>JBBMOE010000076.1:788356-1198356 GCA_037975065.1 Chaetodon trifasciatus
GAGAGAGAGAGAGAGAGAGAGAGAGAGAGAGAGAGAGAGAGAGAGAGAGAGAGATGTGATTATGTTCCTATTTATATATGCTATTGTTTTCCCCAGAGTGTGGAGATGTGGATTGTATAATTTAGACTTCAGCCCACTCAGACAGATACTTGCACTGACATCCAGAAACACAACATCAGTGAAGACTATTGTAATCCTATGAAATTCCTGTGGAGACTCAGAAGTGTCTCTCAGGCACTTTACTTTGTATTTATATCAACTCTGTGGTACAAAATGCTTGTTTTTTTTGTTGTTTTTTTTTAGATCTCACATTAAATTACAATCACAATTATTAAATAGACTGAGCGTAAACACAAAAAATGCTAAAAATGAAATCAATATTTATATCCTGTTGTTCATTAGCTTCATCATACGGTCATACAAAATCTGTATTTCTTTATCAGAATTGTGCAGAATGTGTTTGCAGAAAGTACAGAATTGGTTGGGTTATTTACTAAGTAAGCAAATAATATGGGATGAGGGTTAATGTGGCCTTTAGTAGCATACGTCAGCTTTTCCATCACCAAGCAACTTCAATGGCTTTTCAGCCACTGATCACAGGCAGTATAACTAGTGGACGGAGCTTCTGGGTCTAAAAGGTGAATGTGGATGAGCGTTAAACCTGCATTCTTTCTGATGACCAGTGGGGGGCGATGCCACTGGTTGCAGAAAAAAGTCCAATTGTAAATTTATGCAAAAGTGACCATACTTCTCAGTTGATTTAGTACCTCAGTCAACAGTTTGCTGGCGAGCTCATCTTCTCAATCACTACTTTCAAGCCTTTTTCAGCACAGCATGATGTTCCTGTAGTAAATTATGGTCCCATTTAGAGTCAAATAGAAGATAAAGTAGAAGATGCTTTAGGGCTTGAGTTTTTCTATTTTATTTTCATTGAAGATCCACACAAAATGTTGTCTGTATGATACATGAGTGAAACAATTTCACCTTAGATTTAACTAGTTTCAGATAATCTGGAGAGGAGCTCAAAATACAAGGACGCGTACAGAGAGGTAGTGTGTAATCAGTGCATTATTTGGTGGATTTATAACACGTGCAACCTTCTTATGCAAAGAATTAGAAACACTACACTTCAAAATTTGTGATCAACTGCTATGATGATGTTTTTCTTCTCTCCTCCAATAACGGCCATTTTAACATGGCTGAAAGTAGTTCTGATACCAAATGTATTATTTACATTAGGAATAGTTTTGGCTCCAAAAGAATCATAATCAAATGATTAAAACTTCCCTGTTTTCCTTGGGCACTCAGTGTCTCTATTCATGGCTGGATTAAAGAGGTTTAAACTGAGATTAGTCAGTCCATAGCATGATCATCTGATATTCTGTGATCCAGTTCCAGTCGTGCTGACCTAGACAAAGTTTTAAGAAGAGCTTTACTAAAACAACACGCTTGTTAATTCCAGCTTGTTAACAGCATCATTGTACACTTGACACTAACACAGGAACCAGCTCCTGTTGAATTCTGCACACATTTTGATGCTAAGTGACTGCTGATGTCTCATATTCTTAACTGACTGTTGTTCACAGGTATCTTCTTCCCTTTCTTTTCTCTCAGTTGTTGCACAGCATTTTCATGTTCTCCATGTACAAAACACTCCATTTTCTTTGCAAACGCTTCGTAGAAAAAGACATTTTGTCGTAAAGATCATATTGTACAATCTAAAACCATAAAAGACTGTTCGAAAACCCATCTTTTGTGGCAGATGATTCCAAGCTTTGGAACAGTGATGTATATTCCCAGGAGAGGCTTGTATTGGTGCCCAACTTCAGAGGTGTGAACCCAAGTCACATGACTTTAGACTAGAATGCCTAAAGCTTGACTCTGACTTTAAAGATGCACTCTAGTGATTTAGTATTGCATTGGAAAGCTGACAAAGACACATAAAAAAAAGTTTTGTTTTTTTCTGTTGGACTGTAGAAGGCTGCTCCACAGCTACAGAGGACATGTGAGACAGAGAGTGTGAGACAAGTTGCTTCACAGGATGAGTGGTACCCCCCATGGTGAGTAAACTCAACCTCATGTCTTAATTCTTGACGTGACCCTTTATCCTCCCCATGCTCTGATGTTAAAAATTTTGTTAACACACAGAGTTTGCTCAAACAAAAAAGTAATTTTCCTCACAATGCATATCTGTCAACAGCAGCCAATCACATTCAGAGGGTTGGTGTGTTTGTCAGTTACAGACTAGCAGGCAGACAGTGTTGTTTGTTGTGAAAATGTGTAGTTACCACCCAAAAGTGGCTGAACAATCTTTTCTATGGAGTCGAGTAGAGGGTTTTCCGATTTTTGGGAGAACACAAATTACATGCACTGTCAGCTACGATGAGTGAATAGCCAGCCTCCTGCAGATAATCAGAGAGCCGGAAGAAAGTAATTGGTACAATTCCTGCGACTTGCTTCCTCCTCCTTCTCTGTCCTGCTCCGCCCTGAGCAGTAGCACCCAACCAACAGCCACACAGTAACAAGTCATGATGGAGAATTAACTTCTCATCTCATACAACTACAATAGCTGTAATAAAAAGGAAAAATCTAACACATAACATTAGTAATGCTGTTACTGAGAGGTTGAATGGTGGTAGACTTTTGTTGCTGCTCTGACTGCTTTCAGTTCACTGTCGTCCTGCTCAGACATCATTTACACGCAATCTCATGGCCAGGGAGGTGATTAAGTCAGAGTTATTCAGGAACATTGATGTCTTATGTCTGGTTAAACACAGGTTATATAACGGTGATTTGTGTTTACGTCCTTTTGCAATTACTGCAACCTCAATTTGTCAAGTAATTCCGATTAAGCGCTTGTTGTTGACCTGCAAGTCACAGAGAATCTAGAGCAGCAGATTGATTAGTCTATTTTGATACTTGATTTTATCTTTCAGTCATTTTTTTTTCAAGCAAAAATACAAAATATTTACTGGCTCCAGCTTCTCAAACGTGAGGATTTCCTGCTCATTGTCATGTAAAGATGCCATGTAAAGAACTGACCTATATTTTGGTTTATGACTGTTTTAAACAGGCAATTTAAAGGTCAGTCTGGGTTCTGGGAAACTGAGATGAGCATTTTTCAGAGAGAGAGAGTTTTTACAGACTAATGAATAATTTGAAAATATACTTTCTGGGATGTCTGAGATGGCATGTTGGCATGTGACTATCTGCAGCACTTTAGTCCAACCTGAGATTTTCTGTGGGAAGCCTCTGTGTGTGTGTGTGTGTGTGTGTGTGTGTGTGTGTGTGTGTGTGTGTGATGCTGAATCAATCTGGAGTGTTACCTGTGTGCCAAAAAAATCCCCCTTATTTGCAGTTTCTGATAAACGTTCATTCCAAAAATAGACCAAACAGAGAAATGGCTGCTGCTGCTGCTGCTGCTGCCAAAACCACTTTGGACTTGTTGCATTGGACAGACTGAATGCCATCAGTCTCTGTAAATAAACAGAAAAACATTAATAAATAACAAAGCAGTGTGGACTGAGCGTGGCAGCGCCGTGTCAGCCATATCCATATTACTGCACGGGGCCAGCTTTATGGATTCTTATTTCAAATCTCTTTGAGGTGTTATTGCCAATTAGACATAACTCTTTAGTTTCCATGGAAACCCTTTTTTCCCTTCTTTCTGGTCTGTCTCTCTCGCACATAAATACACATGTACACGATCTCTCTCCACATGGTTTATTTTTAAAAACCCCTTTCTTTTTAGTTTGATGAGACAACGGGTGGGTGCTGCATTGTGTAGGGGGGATGTTGGGGTACAGTAATATAGGACCGAGCAAGTGTGGGCACAGGTCAGAGGTTAGGGGATTAACAAAGTGGGCATGCAGAGGGAGTGAGTGGGCTGAGAATAACTCACAGTCGGAGGAACATAATGTCCTCCGTGTAACAAGTGTGAATGAAAGAGAAGTTGCTTCTGTTGTGTTTGCCAATAAAGGCAGCAGTTTGATGATTCATGCACAAAGTTTTACAATCAAATACGAGGTGGCACTTACACTTGAGAGATGAATCTGTGTTGCATAAAGATAGTACAATAACATAGAAATAATAAATGAATACTGTAGAAAGATGAAAAAAGCCTTTGTTGCAGCCATGCTATAAATGTCAAAGACGGGTGTCTGATAGAAAACATCCTAATTAGCGAGTGTTAAGTCATGCAGCGGCACACGAAGCTGAGTGATGGGAAGGAAAGACCGTCCTCGCTGCCAGCACGGACCTCTGAAGACAGCACTGATCTAGGTACCGGTGAGATAATAATGCCTTTTAGTGGCATACTTTGCTGGAGGCAGCTCTGTTTTTCTGTCTCCATCAGGACCATCCATCACTTCTCCACAGTGCACATAGAAAAGCATGAAAAAGCACACACACACACAGGCACACACTGTTCTTCCCAGAGCCAACCTCATTGAGGAGGTCAATGACAGAAATCACCACTGAAAGCCCTCATCACCATCATAATAACTCTTCCCTTCAGTCCTTTTTAAATTTGATAAGCAGATGATGGGAGCTATTTTCTGTAGGGCCCGGACGTCTCTGTGGGCCTGCTTCATGACTCCCCCTCAAATGCCATGAGAGCCAGTTTACTCATAAGCAGGCGGACGCCTCATTTCTCACTCTGAGAGCTGATCCAGGTCAACATGTTTTTAGAAAAGTAGGCCGAGGGGGCAATCACTCCCAGCAGCTGAATAAATTTAGTCTAAATAAAAACTGTATACAATGTTGCTCTATAGACCAGAAACAGCAACATGTGCACCTCGTTGTTTTCTGTTCTGACTCCCAGTGTATGACTTCTCCTAGACAGACTTCTCGAACATTTATGAGGATTAGATAAACACAACTCCTTTGTCTGAATAAGTGTTGCAAGCATTTCTTTAATTTCTGTCCAGACAGGCTTACATAACAAAAATATTCATCACAGCATAAAGTACCAGAGTGAAGAGTTTCTGGTTGAAAGAGAAAGAAGTGCTGACTTAAACGACCTTAACGACCTTTAACGACCGCTCACTGTGTTTCTGTGTGCTTCAAAAGGTTACACCTAGTTTTTGTGCTAAGATTTATTTGTGAAGAGAAAAACTTTATTTTACATGAACAACCTTTCTAAGTGCTAAAGAAAAAAAATCATAAATGGTTTATAAAACACAGTATCATGTCGTTTGAAGCCAATAAGCCACAGGATTCATCTGGTAGAATTGTTTGTCGCTTTACATCTAACTTTTTTAAGCTTGCCTGTGGATAGATTATTACTAAATAAAAAATTGATGTGTTTAACAACACACAACACACATGAAATGTACATTTGTAAAATGTGTGGGCTTGTTGATCTGGCAGTGAGAAAGATGGTTCAAATATTTGAGTTCAGAAGGTTGCTCGAAGCACGAATACTGGTCACGATCAATACCTGCCCTGGGTTAGGGCTAGGATAAAGGTTAGGAGTGCTGGATCAATTTTTGGCCTTTGCGCTGAGGTGACTGCTGATTGGGATTCAATTAATCATCTGTGATTGGTCTTATTAAGAGAAACTCTGCTACAGAGGGTTTTTTTTTTTACATCAAATATTTTCATGTTATTTCAAGTCCAGTAGCCAGAGTGATGCAGAGAGAGAGAATCGATTACACGTGATAATGTTTGTAACGCGGACATAAAACCCACATTGCTAAAAGCAGAACACACAGACGGCACATGTCCTCACACGTCCATGAGTCTCTGCGGGGTGGACAGAATAAGAGGAATTTTAAGGAAAGTATAAGCTTTTGAGATAACTAAATCAAATCTTTAAAAAACCTCTACTGGAAATCACTGTGGTGCTGGATGTTTAATGGTGTGAGCAGTCATCTCCAGGGAGCCCTTTGGTTGACTGAATGGATGTGAAGATTATGAGGTCATTTTAAAGGACCAGACATTCATTTCTTATGTTGTCAGATGATGTCAAACACACTGGATGACAACTTCAAGAATGATTTCACAAAGACCAGGATGAATTCAACCAGGATGAATTCGATAAAAGTTTGGCTTCTTTAACAAAAAGTCTAATATCCAACTTAGTACACTTCAGGAGTTATTTGTTTTTTTTCATGGTTTGATGTTTACCAGGGACTCGTGGACTGTCAACCCTGAAAGACATCACCACCAATTTTACTTAAATCTGCATTCATAGGTTTTTTTGACATTCAAGGGCACTGAAAAAGCAACATTGACTAGTACTGCTTAATGAAGTTGTTATGGAAAATCTGTTAGCAAGCAGTCCATTTAGGCATCCAGATAGACACAGAGCAACATTAGCATTCATTTGCAGCTGTGTTTTTAGCCACCTGATGAATGCCAGTACAGTATTCATTCTCCTTTTAGTTCTGGTTTTTGTCACCACCAGCTCCCGAAGTCTGAAACCAACTCTTTGGCTGCTAAGTGCTCAATTACATTCACCATTAGGTTGCTGAGGCTGGGCAGGAAGTGTACATGCACAGTGGGTTTATCAGTGCTTACCACTGGAAACAAGAACGATGGAAAACAATAAAACTTTGAAAGCCAAAACAATGAGCTGTAAGACGGTAAAACTCTCCATAGAGCTGAGAGGAAGTGCAGATTTAGGCTACGTTTACACAGAAACGATCTGAACAGAAAACACAAAAGTGGCATTGCATTCTCATTTTTTATTCCGCGTTTAGACAAGCGTTTTTTGGGGGGAAATCTCCATACATACAGTGACGCAAAAGTGTGTGGAATCAGAGAATCTAAGGGACGGGCTCTGGCAGATCGGAGCACACTTTTGCATTTTTACCCTTTAGATGGGAATGTGACGGTGGAGCGTTTTTAAGATTTTTTAAGGTTTCACTTTTTTGCGTTTTTAACCCCCAAAAACGCTGTCGCTGTCTAAACGAAAGGCACATCTGATAAAATATTTTGTCATTTTCACCCGCGAGCGTTGTCGTGTAAAGAGGGCCTTAGGTGATAATTGTCTGTGGGTTTATCTGTACAAGCAACACATTTCAGACTGCACCCAGTCACTGATCCATTGTTAGTACATATATGTTGATTAGAACAGCTTTAAACTGACGTTTCTGTCAAGACTATAAGAGTTTAATCGTGTTGGTTTGATAGTGAAAACACAAACAGAGACTTACAATAAGCCCTACAAGCTTCTACAATGGGATGAAAAACTTTCTGCTAACAATCCCACAGTGCAATGAGTTGAGTTTTAAAGATGAAGAGATTATAGTGATGTGACACTACACTGATCAGTGATTGATATATATCTATATATCTATAGGTGGCAGTGAACGAGTCGTGTCAGATGAGAGAGAGTGATTTCAGACACAAGCTGTAGTTTTGAAGGTGCTCCTGGTGACGCCAGCATGTGTTGACCTCATTTCTCTGTCTCTATGAGTTATTGAAAAGCAGTTTTATTTTCAAAATCAGTAAAAACTGAAAAAGTGGAGCTCTGACAATATTAGAAAATATTACAGTTAGGAGCATGAAGTCACTTTAATACGGTCATTAAAACTTGTACCTTCCTGTTTGTGGTAAGCCGTGTCAGCTGAACCTACATTTCCATGGATACTGGCTCTACTCTCCCATTATAGCAACTGCTGCCAGAGAAACTGAACGTAGCTACAATATGCATGTGACACACAGGAGAAGGCAAAAATATCTCCCCTTAATTGTCATGTTACTTGCCAAAAATGTTTAATTATACTCCTGCGCCTTCAAGGTTCATTTGGTAGTGTTTCATGACAAAATGTAGGCTTACAAAACTGTAATTAATCATCAGGAACTTTGGACATGTCCCATGTTGTTTACACGCCCAGGTGCGTGCGCACGCATACACACACACACACGCACACACACAGTAAACTGCGCCTCAGCACTCAATTCTCACCAATCAAAAAACAAGCGACGGCGTGAAGTACACTTATAAATACAAACCATCTTTGTGGATGTTTGTCAAAGTTGTTTGTCTGCGTGTGTGTGTGCGTGTGCGTGTGTGTGCGCGTGTGTGTGTGTGCAGAGGACGAGAAGAAAATTAGAATGTGAGCATTCAAATGTGCATGTTTGACCTCTGTCTTGTACTGTACATTCACACACACACACACACACACACACACACACACACACACACACACACACACACTCTCTGTGGAGACAAAAGGCCCCCTCTTGTGGCTTGTTCAAACACTGAAATCCCCACTGAAAAACTGTCTCAGCACTTTGTCACCCGATGGGAATTAGCTCAGCTAATGATGCCAACACTTTTCAGAGTCACACATGCTCACAGGAGTTTGGTACAGAAAGTAGAGCTATTGAATAACCTCGTTATTGTTAGCACGTTGCCCTGATTTTACACTCCATTTCACTGTTTTTCGTCAATATAATACACAAATGTAACCCCTTTACATGTAGTTTAGCCCCCTTTTGTTTACTCTTCAGTACCTTTGAGGTCTGACTGAAATATTCAAACCAAAACTCCATCAAATGTCCATCAAATGAAAATCATCCAGATTCTAGATGTCTTATACATAATTTTATACTCTTTGTTTGGTATCTGCTGAAACTCCTCTACTAGAATTCAGCATAAAGGTCTTTTGGAGGTGTTTGCCTGCACTGCATGAGGTTTTAATATCTTGCTCACCAATAGGCTGCTACTGGTCCAGGGGTTTAACATTGCCCCCACTACTATTTTCAAACTGTTCAGTCTATTCACCCACGTTATTGTTAATCCATAAGTACTGAAATGTTCTGGCTTGAGGTGCATTTGCCCATTAACCCCTGAAGGTAATGTAGAAATTAAACCAACCATCAACAGTGCCATTAATCCCGACATATTATATATATATTTCATTTCAGTTTCATCTCAACCTTTAAGGTCTTGGGTTTTACTTGATAAAGACCTTGAAGGTTGGAATGTTGTCTGTCTTTTTCTTTTCAGCGCTCCAGTATGATCCAGGTGTTATATCACCTTTATATCACCTCTTTATGTATTTGTTTTTACTGAGGTATGATTTTAGTCTGATATTGGAGATTTGTGTGCAGCACTAAAACCTCTTAAAATTTTCTTTGGTGCAAGGAAGAAAGACACAAAAGGGACTAACACCTGTCAATTCAGCACCATTGGTGGTCAGTGAATTAACTACTGCAGGGAGAGTGTGTATTTTTGGAACAATGGGTGTTTCGGACAAATGGACTTTCGGTCCAGTGGGATATTTTTCATACTGTTGGGGTTTAAGAATAATGGGCTGTTGGAACAAAGGCACAGTACCTGCCCATATCTATTCCTATATCGCTCCTTCATCTCTCCTCTTTGTGGGCTGCTCTGTCAGAGTAACCATCTGTGCAGCAAGCCCACCGCCGTCCATAAGACACCTGTCAGGAGCAGTCAGTGCTATGTTTCACTTTCTAAAGATGATGATATTTGATCAGTCACCACACTGGGCCAATGTGAGAACCAATGAATGTTTGTTTCCTGATAAATGACAGCCTCTGAAGACTCCATGACCAGTGCACTGTTTCCATCGTGGTGAGAAGAAACCGAGCTTTCACTGAAGGATCTTCTCTTGGAGATAAAACATGCAGCACTGTTTCAACTTCTTCTGTGTGAAAACGAAGACTTTGGAACACACTCATAAGGTAGACTGTCATGTCATATAGTTTTAGATATTTCAATGTGAACCTTGTCATAGACACCTAATGCTGGAGGCTTCCCTCTATGTAACAGTTAAATTATTCACTGTCACAGTTTTCTGCTCACAGGTGTAAAGATATCCCATCAGAAATGGTGTGTTTTTCAGTCAACAGGATTTTTGAGTAACTGTTCCCACAAAACCTCCTTGAAAGATATTAAATTGTTAGTGACATGGAGGTGTGACTCACTGAGTTCTGTCTGTAGTACGAACAGCACAAATGTGCTTTTAAAGATATATATTAGCTGTAGCTGTTTGCTATTGTTCTGCTTATGGGCAAAAGACATATAAAGAATTAACCGTTAATCTCCAAGAGCCTGCCTAATCATAGCTAATAAGATTTCACTTGTTTTAATGATAGTTGTTATTCATATTATGGTAATGAACTGTGTCTAGAGCCCACCAAGACCCTCCTGGGAAATAAGGCTGCACCAGTTCTATTCAAAGTAAATCAATCAAAGGCTATTTTCGTGCCTAAATGCCTGAGAATAACCAGCCACACACCACTGGTGACAGATTCAGCATTGCCAACATGCCGCCCCCTGGTGAGGACTACTACTGCCAGCTGTTCCAGCCCAACACCTTCGACCCCTCCCGCTGCAGCTCCTGCCTGCGGCCGGATCATATGCATCTCAGCAGCACTGCCACTGCTGCTGCTGCTGCTTCACAACAGGAAGGTCCACTACATTGGGTACGTACATGAATCATTCAATAGTTTTGTGAAATGATCTGGACTTGCATGTATCAAACTCCTCTGGAGTCATCTCACCATTGACAAGTTGCTTATGCTATCCATCTTTTACAGACCCTCAATTGTAATGGTAGCTTATATATAGACTGGCAGACCAGCACACACCTGTTTTGGGGGGATAGAAAACTAATGATTTTATAGTTGTCAATGCAATTTGATGCCTTTGTTTTATTTTGTGACCTCGCCTGAACCTGAGCGTTGATCAGCTATCATGTCCCTTCAGTCTGTCTCCATCCAAGTGGATCAATGACCAAATACATTCCTGCTGTCTGACTGCTGCAAGAGTACAGATGCACTCATTGTGATCGTCAAATTTGTAACATTAGCATATGAAAATCCTGCCATTCCCTCAGACATTGGATATGTAGTCATGTCAGAGATGACTACAGTATACTCAAGCAAAGCCTCATTTCAACTACGTCAATACAGGATTTAATATTATTAATGTGCAACAGAGGATCATGAAAAGACTCCTCAAACTGATCACCACAGTATTAATGTGTGAGTGTAATGAGTGTGACAAGCGTTGGTATTCCTCATGAAACAGCCTTAAATCCTAATAATTCTGCTGTTTTAGTGTGAAACGACTGACCACATTATTAAAATGCAGGACTCTGAGCAAATCGCTGGATGCTAATAGCTAATTGGGCATTAATTCTGAGTTAATGATGGTTGTCTTCTTGAGATAACAAAAAGATGTCCACTCATTACTTTGTGATTCATGCAGTTTGAGGCACCAAAAGAACTTTTTATGATGATTGCTCAAAGGCCATCTTATCCAGTTAAAATTTATAATGGCAGCTGATTTATAATCCAAATTCATATCTTTCTGAAACAATGGTTCCTTGATTTCAGACTGAAGTATTTCAGACAAAAACAACTTCTGATTTCTAGCACTGTGGATTTGTCAGTTGAAATGACACCTAGAACTAACTTGCTAGCATAAACTGATGTTCATGCTCAAATGCTTTGAGTTAATTGTTAATCTTAATTTTGCTAAAAGGAGTAAAAGTGAAGGATTTAACTGTTGTTTTCAAAATTTAACTCAGCAACAGCCAAGTTTACGTGACCATTGCTCATAGCTAAACATTTATGAATCCAGGTGCATCAAGATTGCACACAACATATTCAGATTAAAGTCTATTATGAGAATATGAATAAACAGGGTTAAGTGCTTTTTAAAAACTTAAAAGCTACCATTCAATACGACAGGTGTGATAGTGAAACTGTTCCAGGGTGATGTGATGATGTCAGCAAGTGAAACTCCTGTGGAGGTGGGAGAACGATAATAAAACAAGGTGGCATTTGATTCTGTATCATTAATTAATGAAAGCGCATTAGAATCCTTGGGGAATGGGCTGTAATTTGATAGGCCCAGATGACACATGTAAACCTCACAGAACACCGTCCCACTTCAGTTAAACTATACAGAGGATTAAAGTCAAGAAAGTTATTTTTTCAAAGTTATTACTGCAATGCAGACTTCATTTTGATCTGGAAACAAAAGACGACCCTTCATATTCTTTAAACCTGCACCCAGTCAAGAGATCAAAATGCCTAAAATGAGCGAAACTTCTGCTGTCTGCCTCTTGAGGTGAGGTAGAAGGGGACGAGGGATAAAGATAAGGGTTAGAAAGAAGATGAGTGGGCGGTTCTGGTAATGTAAAAGCAGTAGAGCAATGAAATAATGATGAGCATGACCAGAGACTAGCTTAAGTTACGTCCTGTGCAGTCCAAGTATTGGCTTAGCTCGAACGAATAGAGAGAAGGAAGGAGGGAAGGAGGAGAGCAGCTGAAAGTCTTGACAGCAGATTTGGCTGAAGGACAGCGAGAAGTCACAGTAAGTGAAATATGTCTTACCGTTTTGACTTGGACTGTTAGCTTGCAATATATTAGTGTTTATGTATTTAGCAGTTTATGTTGCTTTGTGTTGTTTGCAATTGTGGGATAGAAGACATCAGCTATCAGGTAGTTGCTGTTTTGAGTTTTTTTTTTTTTTCAGGGCTATAATGTAATGTAACATTGCTCCATAATATAAAGCAGGATTAAAAGTAATAGCATCAAAACATGCTCTTCATCGAAACAAGGTCTAATTTATAGGCCAAAATTGATTCCTTTTGTTTGAAATACTCTGATGTCAGACCAGTTTTCCAAATGCTTAAAAATGTGTTTCTGTGTCCCACAAACCAGGAGGCAGATGATGATAATCGCGCTCTGTCTGAAGTGACCACAAGTGCCAGTAGTGATGATGTCAGTGGTCGATGGACCTACAAGTGGAGTCTGGTCCACAGTCTGAGTCCTGAGTGGGAACTTAATATCTGTGACACTGACATACAATCCAGGTGACTGTATATTGTATCCTGATTTTTTTAACCCAGAACAGTCTGCCTGAGCAGTGAGCACATGCTGAAGATACCATGAAATAACACATTCACACAGAAAGACACTTTAAGAAGGGTACGTCTCTGACTGAGCTGCTTAACATTAGCTTTTAAGGATCTAACTTAGTTTGAGTATACATAAACAATTAAGCTTAGAGCTGCAGTAATCAATATTTTTATGTTAACAGTGGACATGTGTAACTTCACTCTGATAAACCCAGCACCAAACAACATTTTAGCAGTCCTAAATCCAGTCGCCGGAAAAAACAGATGCGTGAATGTTTCGCTCTTCAGTATCCAGATATCCTGTCATGTTTTGTGTAAAAGCTGCACACATTACGCTCACATCTACCAATAAAGCTGCTTTGTGGTGCCTTGTATTAAAGGATTTCAGAGTCTAATGTTCATGAGTATTGTTCTTTGGATGGACTACTCACTCAGTGGTATTCACACAAGTTTGTGTTTTCAGTTTTAAATTTAATTTGGGCAAACAGGGCAAATCTAATGGATCTTAATTGTGCTCTTTTCAGTTGCAGCTGTATGCTTTTGATGAAGGTTAATCAGATTGGGTGCATTTGTACAGAAAATGTTGCTTTGTGCGGCTTTACGATTAAAAAAAAAAAAAAAGCCTCTTTTCATCATTGCATCCTCACATAAAACCAGATGATTGTGACATTATTTTTGTGAAGATATAGAATGTAGATTAACTTCACTTAAATGCATTTATTGTAATGACAGACATATTTGAAATAAAGATAGCTACATTATATAAGCATCAATTAAAATACCCTTATTTTTGTGTTCACATGGAACACTTTGTTCACTCCCTGTCATTAAAGCAGACTAAGCTGCACAAAAGAAGCCATGCCTGTGATTTCACCTATGGCTGGAAATGTGTTGTAATGCACACACTAGGTAACAGTTAAAGAGTAACCAGCGCTCCGCTATCATCTTTCAAACTCCATATAACCTTTGTTGGCCTTCTCCCTAATCACCAGGCCAACTGACAGTTCAGCATACATAGTTTAGAACTGACAACTCCATGTTTGCAGCATCCTCATCTATGTATCAGTGCTGATCTTGTACTGCCCTCCTCCAGCTCTCCAAATCAGTGGGACCATCCAGAGAGGAGCAGATCCCTCAGCCCGGAGAGGGTCTGTGTGGCCCAAAGAGATATGACCCGGGTGGACCCTTCTCCCCACCGCAGCACTGAAAGTTCCTGGATGGATGAGAGGAGGGCTAGAGACAGGTCCCGCCGGCCATCAGGTGCAGTCACAGATGTACACTGCACCATGAAACTTAATGTGGTCTTGATCTTGAGCTGGACTTGGTCTCATGCTGTCTTACAGGCTACATTTTAAGGTAATGACCTCAGGCTTGTATGATTTTCAGAGTCCAGAGGAGACAGGGAACAAGAGAGTGGCTATTTCTCTCCAGACAGAAGACGTGATGGTGAGCAGATGGAGGAAGTCAGCAAACGGCCGTATCGTTACTTCGAAAGGGGGCATCCTCTTCCTAGCAACTATGTTCTTGAGCCCAAAGCATGCGTTCCCTATAGGAATGTGAACCTCGGTGTACCCTCGCAGAGGAGGAACCTGGAGACATATTTGCAGGAAGCTTGGAGAAGTGAATCCCCAGAGAGATACACGTACCACTCCAACTTTAGACGGGGAACAAATTCAGAGAGGAATTCACCAACGCGTCACAGCTCTGTGAGCCCAGACCGCTACAAGTTAACTGAGTCTCCTGTGGGACCCCAGCCAAGGAGCTCCCTCTCCAGGAGTCAGGCTCGGTCTCAGGCCTCATCTCATGGCTCTCCTCAGCTTCCATCAAATGGTCCTTCTCAGCATACATCTGGCAGGTCCAGTCCAACTCGCAGGAGGAGGTCCATTGCCTCACCCTCCAGGGCCACCCCGTCTCACAGGCACACAGATTCTTTCCTGTTACAGAACGGTGGATATGATGCTCAAAAGGGATGCAGCCAAGAGACGAGGAGTTCATCACGAGCTTCAAACAAACACAGCTTGGACTCTGAAAAACTCTACAGGAATCTGGAATCCATCTCCCGCCGTGGATCCTTGGCCATCCAACGAGAACTATATGGGAGATCTCAAGCATCTCTTCAAACCACAACAGCTGCCAACAGCTCGGCCAACACTTGCAACAGCCATGAAGTTTCACCGCACAGGAATGGCTACAGTACACACAGCCACACCCCACAAAGAGAGGCCTACTCCAGAGATAGCAGACACAGTCCTTCTCAAGGCTCCTGGCAGGGGTCGTGTCACTCTTTACTCAGCCTCCCACCTTCTCGTGGTTCATCTACATCAAGACGAGGTGTGGACTCTCAGGTACTGGGTAGTTTACTGTCACATGCTGCAGTCACAGAAACCGACAAGGGCAATGAGGGGAATAATACAGTCAGAAGCAGGAGCAACATGAGGCGAGGCATGGAGGCCTTGCTGACCTCTGAATCCAAGAAGGCTGCAGTGGAAGTGGAGGAGGTACGTATATCGGGTATTACTTATTTTTAACCAAGGTAGCATCATAGCTCTATGGACAACACTCTGGTCAACTACTTTGGTCGAGACTGAAACATCTAAACAATTATTGGATGGATGGCACAGACATTCATGGTTCCCAGAGGATGAAGCCAACTGACTTTGGTGAGCTATCACCATCACGAGGTACACATCCCTGGTCCAGAGTGAAATGTTTCCACAACAAGGATAAATTGTAATAGCTTTGATGATCCTCTTCTTTTCCTCTGATCTGATGATAGTCTAGCACTATCATCAGATCAAAAATTTTATTTGTCCAGTGTAATTGTTTAATTGAAATTAGTGACTTTCCTGTCAGCCTTGGCTACGCTTTTTGTTTGGTGCTAATTTGTAAAGAGAAGAAGAAACGTACTTTTATTGTCACAACACACAGTGTGTAGCAGTACATGCACACGCCATGCTTCCGTGAAATTATCTTCTCCGCATTTAACCCATCCTGGTCATCCTTCCTCCGCGGCTGACCAGGAGCGGTGAGCTGCCAGCTGACAGCGGCGCCCAGGGACCCAACTCTCATTCGTCACCATTGGTCAGGTGGTGATCTTCTTGTATGTTTTTAGTGGGGATATATGGGTGAAGGGTGAACACGGGGAGAACATGCAACTCCACACAGAAAGGCCCTTTTCCTCAGCAGCAGGCAACGAAAGCATGGTGGAGGACAAGCCCCCGGCGCCCACAGCAAGATTCAAACCCGGGACCTTCTAGCTGCGAGGCGACAGCGTTATCACCGTACTACCGTGCCACGCGTGCCACTAAATGCTCACATTATAAAATTATAAACATTATATACATTATAAAATAAGTTGGTGTACACAGACATCAGCATGTTAGCATTATTGTTGTGAACAATGCAGTTAATGTTGAGAAAATGTTAGCATGCCAGCATTAGCATTTAGCTCAGGGTACCATTGTGCATGTAAGTGCAGCCGCACAGAGCCACGAGCTGCACACTTCAGTCTTATTATGCTCTCTCTCTCTCCGTACCACATATGACATTATAAATCTTTATAAATTTGAGGTGGGGATGACCATAGACGACTACATTGTTCTGGCTGATATTCCAAAGATTTTGCTGGAGTCAGAGGAGGAGTTACCAGGTTTTAGGAGGAGGAACCAGAGTCCCAGTCCATGCAGGGATCAGAAGCTTAGGACTTACAGGTTGGTGCTACCATATATGATTTCATGGTTGATTTATGGATAGCCATCACAGAATCCCACGACCATGCATCTATTCTGTATTACTAATGTATGCATTTCTTTAAAGTGTTCCATTGGCAGCTGGAAGATTAGGGGCAAAACTAGTGTAGCGAGTAGAAAAGACTTTGAAGATGTCTTTTGATCTGATCATCTATAATCACCTCAGTTATGACCGAAGAAAAGATTAGATGTCTGTGAGTTGCGGAGGTATGTTAAAGGTCAGAAAGAAGAAATGGATGTAAATTGTGCATATTTTATGTCAATAATTATGTTTATGTATTCGTAAAAGACTGAAATATGTGTTTGTTCAACTCAGTTTCTCTACTTTGATCTGTTTCTGAAGGTATCAAGATGAAATAGACATGTACAGTTCAAGGCTTGAGTCAGATGAGAGGGGGAGAGGCAGAGAGAGAGGCAGAGACAGACGAGAGAAATGTCGGGACTCTGAGAATGGACGATCATCTCGAAGGCAGTCGAACGCATCCCTTCATACACAGGTACGATGCAATAATTGCAGACGTGTTCGCAATAAAATCCATCTTGAAAAGACAGAGCTTGTAATCCTGCCTGTTTATTCTATCAAAGAGTTCAGATAATCAAAGTGGAAAACATAGATCTTCAAAGGTGAAGGAGCGAGCTCCCCCTGAACGCCCACAAACGCAGGTGAGCACTGTTCCAGTGCTTTCTGCATTTGTATAAATCGCGAGTGTTTGGAGGAAAATGGGTCATTCATACATTCATTCTAAAGTAGCTCCCTGATATTTATTTCAGCTCTTTTACCTCAGGGGCCCCTCTCACAGAAGCACCTTGCAGGAAAAAAAGCCATTAGTTAGCACTCTTATGTTTTAGGGCAGCATGTTCATATGATTTATCATCTTTATTAATAGATTCCAGGATGGTTAAAGCCACTGTATCCTGCAAGGTCAGCACTGCACTGTCATGCCTAAAGAGTCAACAAACAAAGAGGACAGATGGTTACAAAATGAAGCATTCCGAATTTTGTTATTTCAATGCTGTGAATCACATGCAACCATGCAAAAGTTGCAGTAGTGCAGAAAACCTAACATAACACTTCCACTGATGTCAATGAGAGCGTGATTGAGTGAGAACAACATGTATGTTCATTATTCTCAATGTCTCTTTCTTTCTGTCCTCCTCATAATATGTACTGGACAATTTGGTGTTTGTATGGTAAGTATTTGATGTTATTTTGTGCTAACATGCTTTAATAGTACACCTGCTTGCCTTATAAGTCAGTCTGATAATGTTTTATCAGTTCCTCTTTGCATGGTTTGCAAACTACACCTCTTCCCTTTCTTACAGTGCTATTCTGCAGTGTACTTCCCATTTTTCTGCCTTTTCATCTGCTACTCTATGCAGTGATGTAGTTATCTCACTAAGTCACTCTGACGGCCTCTGACGGTTTCCGTTTCCTGTAGTTTCACAATGAAGTGTGAGACAGAAACGACTATACAATGCTCTCAAAGAGCTTTCTCTTAATGCTTTAATTTCAGGTGCTGTTACTTGAAGGGGTGGATGTCCAGACTGGATGAACATGGCAAGGTAAGTGGAAGTTTGTGAAGTTGTTTGTATGATGTATTTTTTAAAAAGTCATTGTCACTTTCTGTTTTAATTTCTGTTGTAACCAGAATCTCATACCTAGAGAGAGAGTACAAAACACCAAGAATGAGACTCCGCCTCTACACTATCTATTAAGAAGTCAACATACTGTAGTGGTGACAGTCAGTAGATGTGTTTAACACATATACAACAAATGAATTTAGTGTCAACGTTTTTTGTGTTTTGGTCAGTGGACGAAACACTGGTTTGTTCTGCGTGATACTTCACTGAGGTACTACAGAGACTCAGAGGCTGAGGAGGTAGGACCTGATATGTGACGTAAAAGTAGTTTCAGATCTGTAAGAGCATTTCCTAGATGTTGGCCTACAGTGATTCCTTTTGATATACAAACAGTGATGTGAAATGGTCTTACAAAGGTTTTGCTGTTGTAACATGGCCAATATCATCTTAAAATGATTCAGTTAATTTTTCTTTGGTGCTTCGGTTCCAAGCTCATTTGACTAAACTTACTCTTCTTGTTGTGGTGCAGTCAGATGATCTGGACGGAGAGATCAGCCTGACATCCTGTGTGAATGTGTCAGACTGTGATGTAGAGAAGAATTATGGACTCCAAATACAAGTATGTATTTACTGTACTTGTGTTTTGCTCACTGTGTTGTCCAGTACACCATCAGACAGATGGACAGTCGGACACCCTCCACATCTTCCCCATTTCCACAGCAATTACATGTTTGGCTGCTTCCTGTTTAACAGTGTGTGTGTGTGTGTGTGTGTGTGTGTGTGTGTGTGTGTGCGTGTCTTTGCTCTGTCTTTTGATCTCCTCCAGACAAAGAGAGCAGTGTTCACTCTCTCTGCTATGACCTCCAGAATACGACGGAACTGGGTGAAGTTACTAAAGCAGGCGATCCAGAACAACACGCAGTGAGTCTGAGGTCTACTGGGAGACACTGGTGGAGGAAGAATTCAAATGTCTTATTTGAATAAAACAGCAGTACCACAGTGTAAAATTACTCCAACATCTAAAAGACTTACTTAAGTGAAAGTACAAGTCCTATAGTATAAGAATTTGAAGTACTCAATGCAAATAGATATTCATTGTGTTTGTTATGCCTTACCCTGAGGCAGCCCTATGGAGCAAACAACACACCACCACTGACCCAACTCAAGCACAAAGTAAAAACGAAAAAAAAAAAAAAAAAAAAAGACATAAAATCAAAATGCCACACAAAATCTGAGGCTGAGAGGCAGCTAGACCAGCAGGCCCCGTGCCAGAAGCCTCTCTTCTGATGCAGGCACAGGGGGTTTTAAGCACTTTAGTCCCAGGTCAGGTGCACCTCATTCAGCAATCAGACGTAGCACACCTGGAAGGAGCAAGAGGACAGGAGAGGAAAAGGGACAAACAGCACAAGGAACACAGACAGCTGTAAAAGTGTTATGTTATCATACATTAAATGATTAGGTTATTATTAGTGTTGCCTTAATATGTAAGCAGAATTTCAATGTTATAATTGGTAGAGTTTGTGCTAATTTTTAGATTCATAATTTTTATATACTGTTAGTTAATTTGTAGAGTAACTAAAAAAATGTAGTGGAGCAAAAAGTGCAATATTCTCTCTGTTATTGTATTGAGTCAAAACATGGCATGAAATGGAAACACTCCAGTAAATTCCAAGTACCTCAAAATGTGCACTTAAGTACGATATACAAGAATATGTACTTAGATACAATTACCTCCTTTTGGGAGACTAATTTATGCTCCAGACAGGAAATACACATTGCAAACAACAGCTCAGTGATGCTAAGCCTATAAAGTGACCTAACTTGCTTGGCATGGCCTACATTTCAATACTGTAAACTTGTGATTTGTCTGTACTGTCTTATAGCCTCTGGGATGAAACAAATCTAATATAAAATAAATCATAAATTAAAATTGTTGAGGTTCATTCTTGACCTTGGAAACAGCAGCTGACTAAATAATCCACTTGAGAGAGTCATAATGAGTGATGTACAAATTACAAAATAGGACATGCTTCATTGTGAATACCTGACGTTCATCATGTTATTCCAGCAACATGTGCTAAAATCCTCAGTCTCATTAAAAAGGCAGGCTTGCATTGACCTGAAAATTCCTGAATACTGTGAAGAAATGCAGACGATGTGATTGAGTGAGTCTGTCTGTTGTGAACCCCTCTATCATCTTTCTTCTGATGTGTAACACTACCCTCCTGTCTTCCCCTCATTCTGACCTCAGCCAATCAGACACCGGCAGCGAGAAAGAGAACCCCCTCTCCCGGAGACCGTCGTCATGCCAACCCTCTGCTCGGTTCACCTGCGAGGGCTCCAGCTATGAACCCACCACTTCCACCTGCACCACCACAGCTGCAAGCTCCCACCGGGCCGACCACCAGCATCACACTGCAGACGGGAATCTGGACGCAGACTTATCTCCAGCCAGTCAGAGAGAGGAAGGGGAGGGCTGGGATCGTGAGCAAGCGAAGCGATTAGAGCAGAGGAACAAGTGGTTTGAGGAGGGGGTCCTTTTAGGTGAGATGGGCAGCAGGTGGGACTCCATGGAGCTGAAAAGGGGGAGTGTGCCTGTCCCTGTTATTGAGACCATGGACTCAGAGGTCAATATGAAGTGGACAGAATTCGAGAAGCTGTCATTCAGGGACATGAGCGCACCGTCTCTCATTGGAGTGCAGCCTTATCAGTCGGGCACCCCACAGGCATCACAGTCTCTCTTTAGCTCCCAGACATATAAATCGAGCCCTGAAGAGGCCGAACAGTCTGTCACTGTATCAGAAACTAATACATCGAGCTCAAAGAGGGCTCTTCCATCCATGAATGGAGCCCAAGCTATCCCAACAAATACAGCTGAAGCACTTCGAAAGGAGGTAAGAGAGAGCTAAAAGTCACTCCATTTCAAAAAGTAGATAAGTAACGTTCCTTTAAAGTGTTTTTAAGGCAAGGAAATTACGTTAATATCCAGAAGTGATCCTTTCCCTCCTCTCTTTCCTACCTTCACCCATTCATCTCCAAGGCCCTCTCTCTTCGAGAGCAAATGAAGACCATTAAGAAGGAGCGTGCCGTCATCATGGGGATAGAGGTGGACAGCCCGTGCGGCCCTGGGGCCCCGTGTAGGGCCAGACTAGAAGCCATGGAAGTAGCCCATCAGAAAGCACTGCAAGAGCTGCAGGAGAAACACGCGAGGGAGATCAGGGAGCTGGAGGACCAGAGAGACAGGATGCTGCAGGAGGAGAGCCAGACAGCTGCGAAAGGTACAGCAGAGAGTACAGTTATATCAGGGACAGTTTAATACAAATTGGGAATGCACTGCCTCCTGATGCACCTGTCAGAATATATCTCGCAACCAGCCGCTCGCTGTATGTACTTATGTCTTTTAAAATCATATTGTTTGTTTATGCTATGTTCACAATTCTAGCAGCTGTATGTGTTGTTCTTAATGCTGTGTGGTGAAGGCAGAGACAGCTCAAGTAACTAATTAACTAACTGTTAATCAAAGCAATGGAGGCACTGAGAACAGCTCACAGAGAGGAGCTGGAGAGAGAGGTTGGGAAGGCCAGGAGGTTGGCTGGAGGGGCTGCACACGTGGATGCTGCATACAGAGGCCACATGTAAGTTTATTACAGTCACTCTGTTATCATACTGAGAGTGTTCTCCATCTCATAGGCTCTCGCTGCAGGCTTAAGATGTTCTATACTTGACCATGACCCTGTGCATGGTAGCCCATTATAATTTACTCCATAACTCGTGTGTTTGTGCTGTTCAGGCCCGAGGCGGACAGCTTGCATGGTGAGTTAGATGTGCTGTCAGAACGCTACTCTCAGAAGTGCCTGCAGCTGAGCCGCACCGAGCAGAGCAGCAAGAGCCGAGAGACTGAGCTCAGTCGCAAGGAGAGAGAGCTGGAGCAGCTCAAAAGAGAGAACCAGGTTCATATACATGCCTGATGTCTGTTTTAAGACAACACCATACCAGCTTATAGATTGTTAAAATAATTGCCATAAGATTCTGTTCTTTTTAGTTCTTATAAGGTTAAATTAATAGGGAAACATAATGAGCCACAACAGTAATAATCATGCCAGTTCACAATATATTTGCACACCATAATTTGTGCTAAAAATCTCTTTTCAGGAGCTTAAGGCCAAAGTGGTGGAGGAGATGAGCCGCATGCGTTATTTCATCACAGGCCAGAGGGCGGACATGGTATCTCTTGGCAACACTGAGCGCTCTGCGTCAGAAGTAGAGGTATTGATAGGAATAAGTTCAGTGGTTGTGACAAAATTAGAAACTACGTAATCTCATCTCAGGTGAAAGTAGGTGATACTAAAACATCTGAACCTCTTGCCACATCTCAACCTAGTTTCGTTTATTGCAGCTGAAATATTAACTTGAGCTTGAAGGACAAATGTTGACATTACTGTCATGATGGGGAAGCAGAGAGCAGAGTTTGACATATGTGCTATGGGAGTGTGAACCCACTTTAATAAAACAAATTGATTAAAGCCTTTTTACTGTTTGGTCTCATATCCCCTGTAATGACTCCCTGTTGTAACATTGACATCCATTAATGTTTTGTCTGCTGGCCTCATTTGTGTCGAGCATCTGTGGTTGGCCACATTGTACTGCAGCACATACTGCCATCTACTGCCTGAATCACATATTTCAGAATACCAGTCTTGCACATCACTTATACTGCACTGAAAGGTTTTACGACTGGACTTCCTGAAATTCCACAACAATGGCAGAACTATTTATGTCTTTTACTTCAGAAAAATAACAATACACCAGTGTCAAAATACTCCATTATAAAAAAAAAGTCCTGCATCCAAAGTATCATCAGCGGGATGTTACTGAAAGTATTTGTTATGCACACAAACAGTCCCTGTAGTTATTACTTTTTCAGCATATTATTGGATCATTGTTACTGATGCATTTATGTGTAAGAAACATTTAGTCTTGTAGTGGGTTGTGCTGGAGCTAATATTAACTACATTGTATACTGTTGTAAAGCAGTATAATCTGTAACAATGCATTATATTTTATAAACTGGCCATATATAAAATAACTTGAAAATACCTTAAACAATGCTTGAGTTAGTATACTTGGTTACTCTCCATTACTGCTACATGAACATTTTAACTCTCTTTTAAGTACTAATAATGAGATTTCACATTTCCTCTTTCAGACATTACTAAGGGCAAAAGACAGTGAGGTGCAGTACCTTAAAAAAGAAATCAGCTGTCTGCAGAATGAAGTGCAGTCTCTCACCAAGGTATGTTTTATGATCTGACCTCTTGAAATATACAAATGATCAAAAATAATACACTTCTTTATGCTGCACATTTAAATGTTTTATTGACACAGTCCTCCTTCCTTGACTTTGATGTGTCATCCATATTTGTTCCAACTTTTACTCCAGGAGAAAGATGCAGCTTATGAGCGTTATAAGGAGGCCTATGTAGAACTGAGTAACACAAAGGGTCGTGGCCAGCTGGAGAAAGACTCCCTCAACGAGCACTTGAGACTGGCCAGCGCTGCACTTCAGGAGGGAGCGAGGCAGACCTGACCAATGAGGACAACTGCTAAAAACTTACCTGTCAGAACAGAGACAGCAAGCCAATGTCAAATATTTACAAAATATAACATTGCAATAATAATATGTCCTCTTATGACTCACATGATTTAGGAAAGTCACAATAAAAATTAAGGCAAAGATTGTGTACTTAAAAAACAAAATGCAAAGACTGTTCACATTAAATAACATTTTAATGCATTTGTAACTCTGTTTATTGAGTCATGTACGCAAACATGCAAACGAGAGTGAAGGCGTCACAGGTAGATCTGATAGCCTCACATGATATGAGATTTCCAAAATATGAATTCAGTGAAAACAACATAAACAGCAGCAGAAAGAGGAAGGAGATGGGTGGAGGTAAAAGGATGCCCCATCTTTCTTCATCTTCTTTGTGCCAGCTGGTATGCACCCTGTGGATGGAAATAAAGAAAAGGTCACCTCCTTCATACTATTACCATTTGTCATCACTGCAAACACAAACTCCACCTTTTCACATGAAGCTGACACACCCTTTAGACATGGATAAGAGCAAAAGGTCCAACAAACTGTTTAAAGGTTAAATAAGGCGCGGTTAATGTACACTTTGACTTTACCATCTATTTTCTGAAGTTAGCTCAGTCGTCGTCATCGTCGTCCTCGGGGACAAAGATGTCATGCTCCTCCAAGAGAGCAGCAAAGTTCTTGCTGATCAGAGTTCCCACGTACAGGAAAGGCACCACCACAACTGCCATGCGGAAAAGACCAAATGGTGTCTGGAAAACATGAGGAGGAATAGTCGAGCGACATGAAAACTACGTTTAGACACACGGACGTGTTCAGATTAGTGACAAGATTAATTGCCCACTCGTTTGCTCCAGGATATTTTGGTTCAGATTTGTGATTATGGGCAAGCTAAATAAAAAAAAAATCTAATCTTCAAAGAGACTATAGCAGAGCGGACAATCTGAGGCACCCACAAAACAGCTGGATTCAGTAGACATTGGGTTCAACAAAGCCTAAATTTGTTTGCAGCAGGCCAAAATGTGTACTGAATTTCCATAAATTTTCTGGTTAAAAAGGTGATTATCTACTACTACATCAAAGTATTTATATTGGAAAAGCTCTGAATTAAAGCACAATATCAGCTGTCATAATTGGGGCTTTATAGCAGGTCCTAGTTTATAATTAATAACTTGAAACCCTGTTTTATAGATGGCCTGTGTCAAAATCTAGTTTAAAGGCCTTCATGATCTCAGTGGGTACCTCTTCCTACATTAATGTGCTTAATCAAGCTACCTGCAGCCAGTCCTGGAGCAGGCAGTGTTCCAGCACACACACGCAGAAAGCTTGCACAGACAGTGGAGGCAATGTGGGGTTAATAAGTACCTGTAAACTCATTTTTGCACCACAGCAGGTTGAACCAGCCATGAGTGGAGGAATTCTTTAAGTACTGCTTTTCTGTTCAGTCCTTGGCTACAGCCTTCATAGGGATTTTTCTGTTTTCTTTACGGTTATATTGAATTGTCTGAGAAAAGATAAAGAGGCTAATTGGGATTATCCGTTTGGTCTCTGTACAATATAGTCACCTTGACACACATTAGAAAAAAAAAACTCTCAATAGGCCTACATATTCAGATGTTAGGGTGCATTGCTGTGGCATTGTGTCTGTGTTATTGAAGTTAACCGAATTACTACATAATGTAATGTAATATAAACATATATCCTGCATTTCCATCGACCTTTCCTGCCTCGACGTTGCACTCCAAGATGTGTAATATTTAGGTCAAATTGTTACGCATAACACAAAACAATTCACCAGAAGCACATCTTCTAATTATATGTTCTTTCAATTGTTCATTAAATACACACTTATATCCAGCCTTGAATTGACTACCTTACTTCCTCAAAGTCCCTCTGCATTCGCATAAACATACGTTAATTGGCTGCTTTGACGAACCGAGCACGTATTCTGCATTTCTATTCGCCATGGTACGTGTCAATTCAGAGTTAAATCCCGCCTACGATGTCAATCATATTTGTCGTCGGTTTTTAATCGGTAACCAAGGCAGAATAAAACTCACTTTATCCGGTTTAGGTAAGATTGCCCCAGACGCCGTTGATACTGCGGTCCTGTTTTGAGTCGCCCTCGATATGTTAGATGATTTCAAGCCGGTATTACGGCTCATTATGCCCATATTTTTGGACAGTCGCAGTGGGAGCCGCAGTATACTCGTCGCCATTTTTGCCTGTATATGTGGTGGGCAGGGTGGGACGGCTCTCTCTGGGTGGGACTGAGATGACTTTTATGGGCGTGTTTGGACGTTTGACAGAAAAACGCCAACAATCGCGTACTGTGGAATTTTGCAATAATCAGTTGTATATATTGCAAATTAAACTCTGTGTCGTGTAACTTACACATTTGTCACAGCTTTGACTACCTTCGTCAGATTTACGTAGTTACACGTCACCGACTGCTGTGTAATTTATGAAAAAAAAATGGAACGTTATTTATTTACACAAAAAGGGGAACAACAAAAGCCATCACAGCATAAAACAAAGTAAAAAACATGGTGCAAAATCTACAAGACAGGGACTCAATGTGGTCCAATAAATTAAGTTCATCGTAAAGTTCTAATTACACCAGTTTCATTTAAAAATGTTAAAAGTCTTTTTTTGTTCTTCATAAGATAAAGTGCTGTATTGTATTTATTTGATTAAGTTAATTGATAAAGGATTTGTCGTAATTTTACACACACACACACACACACACACACACACACACACCCAAAGTAATATAAAATGAGGGTAGATATAATCAGCGAGAAATGACGATTTGCTCCACAGTTGTTTTGCGTGTGGGTAAATTTATTTGTTTCCGGACATTTTGGCAGGGAGGTGGAACGTCACCAAACCGAGCAGCGCGCGAACTGCAGCACTTCCTCGAGGCGGAGGCATGCGAGCGCGCTCCGCGGCGACGCGCATGGTGGGGAAGTGGGAAGACGGAAGAACGGGCGTTGAATAAACTTGCCAACTTCTCGCTAACCGGGCAGAAATACAGTTAGATAATATGTTTCATTAGAGTTGGTTACTTATTTTGGTACGATTTTAGTAAACCAACAAAACGCCCTGTCTACATTCAGTCACCGCCCTCTCAACTCGGCACACGACACGACCAGGAGACTCCAGCAGTTTTGAAACAGACGTTGCACTTGCTGAACCGACCCGAAGTCATCCACCGTTACAAAGTCACATTTAGCTGTTGTTAAAGTGCTGTGATAACCAGCAAATTGTGCTAGCGTCACACACAACCCGCTCGCTGGCTCAGCGGGACTCGAGCCTTTTCTCCTTGTGGGAAAAGTTGTCCGTTGTGGTGGTGGAGGAGCCAACGAGGCCTGCAGTTGAGGCTACATGTGTGAGGACTGACTGGCGAGGAGTGACTCTCACAACGTTAGCTAAACACTCAGAAACATGTCGGCCCAGGCACAGATGCGAGCGATGCTGGACCAGCTGATGGGGACGGGGAGAGACGGTGAGCACAGCGGGCCGATCGGTGTCTGATCAAATTGGGACATGAGTTTGTGTTGTTGCTAGCATTAGCCGGAAAGCTAACCAGTCTGCCGGACAGAGATAGTGAGGCATGCTTTGCAAACCAAGCTAACTAAGGATGGCTAGCCGGCTATCTACCTGTTGTTTTTGAGTTTGTGTTTACATAGCAAGTTAAGTTGATGCGGACATTGCTGCGTATTTTTACAAATACTTATAACATTTTAGCATCCTGTTTAGTCGTGGTCGGTATGCTCTTCTCCTCGTGGCTCCGTTTTCTTGCCACCAGATGTTGTCATGTTATCAGACTCATCCGCGCAGTTAACTTTACAGATGTATGACTCATTCATCGAAATGCCGTACATCAGTGATTTCATACGTATCATACATGTTTGAGTCGGGGGGCTGTCTGACGAACGTGTTAAACCACAAGCTAATGTATTTGTCTGGTGTTCTGGTTTTCTTGTTTTAAGGAGATACCATGAGACAGAGAATCAAATTCACAGATGAACGAGTCTGCAAAAGTCACCTTTTGGATTCATGTCCACACGACATTCTGTCTGGCACTGTGAGTATACACACGCCCACACTTAGAGAGTGTTATCATATACCATGTAGACTACAGCCAGAAAATGTCAGAATAGTTGTCAGTGGTTTGGGGTCTGCACAGTGAGCTTACAATGATACACTGACTATAAGCTGAAAGTGCTGACTATGAGCTTTTAAGGTGAGCACATTTACATTGTGTGAGTAGCAGAGGACTCATCTTTTGTTAGACATTGTCTTCTATTAAAGGACCAATGCTTCAGGTCAGTGGTTGAAAACATGTATACAAGACTACCAAGAGACTGCTTTCCATTTGAGTCAGATGTTTCACAGTCTCAGGATCACACTGAAGGCAAAAAGCCCAGAAAGCCAGAGGGGGAAAACAGCTGCAGTACAATGCCTGACAGAGGAAGGAATGGTACCGTCAGCTAAGGCTCAGCAATATGGCCAAAGTCTTCTATCATGCTCTGTGTCACTTCATGTCATGGTTTAAAACAAAAGACTTGAAACAATTAAACTAACTTTCTTCCAAAATGCAAGCTTTAAGGTTCAGCACAAGAACAACAGAGATGCGACAGAGTTGCATTATCACCACCAACTGTCACTCTCTCGTTGAGAACGTGGTAAGCAGTCCTGCTGCCCAAATAACACGACCTCGGGGGGCAGCTGCTGGATTGCTATATCGCCCTGCCCGCCCCAAATATATAGCAGAGATGCCAAAGCCGTGTCCTTGTATTAACTCCGGACACGGTCCAGAGTTGCTCTTTCAGATGCATTCTCACTTATGGGAAATACTCTGTTTAGTTTAGGTGGGGGGTGGCATCTGGGTAGATTGTGCAGGAAGAGGACTCATCCGTGATAATGATGGTTTTTGCTTGGATACCAATACTGCATGTATTTGGATGTATCCACAATGTCAATGAATGAGTGGAAAGTGATATACTGGCCAACAGAGAAGAGTATAAAGCAGAAACACCACATGCAGTGTCATCAACACACTCACTCGTTTTGTAGCAGGGTAGCAGTGCATACACAGTGAATAACAGTGTGCAAATACAGCTCTTGCAGTGAAAACAGTCTTTCCAAATGGTGGACACATTTCGACCGTTGCACGGTATATACCATTGTACTGTCCAACATTACTGTGAGCTGATGTTTTGGTCATGGACCGAAGCCAGATTTTGGCTGTAAACGATTGAATGTAGCTTTTAATGTGTCCAATTACTTTCTGTTAATGTTGGGAGACTGTATATTAAAAGGGCTACAGCTCCAGCACGATGCATCTGATGTGAAGTTAAAACTGAGAGTCAGCACTTTAACCTCAAAGTCACTGCTTGTTTTCTCAATACGTTGACTGCACTGAACATAACCAGATAATATGGATGCAGTGAAGCAATAGTCAATGCTCTTAAACATGATGACGTATTAACATTGGGGAATTATGGGTTTGACAAATCTCAAGGTGAGTGGAATGATGAAGCATATCAGCACAGTTCATTGATGTCATTCTGATTTCTGTAGAGAATGGACCTGGGAGAGTGTATGAAAGTTCATGACTTGGCCCTCAGAGCAGACTACGAGATTGCCTCTAAGGAGCAGGAGTACTTCTTCGAACTTGACGTGAGTCTCTCTCTCTCATATATACACACACACACACACACACACACACACACACACACACACACACACACAAACACAAACCATTTTCTGACTGTTTGTAGACCAAACAACTAATCAGTTAAATAATGGACAGATTAACAGATAATAAAATGATCATCGGTTGTAGCTCGACTTCAGGAACATGACGTAATAACATGGCTTGGGGGTGCTTGTTCGGCAGTGAAACACTTGCAAGTGCAGATTCCTGTTCGACTTCTTTGTAACATAAACAATGTAATTCTGCTTTTTACCTCACAGTCATCAAAATGCAGGCTTGTGAAGTCTTTCCTCGTGGTACTACATACCACTGTGCGGTGTTTCAGAACTCACATATATCACTCAAGCTGGACTTCATGGATCATATTTAATTTTCTCACCCATACTTGTAACAACACCAACACAGCATCTTATTTTTCCTCCTCACAGTTCTATTTTTGGTATCAGTGCCTGCAAAGCCTAATAGTACATACCCTGACTATCTTCCTAATGTCATCTTGGAGATGTTCAAACAATGCCAGTTATTAATCAATCATGCACAGTTACGTTATGCCACGCAACAAGGATGCTTTCCTGTCACACCAGGGATTGCAGGTCGGATGACAGTTAATTAATTCAGACTGTGTAAAGTGTAAATGAGATGACAGCCATCCTGCTTTCTTCTGGATGGTTGTCATCTCCTGTACAGTTCACCTGATGATGTCATGCTTGCAGAAGATGGGTTGAAAATTGAAACTGATGGCTGAGACTTGACTAGGGTAGGGGTCCAGCTTATAAGCGAGACACACTCTGGCTTTTCACTTGTGTTACTCTCATATCCAAAAATATCAGAGTTCAGTCTAAGTGGTGCTGTTGAATTGTGACTGACTGCATAAGGGTGATTGAGAGCAGGCTGAAAGAATGAGCAGTCAGGTGTCTAAGGATGATTGGTGTGAGTATAGCAGGTAAATCTTGTTGGTATATGCTGAATAGCAAGCACATAGTGAGCATATATACTTAGTACAAGTAATAAATTACACATAAAGAATTCTCCAAAGTACCAATGGAATTTCTAAGGAGATTGTTTTCTGACAAAGTTTTAAAAAAGAAAATGAGTATCTCTTAGTCTTAGTATATCTTAGCAAGTGTTTAAAATGATAAACATTATTTTCTATAAGTCTATATTTCACACACTCAAAAGGTCATTTATCTCATGTGTTTTCTCACAGGCTGCTGAACACCTTCAGTCTTTCATTGCTGATTGCGACCGCAGGACTGAGCTGGCCAAGAAGAGACTAGCTGAGACGCAGGATGAGATCAGCGCTGAAGTGGCTGCAAAGGTGACAAACTCACTGTTAACACTGCTAATGAGGTTATCAACAGTTTTAGGGAATGCTTTATTCTTCAAGGGAATAATTCACCATCTGTTTGTCAAGAATCTGTGAAAAGTAAGCTTGGGGCTTATTTTTTACATCTCCTTTTCCTCTGCCATGAAAAGGCAGAACGTGTCCACGAGCTGAACGAAGAGATCGGGAAGATGCTGGCACGGGCCGAGCAGCTCGGGAGCGAGGGGAATGTAGATGAAGCCCAGCAGTTGCTGGAAATGGTGGAGAAGACCCGCGCTCTGAAGAAAGAAGCAGAGGTCAGAACTTAAATAACTGCTTTGTTGTGACTCATGTATAGTTTACTGATAACATCAACAGTGATGTCATCAGTGACTCATCACATTCTGTGACTTAACTGTAACCAAAGGCAGTTAAATTCACCGTCTCCTCTCAAAACGGCTAATGACTGAAATCAGGAAGGGAAAACCTTGAATTAATTCTCCATCCATTTGCAGTCGTATTTCCCAACATTTCCCACATTACGCTGAAGTTTGGGCTCTATCATGCAGGCTTGGTGAAATATACATTTGTTTTTTATGGTGTGTCTTGAGTTCCTTTGCTCCGTCCTCATAGCCTCATAACATTTTTTTTAGGATGTGTACAGAAACTCGATGCCAGCCTCCAGCTTTCAACAACAAAAGCTACGGGTGTGCGAGGTGTGCTCTGCCTACTTGGGTCTTCATGACAACGATCGCCGTCTAGCTGACCACTTTGGGGGCAAACTGCACCTCGGCTTCATTGAAATCCGCGAGAAGCTTGAAAAGCTCAGAGTAAGAGGACCGGCGTGTACAGAGCCATGACTTGCATGAAGTTTCAGTTGTGTTTTTTGCACGGAACATAGAACATAATCAGCTGTTAGTCATTCTCACTTCCCTGCTATAATTGTTTCACGCAGAAAGCAGTCATAGAGAAACAAGAAAGAATGCGAATGAGAAGACGAGAGGAACGTGAGAAAGAAGATGAAAGGGAGCGACAGTGGGAGATTGAGCGGGAGCGAGAACGAGAGCGGGAACGAGAACGCGAAAGAGAGCGAGAATGGGAGAGAGAACGAGACAGGGAGAGGGAGCGAAGGAGGTAAGAGTAACAGTCTCACTTCCACTCTTACAGGTGTGCAAATATAAGCTCATTGTTATCAGGAAATGCAAACTGATTTGAATTTCTGCCTTAGGTCAAGATCTAGAAGCGCAGACCGATACAGGTATGTTTACTTTTATTTATGAGTTTCATCTTTTTCAGAGGCGTGCCTGACCGATAAATTCAAGCCTCAGAATCTTTTTCTCAATAAAATTTTCTTTGCAGGGATGGAGGCAGCTCGTCTTCCCATCGTTCAAGACGCCACCGCTCCTCCCGTTCCAGAGAAGAAGGTGGAGATCGGGATCGTGAGAGAGAGCGGAAACATCGACACAAGGACAGACATCGCTCACGCTCCCACTCTCACAGGCGCAAAAGGAAGAGGTGTGGCTTTTATCCACCACTGAAACTCACATGAAGCATCACAAGGACAGGAGTGGTGGTCTGAGAGTGTAAATAACTTAACCCAGACACTAAACTGCATATACAATACACATGATGTAACTGGTGTTCACATATCAGCTGTCACATTGAGAACACATGAATCAGGTGAATGCAGGCAAAGTCAATAGAAAGTGATAAAGCTGGTTAATCAGTTAATATTTGATATATGAATAGAAATTTCTTGACTTGGTGAGAAATTCTCCTGACATGCAGTACAAAACTGAATCGGCTTCAAGCGAGACTTCATTCAGGTTCTTAAACATTACTTTAGCGTTGAAACAATGAATCAGTCAGTCGATCAACAGAACAGCAGTCAACAGCTATAGATGACCGATGAGTCCTTAAGGTCATCAACTGCCACTGGTTTCTTCTGCATTAAAATATACTATTCTACATTAGATTCCAGTGGTGGCTGTGTAGGATTGTTTTTTGGACTCACGAGATCCAATTTCCAGTAACTTCAGAGTGTTGCAAAGTCAAAAAGTTAAAATTTACTGATAAGAAGATAAGAATTGTGTTTTTGTTACCTTAGAATAAGTCATTTTTATCTACAAGGGGAATGAGTCCTCTTCCACTGAGTCCACCACGGTCCTGAGGCAGGGCTGTTCAGTTGGTTGCAATCTGCCTTCATGATGGTCTTTAAAAAAAAAAATCTGTCGCTGTTGGTTTTTCCTCAGGTCCTCCAGAGACAGATCATCTCACACCCGTGAAAGAGAGCGCTCACCATCCCAGGATAAATGTGGAGAGGGATGGCGTGACGACAGGGCGGAGTACAGAGACTGGGAGGACAGGGAGAATAGGGAGAATTCCCCCTCGGCGGACACAGCCAGAGGCAGGGAACGAGAGAGATCCCTGTCATACGAGCGCGACCGACGCTCCAGCTCCGAGGAGCGAGAGTCTGGAGAGATATGAACAGGAGGGGACACCTCCGAAGTCTTTGATTTGGATATATTGTTTAGTAAAAGGAGCATGGAGAGATGAGTGTGTTGGTGAGAGAGCGTGTGTGTCGGCTTTGTATGTGCGTTCATGTTAAAGTAGGACATGTACATTCGCATGTACATTAGCAGGGGTGCATGGTGGAAATTTAACCTGGGGATGAGGGAACAACTTCAGTGGTGGCGGTCAAGGAAACTTACAAAACCAACTTTTTTTAAGACTCTGAATTGTGGGACTAGTGTGACCTGGAAGCATATAGTCATTTTTATGCCATCTTGTTGATCTTATGTACAGTTATTTTGACAGCGATGGAGGGATGAGTGAGTGGAGAGACAGCAGCCTTGCTTTAAGTCTGTTTATTTTACTCACATGGAGTGCTGTTTTTTTATCATTAGTTGGACCTTAAATGTTCATCCGTTTCGTCGATGTGGATTCATTTACACGGGTTGGAGTCATTAATGTGGCATAACTGTTGCAGTAATGTTTGAAATGACTGAAGGCACTTCTGATGTTTGTGTTTTATCCACTGCCTTCAAGCCATAACAATGTCATTTGGAAAATCTGATACACATCCCCGAACCTACCCTTAAATCAGGATGCAGTGATGAGCTCCTACTTTGAAAATAAACTCACTCGCCTCCCTGAAAGAAAGAAAAAGTCATGCAGATGTTTCCGCTCAGTTCTCTGACGTGAATACGTATAGATGACGTGCTTCTTTACATGCTGACACTCGGAAGGCACAGGGACTTGTGTCCTATTTGCTGTGATACAACCTGGATGTATGGGGGGAACCTACTTTGCTGTGCCACCATTAAATGAATAAAATTTTCTGCTTCCATTCAAAGATGATGTGTTTACACAGATTTCTCTTCAACTTCACTGTGTTGACGCATACAGTTTGCCGGCAGTAAAATAAAATTGGGCATCTTATATTTGTGACACAACAAAACTGTTACAAGAGCTTTTCTGTAGCCGTTTTCCCTCTCCATTTAGCTTTATTGACGCTGCACATACATATATAAAACAAAAAAAAACTTTTTTTTTTTTAAATTGTTTTGAAAAAAAAAAAAAGATTTTCTTGCTGGCTATTCAGCTTTTTGTTAATTGTCTGTTTCTTACAATGAAATCACAGGTGTGTCATGGCTCAGGTGTGTGCCTACCTGCCCTGCCAATGAGTCACTGACCCACAGTGAGACCTGCTTACATGCTGCTGTGATTCATTTTTAGCTCATAATTATCTGTGGAGCGCTGATTTGCCGGTAGGACGTCCTTCTAAATAACTCAAATGTAAAGATACAACCTGTACCTGATACAACCTGTACCTGTCACATCATGAGGAGTGCATTGTAAAACACCTAGCGGCCAGTAGGGGGCAGAAAGTAACTGCGTATGTACGGAAAACGTCATGACGTCCCCTGCCTGTGAAGGGAAGACCTCATGATGTCAGACGCACGTTCGGAAAAGAAGCGCGAATAAACATGAACGATTCCACACTGGGTAGAATCACTGAATTGTCCAAACTGAGACTGTTTTAATGTGTCTGTCAGGATGTCGTTATTGAAACCGTTTAGTAAGCTGCCTGGTTTGAACACAGCGAACATCTTGGTGAGTTTGTGTTTTCTTAGCTTTCGCCATTTACAGCTACAGTGTGTTTAGGGTTTGTGGACGATAAGGTGTTATAGCTGGTCTCGGGATGAGCTAAGAGTGAAGTAAATACTTCACTTTCTACCAGAAACAAAGGCCTATTTTTAAAACAAACCGCTTTACAATACTTGAAGGTCATTGTAAGATACATGTCCTTTCTGACATAACGATATATTCAGGTTTTAAGCACTTCACGTAAGTCTCACATGAAGCTCGCCCTGATGCAGCAGCTCAAACTTTCAAAACAAAAGCATAATACTTACAAGAATTAATGTAAGTACAGGTACAACATTTTAATGTTATACCTGATCCAAGTGACATCTGATATCTTTTCTGTTAACACCAGTACATTATATTTAAAGAAGGTGGAGTAGAAGCAATTTATACACAGTGTAAACACTGAAATAAAGTACCAGCACCAGCTCAGTACTCGAGTAAACATAGGATACTTGAGTACTTTCTGCCTCATGTTCAAGTACACATGTTTTGTAAAAGACAGCTTCATCTGTATCGACGCAGTCCATCTTCAGACTGAGTTTAGAGTATTCTTTTGTACTTCTCTTTCATGGCAGTGTGTTACCGTACAAACTTTTTGTGCTGACTTGGAGTGTTTTTCCTCCAGCTGGTGGAGAGCGAGGAGCAGTTTCAGCAGAGTTTAGCAGCTGCTCTGGTGGAGGAGACCGCCGTCACTGTGAATGTGTGAGTACTGCTGTCCGAACTGCTGAAGGCAGCTGCCGGTTTTAGGAAATGGTCATTAAGCACACAACTTGAAAGATCTGCTATTCTGTTATTGAAACTAGACTTGTTTCATATTATTTATCTTGTGCATCTCTTTAAGTACTAAAAGAAAAATACAGTATTAAAACACTTTGGGAAAAATTGAGGCTTCAGCTCAGCTGTTGCTGCGTTCATTGTATAATCAGAGTTACTGTAATTACCAGTGTCCAACTGGTAAATTATGTTCACATCGAGTCATAATTGCAACTGGAAAGCTTTTTCTCAAGGCTCCAATATCCAACTTGGTACTTAATAATACAGCTTAATTATACATATGTAGTGTTATATGCACAGTATTTTTAAATCTCATACAACCATCTTGAGCTGCTGGATGACATGAACACACACGAGTCATAAACAAGTGTTTCATCTCTTCCATTCATCCATCCCACATGACGTGTCGTCAACACAGAATTACCCCCTCTGTTTACAAACTGGTGATCATATTCAGCCGGACAACAATCTTGTTTCTTGCACCAATCAGGAGGCTCGCTAAGAGTCTGCCTCTGCCCATGGAGAATGAAGAGAGTCGGCCGCGGATAGACCTGGTGGTGTTTATCATCAACCTGACCTCAGAGCTCAGGTAACCTTCAAATCATTCACCTGTATGTCTTTCCAAACCTCTTGAACTCAGGTAAAATATCTGCTTTGTATTCTAGTTTTGTTTGTCTGAATAAAACACCTTGAATCCTGCTTATATATCAAAAGTTCACAGCTGTTTGTGCATCAACAAGTATTTATTTCTCTGCTTTAAATCACATATATTAGTCTAAAGTCACATCTGTTTTTTGATAATTATAGACATTTGAACTCAGTAGCATGGCATCCACTGTGCTTCTTAGTTACAAAATGTGTTTTCTTCTTTTCATCTTGCTGCCAAACCCTTTAAAAACCCAGACACAGACTCAGTGTACTAGTACTACCATACACTACTATTAAAGTACAAGGGCTGATTGTCATCATGTAGAAAAGGACGACGGGTTTCTCTCACTTGATTTGTTTTTTTTGTATTGTGTGTTTTATCAGTAAAAATTACTGTGATCTCCAAGTATTCATTAACTGTCAAAACATTATGTTATACTAATTCATTCTGTGACGTATGTATTATTTTGTTTTGTCATAGTTTCCAGTCAGCAGAAGCTTCCCTGAAATATTTGGACCCTGGATATTTCCTTGGAAAAGTCTGCTTCATGGTCACTAATGGTAACAGCAATGGGTTAAATTTTTTAAGTATTTGTTTGCTGCCCTCAGCTCTTTAAATCACATAAAGGAAGACAAAATGGGAGCAAAGAGGATGAAATGAGTCTGCATTTTGTTGAAAAATGACCTGCTTTTAGCTGCCCTCTTGTGCATGTGTCTCTTGTAGCTCGTAATGCTTCGGTCCCCACGGTGCGCCTGGACGCTGTCAGGAAGCTGGCTGCATCCCTCCACTGCCCTTTGCTGTTTGCAGAGGATCAGGTTTGTGCCAATTTCCCACAAACTTTAAAGGTGGTTTAAGACATAATTTCAGAGACAAACTCGTGTAGCACTGTAATGAAGTGTGAGGGCAGGTCATAGATTTTGGGAGCAGGAGATCTACAGGCCTTAAGAATCTTACAAATCATTGAATCAGTCTCCAAAAACAGGCTTTAGGATGTATTAAGACGTCTGAATTAATTACTACATTAAGTAGTAATGTTAGATATTAGAGCTGCAACTAATTATCATTTTTATTACTGACTAATCTGCAGATTATTTTCTCAATTAATCATTTTGTCTGTCAAAATTATATTTAAAAAAAATACTGCTATAATATCCCAGCCAAAGCCCAACGATATTCAATTTACTATCACGTATGAGACGGAAAAGCATCAAGTCTGTACATTAGAGAAGCTGGAATCAGCACATTTTGCCTTTTTTCATGTCTCATTCAGCTCTTCATCCACCCTGTAGTGATGTAGCAGAGCTGTGGCTCAGTGTTTCTTGGGGTCCCTGTGCAGTTTCTGTAAAAACACTCGTGTGTAATGTTTTTTCCCTGCAGACGCCGGATGGTTTGACCAACGCTACAGAACGGCTTCTGACAATCCTGAAGGTGGCAGCCGGCCTTGTTCCCATGGCGACTGCTCTCTACCTGTCCAACCTGACTCGCTGTACTGTGCCCACAGACATTGACCAGCAGAACTTTGATTAACTCCTCTGTCTGTTTTCTCTAAGAGGATGTCTCTCTGACTTCCATGTATATATTTATTTGTAGTAGACCAATGCAGCTGGACTCCAGCTACATGAGCATGTGACTTGCACTAATCATTTTACATTTCGTGTTTACGCTTTGGCTTTTTCCTTTCTCTCTGTCTCCCTGCAATCAAAGGATACCTGCCGAGTCCTTAAAGTATTAAAGACGTACTGCACACTTCATGATGTTTTTGAGGTGTAAACTAAATTATATGAGTGTACTGTGATGAAACACATCAATGCTGATGTTAACATTGAAAATTTCTAAACACTGGCTCTCCATGGGTTTAAAGTGGCTCAACATGCCCATGTACTTTTTTAAATCATCCTGAATCTTGCAAGGCCAATGCTGACATAAAGAGAACAGTTTAGGACTTACTTACATCATTAAATTTATACATATCAAAAATAATAATAAAATCGAGATCATTCACAGGAGTTAATGCTATTTTTTGTGAATCCTGTGCTTACTATTTTTCAGTTTTGGCACAATGACTGACTGCTGTAGAGGGACCACCAGAGTGCATTCTTTCCCGTGATAAACCACAGGGTCGTGTTCAGCCCCAACAAAACACAGCAAAACATGTATTTAAAAAGAAACGGTGATGCATTGAACAGTCTTGTGTTATGCACGTGTGTTGCCTTTTAATGTGGTGGGATTTATATACACTTTGCTGCTGACTGGGTGACACCTCTGACACACCCACCAAACGAGAGATATATCGAAGCCTTTCGTGAGGAAACGTCCTCTTATTCATGGTTCTTAGAAACCACAGCAAAATGGTGCGCTCTGATTGAATGTGTCCCAGGGCTGTGGCTTCATGTTGATGCTCCCTCACAGACACACACACACACACACACACACACACACACACACACACACACACACACACACACACCAGAGAGCCTCTCTGAGCACCTAGCTTTGAATTTAGTATTCTCAAAACAGGAGCCTTAAAAGTACTGAATTTTGTTTACAAAAACCTTAATTTTTTTTCTTGCAGGATTTTTTCTTTTGTAGGATTAAATTAATACCATAATGTCATAAATAACTCAAATGTGTAGAATTTATTCTGTTCGGTCTGACTTGGATGGACATTACATGTACAGTTTATATAAGTGCATTGCTTTACGCTGTTGACTGGAATGTGTGTGAGCTCTGGCACAAATCACTCAGTCTTCAGGAAAAAAAAACTCTTGCATCTTGCTACAAACATGGTAATGTTAGCTCCTCGCTTCAGAGTCGGCAAGTCTCGTTTTGGCTCTGAGTGGCATCCTTGAGCGCAGATAATGACTGTGAGGCCCAGTGCTGTCTGTGCTGAAAATCTTTTCAAGCTGGACACACTGGGACTTAATGGCTTTGGACTCCCATTTGAAGAGTGTAAAACACGTTGTGTGTGCAGCAGCCTGCCAGCAGCAGGCACCTGATGCACAGTTCAGTGCACAGCAAAACTCTTCACACAACAGCAGCAGGTAAAACTGGCACAGCAGAAACCGCTAGTAAAAGTAAAGAAATTGCTTCACCTGTAGGGCAGCCTGTGAATCAGCCAGCAAACTGTGGCTCTACACTAACTCTTCAGGCAGAGGTGGTTTGGATCTGGAAATCACTCACATACTTCAAATGACAAAATTAGGGCAATATTTAAAATAAATTTTCAAGATTGAGACCACGGCNATGAATCTCATTTAACCGAAATAAAGAACATATTTATTAGTGAGCAGTTACAGGAGGGGACACAATCACAGAATAAAAGTACACCATCTAACATAATCTAGTGCATTAATGCTGCAATAATAGATTACATTTTTATTTCATTATTTATTTTATCTGTTATGGTGCTGCTGCAAAGGATTTCCTCTAATGGCAAATTAGTTATTATATATATACTGAGGATTAAACTGTTTCATTTTCAAAAAAGGACATGCATATGGGACATTTTCTCGTCTGACCCCAGAATGACTCATGCAACTTTGTTCTTCAGCCGGTGAAGCCCAGCTCTTTGTAGTTGGCATCCAAGTCAGCAATGACAGTGGCCATCACGTTCCTCAGGGCTTGCTGCCCGGCGGCATCGAGTCCTGCCTTCTCCTCCATGACTTTAACAATGACCTCACTAATCAGCTGAAGGGAAAATACAGAGAAAATCTGCTTTAAAATCAGGCTGAAAGGATGGAAAACATGGGATTCAATAGATGCAATATTCCCTCATGTGTACTGGACATCAGCCTCACCTTGAAGTTATTAATAGGGATTTTGTGCTTGGTGGCATGGCTGATGGCCATGGGCTTGAGGATGGCAGCGTGGTCGCCTTTGGCCCTCAGCAGCTCACCCAGTTTCTTCAGCACAGTGGCACCGTGGGCAGAAATAGCTGCGTTGCCAGCCAGCTCACCCTGGGCGATGCCGACAAACTTGGGGAACAGCTTCTGGGTGTCTGGGTGCTCTGTGAATAAACTGAGAAGAAAAGGAAATGTGAGAATTCACCAGAGATAACAGGGTCAGAGCTACTATTGAGGAAACTGAGGTCATGTCCTGTTAATTTTTTAATTTTTTTTACATTTCCCAGCTGTCATGTTGAGAAATAAAACTTAAAGAAAATATAATTAAATAGTTAAGTAAAGAAACATTGTAAATTGTGTATAGCCATGCAAACCACATGACAGACAGGTAGGATTTGCAAGAGCCACTGACCGGGTCAGAACCAGGCCCCCATTGGCAGTGTAGTCTGCCTCCATTGGACCCCAGAACTTCAGAACAGTGTCAAAGTCAGCCATGATCTGGGTAGAGGAGATGGATCACAAAAACACTGATCTGAGGACTTAAAAAGCTTCTTTCGCAGAAAATCAAAGACAGAATCTGAGAACATCAAAGTTCCCTGATCACATCGCGTTGCACAGTTTTATCCTATTGTTCATATTCTACAGCCATTTCCAGAAAGAGGCAGATTACCTCAGCTGCCCTGAGTCTGAGTCTGTAATGTAACCTCACTGTAGCGCTACATAATTTATGTGAAAGTGAAATGACAAGCACCGTTGGTTTTGATGCTCTCAGAAATGTCACATGCTCCTAAAGAGCATGTAAAAAAACAATATTTTTCACTTCAATAACTTTTTTTTTTTCTCAAGGACAGTTATCTTTAATTCAATTTCAAGTATTTATCTTCCAGCAGCTTTAATTTGATGACCTCGGACCTTGAAAACTGTTTTATTTCTTCTAACTTTATGAGTAAAAACATTCTCGATCAGGACATTTGTCTGCATCCTGAATGCAAAGTAGAGTCAAGTTTGTTTTACCTGAATTCTGAATTCCTGAGTAGCAGTTTATTACTGAATTTTACTGCAATCAAACCATTATTATGTGCTTTTAAGTTTTTTGTTTTTTTTTGTCACTTTCACTCTTAACACACTTTACCAACAAATGGAATTATTCTAAGATTTGGGTATGAAAAATGGCAAAAAAAAAAATGACAGTACCTACCTGCAAGGCAATCAAATATCCTGTGTGACTATACCAAATTCTTCTTGACCTGACCCCCCACCACCACCAAAACTGACCTTTTATACTCCCTCCCTCTGTCCCGTCACTAAATTATTCCAGCCCGCCCATTTGTCCACCTCTCTCCCTGCACGTCTTTTCAAATCTCTTCACAACACCTCCGAACTTAGTCTGGAAGCTTTTGGATTGTCTCCAATATGATTGTGACTCAGGGAGGCTCCTTGTTTTCCGTTTCATCTCACTGAGCCTTTATATGTCCTTCCTCATCTCATTTGAGTAAAAGACATCATATTTACCCAAAAAGATATTCAAATATTGTGTGTGTGTGTGTGTGTGTGTGTGTGTGTGTGTGTGTGTGTGTGTGTGTGTGTGTGCGTGTGTGTGCGCGTGCGTGCGTGTGCGTGTGTGTGTAGATTCGACACAGTCAGTGTTTGGGTTTGTGTTTAGGAAAAGCAATATTTAAGGGAAACTAAAAAAAAATATCCACATTTCTGGAGATGTTAAGTGCAGCAGTGAGTCAACACTCAGGGCTCTACAGTGATTTCAGAGCAGCTGCTGTGTGACTCAGCTTTGACTGTACTGGCTATTGCTGAAACTATTTGAAATTGCCAGGTGTCAACTTTCTGGTCAGTTTGGAGGCTGTTGAATTGTATTGTGTTAAAGACATTCAGTTACAATGTCTGCCTTATTCTTGCCCATTCTGCCTCTCTGTCCCTCCTTTCAGCCACAGTGAATAGAGGGAAAGGGGTTACTGCAGGGCAGGAGAGGGCGGCTGGATGAGGCAGTCAGGTGACTGGGATAGGTGGAACAGTCTGAGGTCATCTGGTGGACAGGTAAAGAAATGGCAGTGAGGGGGTCTGAGGACATGGGACTGAGGCTGAAAGGAGGGACAGAGAGGCAGAATAAAGACAGCTGAAGGAGACAATGTGACGCATTCAAAGGGGTGTTATTCCTCATGGAGAAACCTGTTTTCTTTAGGTTATGGTGTTTTTTAAGATAAGGTTAGGTGAAACTTTATTGATCCCATGCTGGGGAAGTTGTTACAGACAGCAAGAATAAAAAGGGAGAGGTAGAAAAAGAACAAATGGACAATAAAAAGGATACAAATTAAAATCAACTATATGTGCATTGCATACAAAACAGCATGTATTGGGCTGTACATTAGCACTATGATAATTCATTAGATTTATGTTTGATTTTTTTCTCATGTGACAACAAAGGTTTCAAGATGGTACTTTATGATAACAATGGGAACGATATTGTTAACTTTCATACAGCCATTGTTTCATGTTTTTATAATAGATACACAAAGGTGGTTTTGCGCATTTATTCTATATAGACCAAGTACAGGATCCTTAACTAAGCAGGCAAAATTTCAGTTGAGTACCATTCAATTCACTTTAATTTACCAGGTTAATCCAGTCAGATTCAACACTGCTTTCCAAGGAAGCCACTAAAAAAAGTAAAAGATATAAAAATAATAATAACAATCTGCACAATTTGCCTGATTAAGACAAATGGTTAACATGGCAACAATCTCAGAAACCACTGGCTATCATCTGACAACAGTTTAGCCTGTGAGGGCAACAGCCAATGTTTTAGGGCTTCTGGTGTAGCCAGTGGATATTTAGATGCTAAATCATAGATCCTACTCTCTCTAGGGAAGGCCCTGAGAAATGTGGCGGCAATGTTTATGTGGACTCAACCATGAAATGATTCGATTTTGGTGGTCAAAAGTCACTGTGACCACACAAAACACATTTTTGACCAAATCATATGCTAATTCTGACAAAATTTACTTAAATATCAGGATAAAATGATGAAGTGATGACATTTTATATCCATGAGGTCAAAGGTCAACTCTACTGTGACATCATAATGTTCTGTAGAAACACTTTTCTGGCCATTATTCAACACATTAACTCAGAAACAGAAGGGCAGATTGTGACCATACTTCACATTTGGTCAGACACTGAATTGATGACTCTAATCTTTGACTCTAATTTTTCTAATTTGCCACGTTTTACAATGTGTAGCTTCTTTGCAGCACCATATTTGAAGCACTGTAGTCACCACCAGCTCATTGGTTCTGCTGATATTGAGCTTCAAGTGATTGTTGTTGCTCCATGTGATGAAGATGTCTATCAGTCCTCTGTGCTGCTCTGGAACAATAGTCTCTAAGTGAAGACAGCATGTTTCTCACTGGAAATTATTAACTGACATCACACATGTCAATATAATGAGAACTTCCATTTCAAAGACACATAATATCTTTTATGAAATTCCTTCAAAGCTACCAGTCGGTATTTCCAGTTTTAAATTAGTTTTATTCAGGACTCACTAAAAGTGTGTTGCCTTTGGTAACTTTCAATTCACTCCTCAGCCTCTTTAAGGTCAGCCTCAGTAGCCATTCATCCTGTTGCTATTCTCTGGATATATATTCCCTCTTTAAACTGCTGTAACCTGTGAGGCCCAGCACAGCCACACAGGTGGATTCATTTATTCTGGTTCATCAGACCTCTGACCTTGCTTTGAAGTTGAGCAGAGCTGAGCTGGTTTACATGATGTCACCAGACTTCACGTATTAATAATAATGCCCAAACAGCAGCAACAAAGCAAACAGGAGGAAGGTATTAATCAAGCACAGTCAGCAGCTGCTCCCCCACCGTAATCAAACATAATGATACAATAGATAGGACTGATATGTAGATAATTGGACTGAGATGACTTGGATGCATATTGATTTTAAGAATATCCCTGTCGGTTTATAAAGCTCTGAATGCTTTATTAATATCCCCAGAGTCAAAACTAATCACGGAGAAGCAGCCATCAGTTTTTATGCTCCACATATCTGGATCAGTCTCCATATCCAGAGATATGTGTTGTTATCAAGATAATGATAAACTTGATATCTGCTTCACCCCTCCCTTCTTTTAAATCAGGACTTCAGACTTTTATGGCAAAGTTACTGTTTTCCGGCGCTTGTGTGTCAAAGTTTATTGTCCATTTGGCCCTCTGCTGGTGGTTAATGGTCGTCGTCACAGTCGGTAAAAGGTCAGCCCCTCCTCTCCTTCGCAGTAATTGGTTTAGACTGTAGAACCACATGTGCGTTTATCCAATAGCAGCTTCAGCTCGTATCACATGGTTTTTCAGCGCCCGGAAGATGACAGTGGTACAAACAGCAGTGTATACACACTGGACGATCAGTTTCGTTTTTGCTGCCAAACTATTTTGTGACTTTGTTCAGGTTTTTATTGCGGCGGTTGTTCAGCAGAGGCGTTTTTAAAGATGATACGCGCTTTGAGAAGCGTCAGACATCTTCACTCCAGTAAAGTGAAACGAGCAGGTAGGTTAACAGAGAAGACAGAAGGGAAATGAGCCGTGATTTGGAGATGTTTGCAGTGTTAAGAGTGCTTGTGTCTGAACTGCAGACTGAACAACAATAACAAATAACAGTGTATATATATAGAGAGAGAGAAAACATCATTTTTTTCCAAAATAATTTCCACTTAAACTGACCGAATGACTCAAAATAAATACTAAATATTAGAATTGGTATGTTTTTGTAAAAACCACGGAGTCATGGGTTATTTACATGGCAGCTATTAAAAAACAGTCATCATTATCTATATATAAAAAAAAATATTGCCATAAAACAGAACATTCAGTTTTGACAATGTAGTAATAATTTTGCAAGGAAGAAATGGACAAACTGCCTAATAATAATAGGTATAAAAAAATTATTTCTGTAGAATAAATGAATTGCACCCCAACTATCAAAATGTGCTCCATGAAACCAATTTTGTATCATTTTTTTAATGATAATTTTGGTTAATATGGGCAAATCAGCATGACTGTATTTAAAAGACATAAGTGTTGAAAGGAGTGAACGCCAAATATCCTACCATTATTAATGCTCTTCAGTAAACACATCAATAGAACAAGCACAGACGGAGACTTTGTTTACAGAACAGTATGTGTTACAGCCTTTCATGAGTATTACTAAACCAGAGTAATGTGTCCAGTTTCAGAGCTGTCTGTGCCGGTCCCATGGGGAGAGATCAGGGGTCAAGTCTGGGGTCCTGATCATGGCCGTCCTGTGCTGTGCCTGCATGGCTGGTCTGACAACTCTGGTACATTCAACACCCTCATTCCCTTCCTACCAAAAGGTAAGTCTGTCCATTATTTCATGTGTCAAACAGTATGTAGCATATATCGTTCAGCCTGACTCAGTCCTGCTCTCCGTCCTTCCTCTCAGAGTGCAGATACGTGGCGGTGGACCTGGCAGGTCACGGTCAGTCATCACATCGCGCTCCTGGAGTTTTTTACTCTTTTCCTACGTATGTGATGGACGTCCACCGAGTCGTTGACGGTGTGTGAGTTTATGAGTTGTTTATAGCCACTCATTCACCAACACCAGCTTTTGCTGAGATCTCTGCAGGGATGTCGTGTGTTTATGGGGTGATAAACTCGCCTGTGTATTGACTGATCTGTTGTCCAAATTTGGATTCTCAGTACATTTTAATTATAAATGAAGAGTTATTTAGTTATTGAAGGATTTTCTTTTACACTTTGAGGAGTTTTGCCCTCGCAGGGCTCTTCACTCTCAGCTCTTGCTGGAGCTGACAACACATTACAGTTTTTTCAAACATGAGGATCGCAGCTGAGTTGTCTCCATGACAACCAATATATTTCCACCCTCTGAAGAAGGCTGCAGTTGAAAGCTCCTGTTAAGATGTTTTTTTTTCTATTAAATCATGGATTTAACATGATTTTGCTCATATTTACCATTATTATATATTCTTAAAATAAGCAGGACTAATGTTGTGATACATTTTAGCTTTATCGTCGAGCTCTGGTGCCTCTGTGCTGCAGTTAAACCACAGCGGTGATGTTGTCTTTCAACTAAAAACAGTCTCCATATGTGTGATGAGATACTGAACCTGGTTGATGAGCTGTGAAATTAACTCCCACAGCTCTGCAGTGGAAAAAATTCTCCATCATAGGCCACAGCATGGGTGAGTACAGCTTTACAGCAGAATTAAAGCAATTTTCTATGCTTGTGGTATTTTATATTTATGTGTACACTTCTTATATTTTACATCAGGTGGCAACATCGCTGGGATGGTGAGTGACAGTGTCAGGACAGGCTGTTTCACCCTGTTACTATTTGAACACAGTCCATACTCTGTGCAGACTCTTCCTGTACTCTGTGTTGTTAAGTCCATATTGTGTTTCCCACAGTACAGCGCACTGTATCCTGAGATGGTGGATGCTGTCGTACTGCTGGACTCTTATGGATTCTTACCTACAGAGCTGGTACTTAAACAGTTTTTACATCCCAGACCACAGTTATCACAGCTATCTGCACAACTACCACTCACAAAAACGTCTCTTGGCAAACCTAAATAAAGGTTGAACTCAATGACAGACTGTTTTGCGAGAAGCAGACAGTGTGTTATTTTTTTGTGGCTTCCTGCCTCATCTGCAAGAAGAACGCTGCTGCTATCCAGGAATATAATCTCAGGGTATCTGCAGGTCTTGAAAAGTCTTAAAAATCATTGAATTTAGAGTCATGAAAAATGAAAATGTCTTAACTGTGATTTGCAAAAGTCTTAAATACTTTCTTGTAATGGGCAAATGCTGATTTCATCATTCTTTCATACATGAAACAGGCATTAATTTGCTTTCTACGTAGTCCACCAATCCAATTTTCTGCTGCTTATCCATGGCTGGGTCACGGCAGCAGCTTGCTAAGATGTTCCTCTTGTCAGTGAAGTTTTATAGCTCCTCCTGGGGGTCCCAAGGCATTCCCAAACTTTAAAAGCTCTTAAAAAGATGCAGGAACCCTGACTTTACTGAACAATGCAGAGCAAGAGGTACAAAGGCCAAGGAAAGGTGAATTTATAGAGTCCAAATTTATTGTTGGTGGACAAAACACTGCAGTGTGTTTGGAGCTCTTTGAAGTGAAGTGGCCCCCAGACAATTAGGTTTTGAGACCTACAAATGCACTGTATGACTTCATTATGATGTCTGAGTTGATGTTTTGAAAGGCATCACATTTAAGAAATGCCTTTAGTCACAAATGTAGTTGAGTGTGACACAGCTTTGTGCTTTTGGTCAGGACTCAGCATTCACATTATATTACTGCTTTACTCCATAATACTTCACAAAGAGCCGCGCTGTACAATCCACTCTTTTGTCTGTGGTTTCAAATTGCTTAACTCATCATTTCTGTCATCCTCTCTGTGTGTTTTCTTGCAGAAAGAAGTGCCTGACGTGATGAGGCAGGGCTTTGATGAGCTGCTTCAGTTTGAAAAAAAGACAGAAGAGAAGAAGACAAGAGTTTACACTGTACAAAAGGCGATAGAGAGGTGTTACACGTTCCTGTTTACAGTGGTTTATAGAAATGACCGAACATCCACTTATCCAATAATATTTGTACAACTGTTGTGTAAAGAGGCCTTTTATGTTCTTTCAGGCTCTTGGCTGCAAACCCGACTCTCTCTGAACAGTCTGTGCACATCCTTTTAGAGCGAGGTGTAGTTCAAGTAGAAGGAGGTATGGCTTTATTTCCCTCCTCTCTGTTTGTTTTGGGTGCTCCTCATAGAAAAAAACACAGGTTCATGAGTGAATAATCTCACTTTGCTTTTACTCCTCTGCTGAAAATGTGATGTGTGTGACTCTCGCAGGCGTGGTGTTCTCTCGGGACCTCCGCATTAATCTGGTATGTTACAGCCGAACCAACTCATCACTTTCCTTTTTAATTCTCTCACGTGTCATACGCAGCCCATGAAATATATGTACAGCATGTTTTGTTTTTCATTGCAGAAAAACATCACGCGCATCACTTTTGAGGAGAGTCTGGAGATGCAGTCGAGGATTCAAGCCTCTGTTCTAGTTATTCTGTAAGATATTCCTCCACCTCACCTTTCATTTCCTAAAATCAGTACCACACCAGTTGCACCTTACTAAATATACCTGCCATCTTTGTCTTTGTCTTTCCAGAGCAGAAGACGGCTTGGACAAAGTATTTCTTGACTCAGATCAAAAGAAATTACTCTCCGTACTTCTCCAGGCCTATAGGGACAGAAATGTGAGTGTATTTTTACAGTCTGCTTGTGTAAAGTAGCTACACTTGCATCTTTGTGTTTATTTTTAGCTGGTAAGCTTATGTGTGTGTGTGTAATTGTGCATAGTAGACAGACAGACAGATGCACAGATGCTAAAGCAGCAGCAGTGCAGTACGAGCTCAGTGTCTTAGAGGCAGCAGAATTTTTCTCGCTGTGAACCAAAACACTGACCTACATGCACAAACTTGGTCAAGTGCTGCAGAGGAAACAGAGGATGTGAATCAGCTCATCATCTCCAATGATCACTTTCTCTTTCCAAGTCAGCTGGTGATAGAAAGATTCAGTTGATGTCAGACTTTTCACCGTGCAACAAATGTCAGAATAGGAGTAAACGCCCATCAAATTCCAAATGATTTTTAAAGCAGCTATAATCAATATTTCTAAGTGACAGTGTGAAAGCTGTCTCTAGTAGTGACGAACCTACAGAGAATCATCACCTGAATCTGCTGTTCCCCTTGGCTTGATCTTTATAGCGAGTTTGAGCTTGTTTTTTTTGTTTTTTTTTAATCTATGGCAGCTTTACTTACTTTACTTACTCATGTTTTCTACTGTTTTTTGTTTGCTTGACTAGCGCTCTTTGTTTTTTAAAATCCAGTTAAAATTTGCAATATATTTTAAGGGAAATCCAACCACAGTGGACTATTTAGCAGCTGATGAGACACATCTTTCACTCAGGAGTTGGTGGACACCAAAAACAGAGCGAAAAGAGAGTGAATCTTGGACTTGGACACTGGATAATGTTGCTCTGTAACTGCTGGATGTATAAATAAGCAGCTGTTTTCTAACACGTTTGCCTTATGAAGAGGAGATTGTATGTCAGTGTTGTGCCCACAGTTAGTTTCTACTTCCTCCATGTGGCCAAAAACAATCAATGATTGCAGAACAAAATGTTCCACTTTGATTTCATCTCTCACACTCGTCTCATTGTCTCTGCCTCCTCCTCTCAGCACACGGTGGTGAGGTTGCCAGGTGATCATCACATCCATCTGAATAATCCTGAAGTCATTGCTCCACTTGTGTCTGACTTCCTGCGGACCAAAGTGCTCTCACAGTCAGTCGCCCAAACGAATAAAGAGACCGCCAAGTTATAGCAAACACAATTAAGCATCAGTTTTGCCTCAACTCACATAACACTGCTACAAGTTCTTGTGTTTATACTGTTAAGTTAACACTCAGTGTTTTAACCCGAGTCAACCAGCTGCATCAACCGGTTGCCTCTTACTACGTTTGATTAAATGATTAAATATATTTTAATAGATATTAATGTGTATTGTTGTTAATATGAGTGATAATGGCATTGTGAGCAATATAAGCCAGATTTCACACCAAGCTGCTTTCTTGAACTCCAGATGGTGTGTGAAGTAGTGAAGGAGGAGCCTTGACTGAGATGAAGAGACAGATCAGCAAAAGAGAGCTAAACTGTGCTTTTAACTCCGTTTGTTTCGTTTGCTTTTTGATCCAACGACAACCAGGTTCACCCATTTCAGTCTGTATTGGTCAGTATTTAAACAGAAATGACACTCCTGTAACACTTCACTGATTATCAGAGACTAAGAGTCAGAGATTTGGGTGTATTATGCTAGTAGCAGGGAATACACGTAGCTTTGAGCAGCTCGCCTCAAGCAGAGAGGAGGGTGGGCGATAGAGGTCTGATAAACTCACATCATTTTTTTCATTTTCACACTTGTCTTCAGCCCCAACTGATGCTGACTCAAGTGACATCACTGGAGGACATTTATCAGACTTCATGCTCCTCCGTCTGGAGCCACAAACAGGCTTTACACAACTCTTCACATCTCGAGTCCCCCTTTAAATCTAAAACTCTGCAGTCTCCAGAAGCTGCAGTGTTCATTACTCACCAAAAAACAAACTTTTTTAAAGTACGAAAACTTTTCTATTTTCACATCTTTACCGCGAGGAGGAAAAAGGGCCATGTTACCCATATTACAAATGTCTATCCTCTGTATACTTTTTATTTATACACGTGATAGATCAGTTTACATCAAGCTTGAGCTGTTTAGTCTCAACTGTGCTTTTATTGAATGCTTATATTAGTGTTCTAACCTTTTTGTGTTTACTATCAGTTTTTATTGTCATCGAGGTGCCACTTCAGTTATAATGTATATTTTATTTTCCTGTCTAATTGCACTGAGTATTTTAACTGTATATTTTTCAGTATATTTTAGCACTGACAATAGTGGTGGATCTGTACTGGACTGCGTTATATTGAGAGGTGGTCCTAATATTTCCTAATATTTCCCTCCCCAACACTAGATTATACAGGTTTACCTAATAAAGTGACCATAGGTTGTACAGTATATGTGTGTTTTATTCTGTATGTGTGCATATATTCTAAAACCCTGATTCCTAAAAAGTTGGGACATAAGTAAAAACAGAATGCAGTCATTTGCAAACAAACTCTGTTTACCAACAGCAGTTTTACAAAGTGTTCCTGAGTCCATGTAGTGATGTCCTTTATCCAATCATGTGTTCACAAAGTGGTGAACCTCTCTCCATCCTCGCTTGTGAACGACTGAGCCTTTCCAGGATGCCCCTTTCATACCCAATCATGATACTATCACCTGTTACCAATGAACCTGTTTACCTGTGGAATGATCCAAACAGGTGTTTTTGGAGCATTCCACAACTTTCCCAGTCTTTAGTTGCTCCTGTCACAACTTGTTTTAAACATGTTCAGAATGAGCAAATATTTATAGAAATCACTGAAGCTGATGAGGTCAAACTGTAAATATATTTTCATTTTGCTGTTTTCAGTTGAGTACATGTCAAAAAGGATTAGGAAATGATCACATTGTTTTATAAAGTTTCACTCTGTATCATCCAAACTTTTTTGGATTTGGGGTTGTATAAAAGTAACGAATTTCTTGCCATTAAGCTGTTGGCTAAAAGTTCAGGTTAATGTTTTATTTGGAATCAAGCAACAAATACACGTAGGTTCTTCAAGTCATGGTGAATATCAGGCAAACAAAACCTTTGTGAATTGCTGCTCAGCTTATCTACATCATGACAATGTTCTCCTTTATGACTCTTCACAGTAGTCTGGTGTTCTTCAGGCTGTCGAACCAGCCCAGCCTCATTCCCAGGTTGTCAAATACTGAAGTTTTATTTGGCGACCTGATATGAGAATGTGCTGGCTGGACTCTTCTTGGCTTGGTGCCTTCCTGCTGCCCTACACGTTTGCAGGCAGTGGTTATATCACCTTGTACCTGCTGTCTTTGAGGAATGTTTGAAATGCACTGTGGCACATCAGATGTCTTAGATCTCTGCTGCCTGGTGTTAATATTTTAGCAGTTGCACACTTTCTCTGAAGTGTACAACCTCATGTTTAATCTCAAAAGTTAGTGAGCTGTGGGAAGAAAGAGTACTGCAGTGACAGCAGAGGATGAATCTGGACTCAAGTACTGTAACAGTATTTTGTTGATAGCATATTTTTAGTAATACAGCACTGAAACTCAACATGTTAAGAAAGGCTTTTACTTTGGAGGATTATCAGTTGGAAAAACTATGACACTAAAATTCCTTAAGTCTTTCAAAATGATTTAATCTTGCATCATTTTACTGTTGACCCTCATCAGTAAAAGGCTTCTGTAATAGATACAATGCACACGTAAAAACGAGCTTTACCTCATCAGCAGAGCTACTTTTAACTAAAGAATAACAAAAATAAAAAGACATGATTGTGCAACAGAGTAAAATAAGCAATCTTTGAATTAGTGGTGAGTAAGATTATGAGGTAAGCATTAATTTACCTTTGTCTGGTATGGTTGCTGTGAGCATGTGGATTAAAGCAGTTATATATAAATGTATATACATATACATAAATGCAGTTGAGTGTCCTTTAGTACTTTGCTGATAAAAGGAACTATTCAAAAGGAAAATCAATAGAAGACAGATGCAGCAAGATGCTGCCTGAGTTATCACCAATCCCACAGATGACTGGAAGGTTATCTGCACTGCCAAACACAAAGGTTTTCCAATCCTGCAGCAAACAGGCCTGTCGGTCCCCATCAGAGTCACTGTCATCAGCCCACCTTCAGCACTCAAAAGGACTGGAGCTGAGCTGAGGTGGAGGGAGCTGACTCCTCATGGCGCTGCTCATAGTTCCACCTCTGCCTCTTAGTTCTCTTCCCTGCTCCTTTTTGTGGAGGAGCTGAGTTTGAGGGGGGAGAGAAACTGAGGGGAGACCTTCTTCAGGTAGTTCCATTTGCTGTAGAGGAGGCTCCTGTGGGAGCGTGACGAGCAGCCGCTGAGGCACAGCATCAGGAATATGACTGGGAACAGCAACAGGACCGGGGATGGGAGCATCAGCTGGAGGATACACTCCTCGCCATCCCTGCCGAACATGTTCCAGTGGAACTAGCTGGATGACCCCTCCACCCCTCCTCATTGTCAGGGGAGGGTTAGGGCGGATACCCTCACCTTCATCTACAATACTCCCCTTCCTCTTCTTCATCAGAAGAGATGCAGATTGGGGGAAGGCAGATTGGCAGAGGGATGACTGTAATGTATACGCGCGCGTGCACACACACACACACACACACATATTAGTGCTGTCAATCGATTAAAATCTTTAATCGCGATTAATCTCATGAATGTCATAGTTAACTCGCGATTAATCGCAAATTAATCGCACATTTTTATCTATTGTAAATGTCCCATTAATTATCGTTTTAATACTCTTATCAACATGGAAAAGTGGATAGGCTTGCTTTGTGCAAATGTTTTTTATTGAAGACAACAACGTGTAGTGTTTTATTTCACACTAACATTCTCACTTTGAGCAGTCATTCACATTTGAAGCAAAATCTCACACAATTTAACACTGTCAATAAACAGATGACAAAAAAATAAATACTTGGTTACAAAAAAGCCCCTTCAACAACCCTTTCAAAGGGATCAAAACAGGGAGATCCAAGATAAAGTTACAAAGTGCACATCATTGCAAACTAGGACTCAGCCTATAGTGCAGTTAAACCAGGCTTAAACTTTCCTTTCTTAAGTTTCCTTTGAACATACAAGCAGTCAGACTGTACTGCTCTTCTATTTATTCACCAGAGGCTTATCAACCCAGCCTCTTATTTCTCTCCAGAAAGAATGAACATTACTGGGCTATGACTGCAGTAAGCTTGTTCTTAGTTGTGGTATCCATATACCTCTGTAGAAATCCATCCATTGTCGCCTGGTTTTGACAAGGAGGCGGCGGAGGATTCGCATTCGCCGTGTGTTTGGCCATCAAGTGTTATTTCAGACTGGATGTGCTACGGTGATAACTCAGTTCACACCAACAATACACACAGATAACTTTGGTCTTGTCAGTCGACCCATCTGGCAACTTTTTGAAACTAAACTTTCATTCAGAATCTTGTTCGCATCCATTTCAGCGTTTCGCGCTTGACATCCACACAAACCGGTAGCCTGCTCTTTAACAGTTAGCGAGCAGGCGAGACCAAACACGCGCGTGGGGCGTGCCTATTGTTTTGTTTCCGGTTTACAATCGGATCCTGTAGTTTTCTAACGTTACTAGCAGTGGCCCCAGCTTATAAAAAACTACAAGTTCACTAGGTCACAAAGAGCGTTACTAAAGATTAAAAAAAATGACGCCGTTAAAATTGATTTGCGTTATCCCTAACCCTGACTGGAAATATCAGCCCGTTTTACTGTGTAGTATTTACAAACATAACTGATGGACACAACTCCTTACAGTGTTGAGAACCTTCATAACTCATAACCTTAATGGTTGATTAATTCATGACTGATAAGAATGAAATATGTTTGCATGCTTTGGGAGCGCATGAGTATTTTATTGTTCTTCTGAAGAGGGGCATGACTGAGAAGCACTGATGTCATAATGCAGGTTTTTAAAGGTTTCAGAGGAAGGATTTTCAGTCAGTTGAATCTTTGAGGGGTGTACTACAGAAGAGCAAGTCTCGCCCTACTTCTGAGCTAACCTGTGTCTCACAAGCCTCTTCTCCTCTGAGACTTTCTTTGATCAGTCTTTATAAGAAGCTGAAACATGATCCTGGGGAATTCTATCCTTCCTCTAAAGTAAACAGGTAACTTCAACTGTACCTGAAGGGAAAGTACACATTATCCTCTTAACAGAGAGCAAGAGCTACAGCTCCTAAGAGTCTTAACAAACACGCATGACAACAAATCATCCCATGAGTAGAGTCATCAAATGTTAACAGACTGATTGGTTTTCAGCATCCTTTCCGTCCAACTCACTTCGTGCATCTGCGTCACTGTAAGATCAACCTGTGAAAAGTCAACTTTTCATGAGCTCAGAATTTTTTTTTCCAGATAATCCAAGAGGGTTTTTTTTAATAACTTAGTTTAAGAAATAGGAGAATTTTCTCAACCTGTAAAGGCATAAAATATGAAAATAACCAAATTTGTTAACAGTTTTCACTGGACTGGATTGATATGAAAAATTGTAATTTGTAAAGCAACTGGTAACCAAGGCTGTCAGACAAATGTAGTGGAGTAAAAGATGTAGTGGAGTAGAAGTATGAAGTTGCATATAAGACATAGAGACTCAAGTTAAGTACAAGTACCTTGACTTTGTACAGTAGAGTACAGCAGACTTGACTACATGCCTTCAGCAACATTACAGTTCCTCTCATACACTGGATCATGGCTCCACAGTCAAAGCAGTCCGTAAATACATCAACACAGATTCTACTTCCTGTTGCGCCGCTGCCTGAAAGACCGTACTGAGGGAACAGAGGGCCAAATTAGTTCGCACTGTCACCGGAAACGTTTTCTGAAGACCGGGCAGGAGTGTACGTTGTGTTCCTGTGTGTTCAGAGATGCGAGCAAACTTCATGGAGCGTTTGACTTTCGTCAGCAGCTACAATGGCTAAACAAGGTGGTAAAGTCAGACTATGAGGAGGTTTAAACAGCTGTCTGCCTTCACAGGTGTTTGTTTACAAGGCAAGTGTGGCGTCTTAGACGTCCGAGCAGCACTTTTTAGCGCGTTTGAAAGTGTCAGTCAGGCCCTTAAAGGTCTGCAGCGGTCAATGAAAGTCTTTGCGGTTGCTCTTTTCTGTTGAAATCTTTGTGTGTGCGAGCTGCAGACTCCAGTTTCAGAGCTCTGTGCACCTGAATCAAGTCCACTGTAGTCTGCATAGAGACTGAGAGCCACCAGGCTCTGACCTGTCAATCGAACAGGCAGACGGTGTCACCAGGGAGGATAAAAACTCTGATAACCTTGTGTTTGTGCTGTTCAGTGTGTCCAGTTTCAGAGCTCTCTGTGCCGGTCCCATGGGGAAAGATCAGGGGTCAAGTCTGGGGTCCTGATGGTGGTCATCCTGTGCTGTGCCTGCACGGCTGGGCTGACAACTCTGGTTCATTCAAGACCCTCATTCCCCTTCTACCAAAAGGTAAGCCATTACTGGTAGCTTTATAGTTTAATAATGATTATAGGAATATGATAACAATGTTCAGTTGATATACGTCAATAATAACAATAATAAAACTAAATAATTTGTGTAAATCGTACAGCTACAGCACTTTTATCCACAGCACTCTACAGTTACTCATGATAACAGCAATATTAATTGTAATTATAGAGTGCAGATACGTGGCCTTGGACCTGGCAGGTCACGGTCTGTCATCACATCATCCTCCTGGAGTCTTCTACTCTTATCCTGACTATGCGGCGGACGTATACAGAGTTGTTGCCGGTGTGTGAGTTCAAGAAGTTGCACAATCTGTTTCAACCAAACTGTCCAGCTCATGTTCCCCTTTGTACCAGTGTTTTCATACCAATGCTAAACCACAGTCCAACTTGGCAACAAAAAACCTCTTCTCAATGTTCTGTGATGAGATACTGAACGTGCCTGTTTGATGATCTGTGAAATTAACTCTCACAGCTCTGCAGCTGAAGAAATTCTCCATAATAGGCCACAGTATGGGTGAGTGCAGCTCTACACCAGAAACGTTCTGAGGCTGTGTTGTACATTTTGCTGCGTTACAAAGTCATTTAACGAGCAAATCACATTTTATTTACAGGAGGGGATATTGCTGGACTGGTAAGTGTCAGCATCTCATGAGGCTCTTATGTGTCTTATCTGTTTCTTTCACACAATCTTCAGAGACTGTTTTGCTGTGTTTTTGTATCGTCATGTGGTCCAACTTGTGTTTCCCACAGTTAACTGCTCTGTATCCTGAGATGGTCGATGCTCTTGTGCTTCTGGACGATTTCGGGTTCCTACCTACAGATCCAGTATGAACCATTCTGACACCCCAAAGTCTGCACTCATTATAATGTATCTATATATATTCAGCTTCAAATTAGGTTCATTATGAGCATCATTCAGGTGGTGGCAATGATTCCTGCAGTATTATTGCACTGCGTACTCCATATCATAAAGCAGAGCTCTGCTGTGCTTTCCACTCCCGTCAGTCCTTTTTGACTTTCTCACCTCGTCCTTTCTGTCTCTCTTTCTGCAGACAGAAGTACCCAAAGTGATGAGGCAGGGGTTTGATCAGATGCTTCAATTTGAGAATAAGACAGAAGTGAAGAAAAGAGTTTACACTTACGAGAGGGCAGTTGGGAGGTATTGTACCGCTGCAGTCGTCGGTAATACATACAGGAAAAACAGCTTTACAGTCACACCGTTTGCTAAAAGTCTCTTATTTCTTTCAGGGTGTCGGCTGCAAACCCTTCTCTGTCTGAACAGTCTGTGCACATCCTTTTGGAACGAGGTTTAGTTCAAGTAGAAGGAGGTGCGTCTTTATCTCTCCTCCTCTCAGAGAGGAATAATCTCACTTTGCTTTCTCTCATCTGCTGTCAGCTCAATGTGTTTCTCTTCTGCAGGATTTGTGTTCTCCAGAGACCTACGAGTTAATTTTGTAAGTCTCTTTAACCTCCCAAACCCTCCCTGCTTTCTGCTGTCTGTTAACTTTCCACCAGAAGAACAGCAGAACATTTGTGTGTTATTCTGTGTTTTCAGAAAAACATAGCACGCATCACTTTGGAGCAGAGTCTGGAGATGCAGTCAAGGATTCAAGCCTCTGTTCTAGCTGTCCTGTAAGATATTAATCACTACACTGAAACTGATGTTTGCATTAAAGTGTTATCACAATGTGAAATTTATAACAGCTGGCACATAGTAGCCAATGTCCTGATCAGAACTACAGCTAACAATGTGCACAGATGTGTTTTTTAATGCATACAAGTCAAATATCTCTGTCTATATCGTACACCCCCTTTACAGCTTGCATTAAAATGCACTTTGGGTGATTGGATTGGGTCTAAGATTGCAGTCGAATAGTGCTTGAAAACATGAAAGTACACATGCATGCAAGACTCACTGAGGACGGGCTGTAATTTGATTGGCCAAACCATTTCTGGAGGTGGTCAGGGAAGCATTGAGACAACACTAAACACAATTGTCAAGTGCCTAAAGGTCTTGACCCTTCTGCTCTAAATGTCTGGCCGAGCACAAGTAGAATACAAGTAGAATACTCCTCTGAATACACAGTCTTCTGCAAATGAATTAAAGTTAGATGGTGCATACGTCGGTTTGACACCAGTCTTGACTGTGTTCCTGGTGGTGGCACTGACCACAGCTGAAATAAGATCAGCTACAGAAAAAAACATTCTTGGCTGCTTCGGCATTCTAGCTGTGGAAGACGGCTTCTTCCCCCGCTTCAAAAAGCAATCAAAAGTCTATAAATAGCACAGCTTCATGGCTGGCTGCTCGTTTGTTTGTTTGTTGTTTTGGGCCCATACAACCGAGAGGAGGGTGTAAGAAGGAAGAGGAAGAAGAACAAGATGGACAAGACACTGGAGATGAAATCATATTTAGATACAACCTGGATAGAAGTCACATTGCAATGCAAGGTGTAAAGGGGGAGGTAGCTCTATCAATAACATGCTTATCTCTTCATCCTACAGTACATGATTTTTCCCCAGATTGAACTAAATATGTACAAAACATGTTTTTCAGAGCGGATGGAGGCTCAGATCGGATATTTCCTGAACCATCTCAGAGTAAATTTACCTCCTTGCTCATCCAGTGTTTGCGGGACAGAAATGTGAGTTTTCAGCTGCACAGAATGAAAACACTCAGTGTGTGAAGTGGTTTGTTGGGATTGTTCAGCAGACTTAGTGTTTATTGATTCTATGTGTATCTGCAGTTAATATCCCTCTCTGTGTGTGTTTGCCTTAGCACACGGTGGTGACGGTACCAGGCGATCATCACGTTCATCTCAATAAGCCTGAAGTCGTCGCTCCGTTTGTGTCTGACTTCCTGCGAACCAAAGTGCTCTCACACTCAACCAGCCACAAGTTATAATCTACAGACGCACTCAAGCGCTCGCACTGTCACACTGTAGTCACGGACTGTTGTTCACAAGAGCAAACTCTGTGTGTGTGTGTGTGTGTGTGGATGTGCGTGTGTGTGTGTACATTCACAAAAGAATTAAAGGAACCATTAAGTGCCATCATTGCTTCCTTAAAGTGACGTCATTCCTGTTGATACGAGGTGGTGGGATGGGACATAAAGTGGTGAGAAATCAACTTTATTGACAAATCAGAACAGTTACACCCACAAAGTACAGTGTGAGGTCACCACTGCAGAATCACTATTTCCCAAGAATTAATCATTTTCAAGGAAGTTTAAGAGCCCATTTCAAGGTAGAAGCAGAGTCCAATACAAGTTTGGAGGAGTCCAATTTCAAGGTGTCCTCCAGGAAATGGCTGAGCAGCAGAGGTATACCACCCAGATCCTGATGCAGAGCATCCCATCTCATGATCAGTTAAGTTTGTAGATGACGGTCTGCAGAACAAGGAGAGAGGAAATCTTTACATGTTCTTATCGCTGCACTATCATTTACTTCACTGCCCAGCAAACATGCTAAAAGAAGGTAAGGTGCAGAGAATATGTGAAGCCTGTGGTTCATTTATGAAATCTCCCAGGAAGAGATTTGCACAACATTGAACTTCCAAGGGTGTGAAAAACTGTACTGCTGCGCAAAAGGGGAGCAAGTGGATGCAAATAACTACTTTCTTAAGCCTTAGAAACATTCTTGAGCCACCAGTTAATGCTCAACTCATTGAATCTATTCTCAGGTTCCTTGAGAGGGACTTGTTTCAGTCTGACTTCAGATCTCAACACATACTGCTTAAGACACCACATCCCATTTTGATGGTTTGTGATCTTGATGACATTAGCCTTTAATCCCTCCTTACTTCTTTCCACATTCTCCCATATTAGATTAGATTCTGCTGTTTGTTGATGGTGTCATGATGCATCTGATTGGGGCAGCGCATATCTTGAAGTAGAGTTGGGCAGCACAGTATATTCAAGAGATTATCTCATTACAGAAAGAGGGATGAATGGCAGTATTTCTCTCAGCAAACACCTGATTTCACTCTCCCAGATTTATTGTCCTTGCTGGAGACTTCCTGGCAGGCATTGCTGAGGGAGGAACAGCACAAAGAAGCGGAGTATTGCTGTCTGGGTTGGGTAAAGTTAAAACCCGCCTACTGTGAGTGGTGATTGGCCCTCGCTGCAGCACCTCATTCTGAATATCCAATAAAATCATTGATTGCAGAAAGTTATGACATCGCTTTTAACTTCCAAAGGTCAAAGGACATTTTAGGATTTGTTTCAAGGCTTTCTTTAGTTTAGGTTTATTGTAGCACTGTGCTTTAGCTGGATATTCAGCTTTGCATGCCTGACGTAAACTCAGGATTATCAGACACAGAAATGTCATCTACAGCAACACAAGCAGGTAATATATAGCAGGAAACATGTGTGAGCCTCTTGTTTTGGAGCTGCTCTCTGAGGTTCTGTCATTCTGTGTCTAGTTTCAGAGCTCTCTGTTCCGGTCGCATGGGGAGAGGTCAAAGGTAAAGTGTGGGGTCCTGATGGTGGTTATCCTGTGCTGTGCCTGCACGGCTGGGCTGACAACTGTGGTACATTCAACACCCTCATTCCCCTTCTACCCAAAGGTAAACTATGATAGACTTGAGGAGGATCATTAAACAGCTGCTTGATGTATGGGCAATTACAGCTGTGTTTGGAATTGGCTGTCACCTCAGCTATATGACTCACTTCACTGTGCAGAATGATGTATGTGCACAGTTTGACTCTAGAAGACTGTTTTCACATTTGACAGCTGAAAGTAGAAAGTTGCTCTGTGCTCACTGATAATCCAACATGCTGACATTTAGCAGGTATTAGTTAGTTTTGTGTGTTAGCATGCTAACATTTGTTAATTAGCACTAAACACAAAGTGCAGCTGAGTTCCTGAGTTCTCAGCGTGGATCTTTTCATCTCTCTTTCTGCTTCCTCTCAGAGTGCAGATATGTGGCATTGGACATGGCAGGTCATGGTTTGTCCTCCCATCGTCCCCCTGGAGTTTTCTATTCTTTTGTCGCGTACGTGGCGGATATCCGCAGAATTGTTGACGGTGTGTGAGTTCTGCAGGATGCAGGACCTTTTTAGCCATTAGTTTCACCCACGTCTCTTTGTAGCAACATGTCACATCTCTTCAGGACTCAGGTGCATCTGTGTGACTGTTAAATAATTTTTTTTTTTTTTTTTTTTTTTTTTTTTAAATAACTCACACAGGTCTCCAGTGGACAAAATTCTCCATCATTGGCCACAGTATGGGTAAGTCCCACATTATGGAGACTATGCAAAATGTAAATAATACACCTGATTCACATGATGTATATTGATACTGTGGTTATACATCTTCTACCATATAACCTCCTTATGTGCTTTTTTGTGTTTCATATTGTTTCAAAATGAAAATCTTTTTGTTTGGGGCCAAAACAATCAATTGGAAGATGTTACCATGGACATTTTTCACTTTTTTTCTACACCACATGACTAGTTGATCTTTTAAAAAATAATCTCGGCAGATTAATCAATGGTTAAAATATAATAATTGTTTACAATCAATGATCAGAAAGTTAATCAGTAACAATAAAAGACTTTGATCAAAGCTTTGTCATGATTGTTTGTTCACTCCCCTCCAGGCGGTAACATCGCTGCAATGGTAACTAAGATTCACCACTTGCAACTTATCACTGTGTTCTCACAATAAACAGAGTGTTCTGCTGCGTTTCATGGTATTGAACTGATCCATATTATATTTTCCACAGTTCAGCGCTCTGTATCCTGAGATGGTGGATGTCATCATACTGCTGGACGCTTTTGGATTTATGCCAACAGATCTGGTACTTCAACAGTTTTTTATTATGATAATATTGCTTATGAGCCTTTCAAGTGAAGATGAGCCTATAGTAACAATTTCCATGGAAATATTATTGCGTTGTTCCTCAGTTATCTTCATGTTCCACTGCTGTCAGTAGTTTTTGAGTTTCTCACCTCATTGTTTCTGCCTCTTTTTCTGCAGACGGAAATACCAAAAGTGATGCGGCAGGGGATGGGTGAGATGCTTGAGTATGAAAAAAAGACAGAAGAGAAAAAAAGGGTTTACACCTATGAGAAGGCAGTTGAGAGGTACCATTCCAGTTTATGGCCAGTTTAAGTTAAATAAACTGTCATTCATGTAGGAAGTTTGACGTGAGTTTAAAGGGGAGCTCCACAGGTGTTACACATTAAAGTGGGTTTACAGGTGTTGTGGAGTACTACTCAAAGTTTTATAAAGCCTTTGTGGCTCCAGAGGGAGCTGCATGAGGTCGGATAAATGTCCTCAGGTGATGTCACTTGAGTCAGTGTTTGGGCGGGACTGAAGACTGCAAGTTTGAAAATGAATAAAATTAGGGGATGTGAACTTCCCTGACTCTGACACCTGCTTTTCAGCTCTGCTTGAGGTTAGCAGCTCAACCTCTGACTGGACTTTCAATGGTCAAATAGCAGTGTGGGTAATGCAGGCACTAGATTTTGACATGGAAGAAGAATGTTTGAAATAAAAAAAGACAACATGTCTGCTTCTGCTGCATTGATTTTAATCCTTTTTTAAACTGTCCACCAGGAGTCCTGCATGATGTTTAAGTGCAGTGCTAAATCTGTGAGTTACTCTTTCAGCAAAATACAATAAAAGTATTATCTCTTTCAGGCTGTCGGCTGCAAACCCGAGTCTGTCTGAAAAGTCTGTGCACATCCTTTTAGAGCGAGGTCTAGTTCGAGTGGAAGGAGGTGCGTCTTTATCTCTTCTCCTCTCAGGGAGAAGTAATCTCACCTTGCTTTCTTCATCTCCTGGCAGCTGAATGTGTTTCTCTTCTGCAGGATTTGTGTTCTCCAGAGACCTGCGACTTAATTTTGTAAGTCTCTTTTAACTTCCCAAACTCACCCCGCATTCACCACCTCCTCTCTCTTAAATTTTTTTTTCCACCAGAAATTTAGCATTCAGCTTGAACAGCAGAAAATTTGTGTTTTATTCTGCGTTTTCAGAAAAACATAGCACGCATCACTTTGGAGCAGAGTCTGGAGATGCAGTCGAGGATTCAAGCCTCTGTTCTAGTTGTTCTGTAAGTTGTTGAAAATCGATGTGTTGCAGTATAATGTTATAACTTTTACCCTTTGACATTATGAACATGTCAGTCCCATGTCCCTTTGTGCTTCCTGATCTAAAAATTGAATGTGCCTTCATAAAATCATCAACGCACGCCACATTAAACCTGTTTAAAATATCTGTGTTTCAGAGCAGACAAAGGCTTTGGTGCAACACCTCAAGACTTAAACCAACAGATAATTTCTTCTGCACTTCGACAAGGATATCATGACAGAAATGTGAGTTTGAATCGAAATGAGATGCTGGAAAAATGTGATGATTTAACCCTTGTCTAGTACGAGAAGGATGATGGTTGAGTGTACAGACAGTAAAATACGCCTCATCCATGTGAAGTGAATTACTAAACTGCATTCATTGCATTTGATGTGTGTGACAAACCTGACTCACCTGCACCAACAGGCTAAAACAAGCCACATTCGTGTTTTAAACACTGTTCAGCAAGGTGTGCGTGTCTGTGTGTGGCAGACAGCTCCGCAGATCTAAAAGTAGCACCACAGTACAAGCTCAATGTCATAGAATAAGAAGAAATATTTATAGATTTGAGCTGCAAAGTATCCAATTTCACAGGAGGAAAAGCACAGGTGTATTTAATAACATTACATATGAATGCATTCCATTTAGGTGAGTGGCAACTGAGCTATCATTAACATTACATTCGTTTCACCTGCGCTTTTCCTGCTGACAAGTCAAAACGTCAGGGCACCTTCTCAACATTAAATCCCAAATGTTTAGTCCTCAAAAATAAAAGTATGCATCAATTCCCAAAACATTATACAGGTTATTCCAGCAAACAGATGTTAACATATATTAATGTGAGCCATACAGGATGGGCCAATGTTAAACAAAACCCTACAGGTTGAATTCCTCATTTCAATGAGCTGGAGACATGATGTTTAATGTGAATATCCAGTCAGCTTCTGTTGAAGTTACATTTTGTCTAGATTATCTCCTCTATGTGGTTGGGTCACTTTTTCGATATCAACACTTGATCACTGTCACAAATAAGACTTGATATGAAATGTTTACCTGAAATTAAATTTGCAAAGTAACCTGTTTTAAGAAAAATGTCTCAATACAATTTCTAAAAGGAATTTTTAGAAAATATGATAAATTTTTGTTTTCCTCTAACAACGCCAGAGCCTATAAGCATGAAGGTCAATAGTTAACACTGACCTTCTGAACATGCTGCAAACTGGTAAAGTACTGAAGGGGAGAATAATTTCATGACAAACAACAACACTAAAAACTTGAAATCTAAGAATAAGACTACTTTTGTATGAAGTGACTCAAATGTCCGTCCATTCTCTCCGCCTCAGCACACGGTGGTCACAATACCGGGCGATCATCACATCCATCTGAATAATCCTGAAGTTGTCGCTCCTCCTGTTTCGGACTTCCTGCAGACAAGAGTGCTCTCACAGCAGCTGCCTGCGTAGTGAACAGACACACATGTTATGACCAACACACACACACACACACACAAAGAAACACATTCCCTTTGTGTAATTTTTCACTTCAAGTCTCACGACACTGTTCTCACCTCAGAGAATTCATTAACAATACTGTTTTTCTGCCCTGATGTGTCACTATGTGAACAATACTATACATTTCTGAAGTGACTTGCAATAATCTAAATGTGCAAAACTCCACTGAATATATCATTGCTGAAATTGCTGATGATATCAGTCCTCATCCACAGTGATGATCTTAGGTGGTTATGATACCCTCTATCTTGCTTCCTGAAATTTGTTCATATAATGCATTTTCTCAAGTTTTAGATCCAATTTCCTAGTAGTTCCTTAAGTCAGTGAGTGCCTGTCTCCATCTTGATGAAGTCTGGTGGACTGTGAAAACACCAGGGACAGTGATGGCAATAACATTTAATATTAATCTTTCCAAAAACCCAAGTTACACAGGGCTTCAGTCAAGGCAGCAAATTAGAATCAACAAATTATAAAGTCTATTTGAATGAATTAGATTATATGGTAGAATACATAAAACCAATTCTAGTAATATTAAGTACAAGACAATACTTCCTAGTTTCATCCCTGTCAAAGTGTGACATGTTGTATTGTATAAATGTGTTCTGATGTTGTTTGAGAAGCTGATCTGATTCAAATGAGCTGCAGCTGTCAGAACACAGAGATCTATCTATGTAAAAGTTCTGAACTGAATAAAATCCTGCATTGTGCAAATAATAAGAATTTCTTTATGTGACTTATACAGCCAGGACATCACGTGTCATCGTTTCTGTTTGAAGCTGATCTGTTTAACTCCGCTGTTTTTCATGCTGCTTGTGCAGAATGAGCTAAAATTGGCAGTCATTAAAAGGGATGACATCCTCTGACAACTTCTCATTATGTAGGCCACCCTCTGCATTTAGCTTTTGTCTTGGAAACCAGCAAGACAAAAAACAACAACAACAACAACCAAAAAACCCTTTTCCACCCTTTTACTCAAGGGAGTGACTCCATAAAACACTGCAGCTGCCGCCAGTCAGAGCCGTTATGAGAGGTGCTGCTCACACAGAAATGGCCCCCCGCTCTCTCTCTCCCTCAATGTCACATAAACTGTATGATGGCCTTGGTGTTAAATGGAGTGGAATTGATTTTACGCAGCGAGCAGCAAGGCGGCAAGCATCCAGAGACATCTGAAGGGCTTGCCCCCCCTCTCCTCCTCCCACTCCCCACCCCCCCAAAAAAGATTATAGTTATATAAGTTTCCCTCCCACTCCCTCCATCCTCTCAGCCATCAGCAGGGGTGTTGTCATAGCAACCCCCACCCCTCCTTTCCAACGTCAGAGCCAGGAGCCGGAGGATGAAGCCGCATGCAGCTTCTGTCTCTTGTGCTTCTCAGAGAGCACCTGTGATTTTGGACGTCTCACATGCAACAGTCAGAGCTGCGGCGCTGGAGACAATCTAATGATTGATTTGACTCACAGCTGCTGCACATCGCGTACCATCAAACACAGAAAGACTGACTGATTCAGCAGCGTCTGCAGGTAAGCATGATGGCTTTATTCACTATCGCAGCACTATTTTTCGGAGGGCAACACCTGTGTGTGTTTGCGAATGAAAGGATGGAGGCGGTGACAGACAGCGTGCTGCCTGTTGGAAGCTGGCTGTGTAATGTATTGATTCTTGTGCCTCTTTATGAGGGACAGTTGGGAATAATGGGACACTGAGATGCTGCAGTTTGTCATGCGTGATATCTCACTCTGTAGAGAGTGAGTGTTTGCAAGGATTAAAATATCTGAGTAACTCTGCTCATCCACCCTTCCCCAAAATCTCTCTTCCCCTCCCCTCCCTCTATTATGTCTTTCCTCCCTGTCTCCTCATCCATGTTCTGCCCTTTCCTCCTCCACCCTTCCCTCTGACAGTAGCTATGTCGTGGCTGTTCTTGGACTGGTTCGTCCCCCTCTACCTGCTGGTGTCAGTTTTGGTGCTGGCAGGCTTCGGAGCATGCCTGTACTTCCTAGAGCCCGGGCTGCAAGATGCCCACAAGTGGAGCAACAAAACAGTCCGGCATCACCCGCTGGTGGCCAGTGTGAACTGCAGAGATGACGATAGCAATGCCCTGATATGATCAAGAGGGCGGGCGGGCGGCAGGCCATCTGGACAGGGGTGCTGCCAGGACACCAGTGGGATGGGAGCCAACACCTTAAAGATGGAGACAGAGAATGGGAGAGAAGGATATGAACAATGGAGTAGAGACCTGACCTATCATTCCAACTTTCCCCTGATCTCTAACATTAAGCTTTTGCTGTAGAGATCAGGGAAAACTGAAGCTGAGGGGTTTTAAAGAATTTGCAAAATGAAGCCAAATGCACAAGGAGGAGAAGACTACACGCAGGTGATTGGAGGACATGTTGCCCTTTAGAAATGTGTTTGAAACATGATGTAAATCTCATGCCATGTTATACTTGTGCCAACTTTTACATACGTTTTGTAATTCGACAATCACTTTACATATATCATGAAGTTTACTTACATTGTGCATTTAATTAGTGAAGTGAATGATATAAGTGCAATGAATCCGTTGCCAGTGGGGAGGGTTTTTAATCCTCTCTCTGGTGATGCTGGCAGGGCAGCTGCTGAGAAGCATGTGGATTGTCAGTGTCGCTGTGCCAAAATGGTGTAGTAGTGACTTTATTAGAATAATGTGTACTGAATAAATGCAAAACCATTTAGTTGATGTGCCAGAATTAGCCTAGATGGACCAAGATTACAGACAAGTAGTATTTGGTAACGCTCAAAGTGTCTATTTTTTGTTTTCATTGTTTTTACTTGACAGCATGGTGAGGAAACAGGGTGTGTAACAGCCCTCTTTTATGCTTCCTTTGTTCATACAAAATAAAACTGTTTAATCCTCAATTCTTTGGATTTACTCTGCATGTTATTATGAAGTTGAAAATATCTGAGTGAAATAATTAGTTGTTATATTGTTATAATTTAAGATTTGTGCAATATACAGTATCTGCACCAGAGGTGGAAAGAAACTACGTACATTTACTGAAGTGCTGTACTTGAATACAACTTCCAGGTGCTTGCATTTTACTTGAATATTTCTATTTTATGCTACTGTACATTTTTACTCCAGATATTTTATTTTTCACTCCATGACATTTATTCAACTGCTGCAGTTACTTTTCTAAACTCTTTACAAAGAATAAGCACCCAGTCGGGTCTGTGACTCATTAGCAGCTCCACCAGAGAGACTTTTCCCCTATAAACTTATCACACAATTTCATTTAAATAGCTGTTTGAAGCGTAAAGGGGTCAAATTATACAAAACCACACACACACACACACACACACATAAAACAAAAACAAAACAAAAAAAACTGGGCTAAAAGATTAAAAATATATATATATTACTTTCACAGAACTTCTAATTGTTATGGAGTATTTCTACATTCATGTATTTGTACATAAGAAAAGGATCCGTCTTCTTTTCATCTGTGCTGTGATCAGACAGACTACTAAGACCACATTCAGACTTCACAGACAGTGTCCCATGAACCAAACAAAATGAGAGACCACAGTGGGAGTGAAACAGTGCCGCTTCAGTGTGGAAGGAATGGAGAGAATGGCACTTCTGTGCCCACTACTTCCTACTGCTGTGTTCCCCGTCTCGCACTCTTTCACTTATTTACTCACTCGGTGTGTCACTGACAGAGACACAGCTTCACACAGCAGGTTAGTGTCTCTTTTTCTCTATTGTGATTTAAAAACATGTATTTTCATTGTAAAGATTTGTTATGTCAAACTGCAGAACTGCTGTATGTTTTCATTTTGGTACATTTACTCAAGTTTGATACTCAAGAAACAATTCTGAGGTACTGAAGTACTGTTTGTACTTTATTGTACTTCAGTATTTAAACTTTGTGATATTTTATTCTTCTGCTCCATTACATTTCAGAGGGAAATATTCTACTTTGTCTCCACTATACAGCAGTTGTTGCTTGTTAATTTGCATTGTATACAGAACACATATGATAAACTTAAAGAATATGATGCATTGTTACATATTACTACTACTAACTACCCAATAGCATAAAATTGTCTCCACCTGAACCAGCAATACTACCTGTTCTTTAGTGAATTAGTATTAACAATACTCATAAAACACAGCTTTGTGTAATGAGTACTTTATGTGCAGTATATTTTGCAGACACTTGTGTACTTTTAGATTGTGTTATTGGCACTTTTTACATGCATTGAATAGAAGGATCTGAATTCTTCTTCCACCACTGTCAGATTCTAACATGTGGAAAACCTTTACAGATTTAAATGTTTGACATCTAACACCTTGAATATCCCGCATGTCTTCACTCCTGTCAATTGAATCCATCTTTCTTTCCACCTCTTTCCTCACAATTTATATAAAACAGAATGAGTGTTTTTGACCATCTGGCACCTTTGATCCCTCAAGTATCTGCATCCTCCACACAAACAAAGGAGCATCCCCCTCCTCTCTCCCTCTCTTCACCTGTCATCAAAAAGAAACCCATTCAAATCCCATCATTTGATGAGAGGGGCCTCATCTATGAACAACACAACACAAAACAGACAAACACTGACAGGTAAATGAAGCTTGAGCTTGTGTTCTAGCTTGGTTTGATGTAATATAATTTATGATATGGTAAAAATGATCGTACTGAATTCATTTTTCTCCCCTCTTTTGGCTCCAGATCTTTTCTTCCCATTTGTTCCTCCAACACATCCAGTCGGCCCTCTTGGGGTAAATCATGTCAGTACTCACAGAGGACCCATGGAGAAAGAGCCTCAACCCTCCCAAGAGCAAAATCCAAAACATGCAGCTCTCCAGCTCTCTCTGCAAAGCCCAGCATCTCCATTTCTCCTGCTCCAAAGCCAAATTCCTCTTCCACTCTCTCTACTCTGCAACCAAAGCCAAGTGATTCTCTTCATCTCCCCGCCTCGCAGTCGAGTGATCCTTCTCCATCACTGCACCAGCCTCAGCCAAAGCCAAGTGTATCTCCGACTCTGACCATCCCAACACCCAGACTGAGTCCATCTCCAACTTCCCTGTGCCGAGGGATGAGTTTGGACAGCCAAGGAGGCAAGCAGCCATCTCCCATTGCAAAAGAAAGACGCGCTAGGTCGATTACCATATCGAACACTAAAGTTGATCCCCAGTTCAGCAAACAGAGCTCTTCAAATGAGGCAAAGCATGATGTTCTTGACCAAGAAGCTTTACTGGATTTCACTCATCCCATGTTGAGAAGAGTTCATCCCATGACGTGCAGAGAGCCTCGACATCAGACATACTCTGAGTATCAGGGGCAAGCAGTTACATCTCAGAATTCCTGCTTATTGCAAGGAAAAGTTGGTTTAAGTAAAAAAGAAAATAGTGCAAAAGAGAAACCAATGCCTCCGCCTAGGAATTTAGGCATGACTGCAATCCATAAACCAAAGTCAAACAACAGACAGCAGCAGGAATTTCTGCCAAGTGGAGCGACAGGTACAAAAACATCTCTTTCAGAGTCTGTGGGGATTAAGTTTGCTAGTGTTGTTCAGAGAGAGTCTCAGTCAGTGTTTGATGGACTCACCACTCAGTCGAGCCTCAACCTTCACAGGAAATATACGGACTACCCTCTGAGTAGAAGGGAGGGATTTGCCTGCAAAGACCAATCATATGAGCGAGTGAATTCTGAGAGAAGCACAGCTCTACCAGTGGCTACCACACTGTCATTTTCCACAGAGGCTCTCTTGAGTCGGTTGACTGTCTCACCCAGCACTGAGACCAGAAGAAGACGATTTGGCTTGAACAATGGAACAAAAGTGGATGCAACATTTCTATCAGGCTCTAATCTCGGGAGACCTCAGGAAGAAAACAATAGACAGACAATTACAGGAACTTCATCAAAACTCTTACAGCAAACCAGCATATCTCAACACATCAAATCTCCTCAGAAACAAAGATTCTGGTCAAAAACTCAAAGTCAGATCACACAGATGGATGTGAAGAGTGCAGCAAGTCAGCCCGACTGTGTTACAAAGGATTATAGCTGCCCATCAAGAGACATCAATCAGAAAATGGAGGCTCCACAGTGTGCACACAGATTAAATGAATTTAAGATATGTCCGATGGGATCTCATACGATGGAGGCCTCCCAACCTGCTGCTGTTGAGTGCACCACATCAAAAACTACCTTTTCAAGACCCGATATTACATCACACAAACACCAGTTAGATCACAAACAGCCCCCTGGGCCAAATCAAAGCCACAAAGAGGTGAACTGCAGTGACAAAGGACTGACTCAAACAGATATTGTTGCACCATCTGATTGTCATGGGGTGCCCACAAAGCTACCAGAATATCCCTCAGAGAAATGTGCTGTAAGCTGGCCAGCATCTGTGGCACACTGCCCATTTAACACAAACAGTTTTGGCTCCAGTTCAAAGGGGGTCTTTGACCTGCCATCCCAGCCACAGCACAGAGTGTACCAGAGACCAGATGAGACAGCAATAGCTTCCCCTTCACTACAACAACCAAATTACTCCTTGGCAGACAGAGCATTTATCATGGAGGAACCAGAGGACCCCTATTATGTCACCATGTATTACCCAGGTTCAGTGTATGTGGGTGAGTACACAGATATCCAAACCACTTGGAAGACTTTTGCTGAACAAATTGCTCAAAGCATTTACATGACAGGGACTCTTTCATCTCTCGTTTTTCATCTATTTAGAGTTAGAATTAAATAATTTTCTTCTAACCAACGGGAGGTTTGGGGCGGGAACTCAGCTGAGGGGGTGGTCAGAGTGGATAGTAGAGGGATTTAAGACATCACTCCTTATCAGTGGAGTAACAGACATGCTGAAGAGAGACATGACAACATTGGTTAGCAGACTTCTATTAGAGTGACTAGTCCAGAGGGGCCATGCCAGTACAGCTCTCAACAGAGACAAACAAGCACAACATGCAGAAAGAAAAGCAAAAGTAGGACGGAAGGAGAAGCACTCGGAGATAAAGTGTGAGTACCGTGACACAGCGGAGGTTCTCCTCCTGTAACACTTGAAGGAATAATTTGACTAAAAATCATCACAACACAAGACATACTGTGAAATCCTGGAGACCAGAGATTTAAAATAAAACACCTCTAGGTGTAAATGCAGTGTCAACATGTCCTTCAGGAGGGTCCGTATATATTACGGGGCCCTTAAGGACATCTCAGTGCAGTGGTTATAAAGGCTGGTGACCCTATGCAACAGGCTGTACACTCTGTGTTCATGAGTTCTGTGTCCAACCACAGCTGATTGTTAGATGGTTTCATTTGAAAGGCTTTCAGGGGCCCCACAAGGTGAAACTGTCCAGCATTTCTTTTGCAAAACAAACCCGACTATAGGTCCACTTTCTGGCTTTTTCTGGAGCTTTCAACTGTATCACACAGTCTTCATTACCTGATGGAGTTTGTTCAGTCATGGAGATGGATCTGTTTATGGGAGCTTAGATGTTATTCACAATGAGCTTACACACAAACATGATGAAATATGATGATTTATTGTAAATCACACTACCCACCAGTATGTAAAACGGTTAAATGAGCTCCATCTATAACAGCTACAACCTTAAAATGCTGCTGACATAATAATGCTTAATAATGTTCTGATATTCCAGTAATAGCACATATCATGCCAATAATAGTACTTTTGACTCTTTAAGTACTTATTGTTGACAAAACTTCTGTGCTTTGTATTAAATTAAAATAGATCATATGTGAATCACTTATACATGTAATGGAGAGTTTTTACATTGAGGTATTGGTACTCTGAGGTTCTCTTTAAGTTAGTGGAGTGTAACTGTGCATTAACTTTCTTTACAAGTATCATACAAGTACTTTTACTTTACTTTAGTACTTCTATTTTCTACCATATCAACTCCACAACATTTCAGAAGGAAATATTACTAGTACTTTTTACTCAAATGCATTTGTCTGGCAGTTATGTGTTAGGCTTTAGGCCTAGTAAATTTGTTAGGACCCAAAGATGCAGACCAGAGACTGAGATGTTAGAAAAAAATACAATTTATTATAAACACAAGGGGTGTAACAAAAAGCGCACTCTTAAGGAATGGGAGAGGAGGTAATGAAGCGTAGTACTCACGATGAGACGAGCAAAGACACCGCCAGGGATTCAGGACAATCTGGCAACAGGTAGGAGAGAGCTCTCCCTTTTTATTCTGTGCCTAATCAGGATCATGCGCGTCAGGTGAACACCTGAAGAGGCGGACTAACTGGATGTAGGTGAACACCCAGCTAAACAGCCAGAGGGAGGTCAGACAGGCAACAGTAACATATCTGCGTCTGATCTGTAGGATCATAATATTATGGTCGCTAATACTATTGCAATAATATAATACACAGTGGTATTACAATAACAGGGGCCATTCTGCCTCCACAACTTTCACTTTTAAGGAGGCTTACGTTCTGCTGATAATACAACCCCGTGTGAAACAAATAGAAACAGAATGTGATGATTTGCAAAACAGCAAAACCCATATTTAACTGAAAATAGTACAAAGACAACACATCAAATGTTGACCCGGAAATTTCGCAGGACATTGCTGGGATTGACGCGGAACTTTCCTGGAACTTATTTGGGATTTTCTCAGAAATTTCCCGGAACTTTTCCGGAAGTTACGGGAGTATGAAGTAGCTTAAAATGAAAATACTACAGCACAAGTACCGAAAAACTGTACTGAAGTACAGTACTACAGTAAATGTACTGAGTTACTTTCCATCACTCGAGGTTTTACGTGGAACTTTCCCAGAACTTATCTGGGATTTTCCCAGAAATATCCTGGAACTTTCACAAAAATTTCCCAGGAACTTTCCCGGATTTTCCCTGGAACCTATCTGGGATTTTCCCAGAACTTTCCCAGAACTTTCACAAAAATTTCCAAGGAACTATCTAAGATTTTCCCCTGAACTTTCTCGGAACATTTTCTGGATTTTTCCTGGAAATCTTCCCAGATTTTTCATGGAACTGTCGGAAATTTTCCTGAATACTCCAGGTATTTTCATGGAAATTTTCAGAACTTTCTTGGAACTTATCCGGGATTTTCCTGGAAAATTGACAGGCCTTTCATGTAAATTTTCCGAGAAACTGGATGGGCTGGGAACTTTCCCGGATATTTCTCTTTTCAAAGATTTTTCCTGAAACTTTCCCAGATTTTCCCCAGAACTTCCGGGAGTATGAAGTAGCTTAAAATGAAAATACTACAGCACAAGTACAGAAAAACTGTACTGAAGTACAGTACTACAGTAAATGTACTGAGTTACTTTCCATCATTTTAAGTTTTCCAGGAAATTTTACCTGAAATTCCGGTAATTTTCACAGGAAATTTTTGGAAATTTAATGTAACTTTCCCAGAATTTTGCCAAATAATACAATTTCACAACCCAAATCCCACAACATGTCTATATTTGAATTCAAGCAAGGCTTTGTTGCTTAATCTTGATATAATAACATAAAATAATAAACTCCCAGGATGAACTTCCCAGGAAATTTCTGTGAAAGTTGCAGGAATTTTCTGGGAAAATCTCAGATAAATTCCGGGAAAGTTCCGAATATTTCACAGGAAACGAATCGGCCAGGAAATGTCTGGAATTTTCCCAGATTTTTCCCGTAATTTTCCTGGGATTTCCCCAGAATTTTCCTCGAACTTCTGGGAGTGTGAAGTAGGTTAAAATGAAAATACTACAGCACAAGTACCAAAAAACTGTACTGAAATACAGTATTACAGCAAATGTACTGAGTTTCCATCACTTGAGTTTTTTTCCGGAAAATCTCCAGGAAAATTTCTCTGGATTTTCCCAGCAATGTTCCGGGAAAGTTTCGGGTCCGGGTATCAACAAGGTCCCGGCAATGTTGGGACTGACTCAGAAACTTTGCGGAACATTGCCGGGACGACCTGGAACTTTCCCAGAACGTTGCCGGGACCTTGTCGTTCCCGATGAATCCTGGGAAGTTTCTGGGAAAGATCCAGGTTGGTCCCAACAGTGTCCCGGGAAATTTCCGGGTAAGTTCCGGGACCGATCTAGGAAATTTCTGGGTCGGTCCTGGTTCGGACCCGGGTAGGTACCGGGTCGGATGCTGACAAACTGATTCATGCCTTTAATCCAAGCTGACGCGACCCAGCTGTTACTATCATTACTATTATCATTAGCGTTTTTGTCCCAGGTCGCATCCCGGGTACTGATCTGGCCTGGGTGGTTGGTGTTATTATTATATTAGTGTGTGTCCCGGGTCAGATCCCGGGTCGGATCCCGGGTCTGGACCCCGGCCCGGGTTGTTGTTATTATTATCATTTCTATTGTCATTAGTGTGTGTGTGTGTGTCGGGTCGGATCCCAGTTCGGCCCCCTGACTGACTCACTGTTTTGCAAATCATCACATTCTGTTTCTATTTACATTTTATAGTGTCCCAACTTTGATGGACTCTATGGAGTTTGTTAAAATCAACTCCACATAAATAGGCAAAGTAATCCAGTAATACACAGCCATTCTGCCTCCACAACTTTTATTTTTGTTACCAAAGACTAAAGACTTTTGGTGGTTTAAGTAGGTTTACATTCAGCTGACAATACCTCTGAACTTTTACTTTGGTAAGATTATGAATGCAGGACTTACACTCATACTTGGGTGTTATTTACATTGAAGCACTTCTACTTGTGTAAAGGATCTCAGTACATCTTTCACCACCACACTTCACAATCCAGAAATTTTACATTTTGAAAAAGTTTCTGCACACTTGATTGAGCACAAACTTGATTTAGTTTCTCTCTTTTCATACTTCAAATCCTAAGTGTCACCTAAAAATAGTGTATATAACTGTCAGAAGACACTACCCAAAAAAATGTCCCTTGAGGTAGCCACAGTGCGCATGCGCGCTGCATCTCGCCACTCGTTCTCCTCTTGTCGCCTTGGTAACGGTAAAGGGGGGCTCACGGCCAGAGGGAAGGAGAGAAGAGGTACCCAGACTAATCACATGACCGCTCCTCATCGTGTTATCTTAGTGGTGGGATATTCATCGTTTGTTGTCGGACCAGAGCGGCAGTAGATCTCACCGTCTCCTCCTCGAGCTGATTGCAGGTCAGTTGAACGGGAATCGGTGAGTGTGACTGAACATCAACGCTGAACGAGCCGACCGTTGGCGGGCAGTAGCTAGCAGCTAACACGGGGCTGCCGCTAGCTCTTCAGCTCAATATCTACCAGCATGACGAGAGAGAGACAATGGGGTCGATGGGCTGTGATGGAGCTCACCTCGCGTGTTGCGTTTAAACAAATGAAATATGCTTAATGTAAATGTAGAGCCGCAGTGGGCGGCCCCTGGCGTCAAGCTGCGCGGCCACCCTGAGCTAAAATAACGTTTTTCGTAAAGAAATAGCTCGTAGCTTTCATGACAGCAGAGCATCATTATCCATCCTATGCTCCAGTCGTGAAGTGTGATTTGCCTGCAGTGTTTTAGCTCACGATTCTGCAAATCTGGTGAATGTACAGTGTGTGTGAAGGCAACACAGAGCAGGAGGGCAGGCAGGCCGAGAGGGGAGCAGGGCTGCATGAATACTGAGTGTATGAATCAAAGTGACAGCCACTGCCTCAGTGACCTGTATGATCTCTGTCTACGGCTGACTGAAAGCATGGCAGCAGGCCGCTCAGTGTGCACGCCCTGGAGGAACGAGGTTATCAACATCTTGGCTCTGCTTCATGCCTGTTACTGATGCCATCTGCTTGCACTGTTTGCTTCACACAAAGGGTCAGCTCACAAAAACATTTTCTAATTTACCTCTCATTAAGTTAGACTCTCACCAGGGCTGCAACCATCAGTCATTATTGATGAATCTGCTGATTATTTTCTGTAGTAATGATTTGACCTATATATTTTTAATGAATAGCTGAAAAATACCCATGAGAATTTCCTCGAAGTCATTGTAACGTCTACAAAGACATTCAGTTTACTGTCACAGTGGACAAAGAGAAGAGCAAATCAATCATATTTGAGAAGCTGTAACCCCACACGTTTGTCCTTGTTACTTAAAAATTGTTAATTGGTTATCAAAGTAGTTGCCATAAAATCTTCTGTTGATCAGTTAATTGATAATTCAACCAACTGTTGCTGCTCTTGTGGTCACAACATAAAAAAAGTTACATTCATGGATGTATGTATCTGACTTTTTCTTCAAATACTGATAATTAAACTCCGCCTATGCCTATGCTGAGTACCATAGCCTGACTTATACTGGATTTTTTGAGCCTGATACAGATACTGATATTTGAGAGTTTAAAAATAGTTGTTGTTTTAACATATGTTTTTTCTTTTTTTAATTGTAACCAGGCTATGTCCTTTATAGATCATTTTGCATCTCAAAAATAAACTTGTCAATGCTCTCTGGTGGACAAACTATATAATAATGGCACAGTTTCCCAGTATTTTTAAACCAGGGCCCTATTTTTTACATGTTGGGGTCTAAAAGACTAATAGTTACAAATTGTTCTGGAATTGTTGCAGTAGATCGCCTTAGCTGGCAGCTGCAAAATGGGCTGCAATATAATCCTTGAGGGCAAATGTGCCCATCTAACTACCATGTTCACTTCAAGTGCTTCTTTTTGCCACTGACAGGCTCAGATTGTTATTCTAAGTGTCTGACAACTTCATGGAAAGCATCCCTACAGAGATAGACCTTTTCATACAGCCCTTTCTGATAGGAAGTGAAGCCATTATAGCTCTGTTTATTCCAAGCCACCAAACTCCTCAGACAAAAACAGGAACTTTACCTCACCAAACATGGGAGTTGCTGGTCCTCCACTGCCTTGATCGGTTTTCGTTTGTGTTGTTGTGTGACTTTGCCATTTTAAAGCATTAGTCCAGATCAAAACTATTGTGTTAAAACACAATAAAATGGCTGATATACTAATGTATCTGCAGTAAGCTAACATGCCAGTATACGTTCTGTCTTTCTTGCTTCCCTGAGTACCAATCTGATACATCTCTTTTCACAATGTCCCCGTTACTCAGGAGACAGATTGTGTAAAACCAGAACTCATGGCTAGATGTACATGAAAGAAATATATTTTAGTAATTTGAGTGAGCCAACCCTTAAAGATTACTCCAACATCTCATGCCTTCACTGTAGAACAAGTGAAAGGAGGAGAGGCTCTACTGGCCTACTTCCTTGTGATGTAGCAGCACTTCCTGTTAATGAAAAATTCTATTTTTATCCTTCTCTCCTTTTCTTATTAGACATGTCAGACATTGTTCCTCCAGAAGTGAGACCCAAACCGGCCGTCCCTGCCAAGCCCCCAAATGTGGGGGCTCCTTCCCCTTCCAGCCCCTTTCCGCCCCAAGGCCCGGGCACTGGAGTAGGCGTTTCAGCTGCTCCTCCGAGTGGCATCCCAGTCCCCATCGGGAGTCACGGCCCAGTGCACATTAGCAGTCACAGTGTGGGTCATGGTGTGGGCCATGGTGGGAGTCACACTGCAGCACACAATGGAGGTCACGGTCATGGCGGCTCCCATGGCTCCAGCGGTGGATCCACTTTGCTGGGCTACATTGGTATTGACACCATCATTGAGCAGATGAGGAAGAAGACCATGAAGACAGGCTTTGACTTTAATATCATGGTTGTCGGTGAGTTGCAGAAGCCTTGAAGAAGGTGGAAGATGAATGTTAGTGTGCAGCGTGAAGGGAAATATCCTCAAATAAGATGAATTTATTTGTTTTCTTTCTCTCTCTTTTTTGTTCTTGGTGAGAAACAATCAAAATGATTCCTTCATATCTCTCTTTTATTCTAATTTTGCCTCCTCTTCAGCCTTGTTCATGACATTTTCCCCTCTCGTCTCAGGTCACAGCGGTCTCGGAAAGTCCACTCTGGTCAACACCCTGTTCAAGTCCCAGGTGAGCAGGAGGAGTGCAGGGTGGGCCCGTGATGAGAAGATCCCCAAAACTATCGAGATCAAAGCAGTGTCTCATGGTGAGTACAGTGAGAGAGCTGCTGCTCTCTCTTTAGAGCCAGACATTTATAGCAGCATTTAATTTGACAGAGAAAATTAATGATCTTTGGCCATGTTCTTATAAGTCCCACATAGCCCACTTACAGTATATCAGTGCACCCTGCTAGCTGTCAAGTCAGCTCACCATTTATTCTAGCTGAGCTACAAATGCACAAGCCAACTTCTGCATCTTCCAAAGGTACTTTGTGTGAGAGGCTTTGATAATTTGTTTACTGTGGCTGCAATTACTCTTATAACTAGCGGCTCCGTCAAAATGAATTGCTCTGGAATAATTAACAATATATCATAAAAAAAATCAGTGTGGAAACCTGCCTGACTTGATTCTTGTTTGGGTAGTTGGCTCTACCTACAGAGTAGGAAGAAAGGTTATGTGTTTATCTCTGTCTGCAAAAAATTAAAATTAACCAGGCTGAAATTTTGATGACAGATCACCAACAGATGACAGATCCATTACAAGGATCAGCCAGCTAGATATCTGCTGTTACACTGTTTTCCGATGCAGTTTTCATGTAAGTCCAAATATACTGGATTTCAAGGCAAAGTGATCGTCTCCGTGGTACAAAATAAGTTTTAAGGTGGTCAGTAAGGACAGGCAAACAAATCCAAAAGGTGAAGGCAGGGAGGAAAATAAGATGGCAGGAAACAAGAAGGCTGGAGCACTGAAAGTGTGGTCACATTACAGCTCTGTCAATGAAAATTTCCCACACTCAGGATGTGAAGTCACACTTCTGATGCAGGTGATAAATGTGATCAGAGTGATCACAGAATGTATGTAGTGCCAGTGGCGCCACAATTTGTAGTCTGGAAGTGTGATAATGTACTGAAGAAAACACACTGGAATAATAACATTTCCAAACACAGTGCATCAGTGTTTCTGTTGACCAAAGGAGAACATCTGCTCGCTCTGCTTTATGCTTTGTACCAAAAAACTGTAAACTGTAGAACTCACACTGTTGAAAAAACTTCTGAATATGTTTTTGCATGGAAGATGGACTGACTTACCACTTTGAATAAAAACATGTTAGGAAGGACGATGATGATGTTAGGAATGACCAGTATGAACAGGAGGAATGAACAGAACCTGTTGCAGTGTTTGTATGGGCACCTGACTATTATCTGAAGACAGACTTGAAGAAATGTCAATGGATCCACTAAGGGCTGGCTTAAATTTATCATCAACAGCCCCTTTTTACATGTATAAATCCCCACATTGTAGCATGTCAGTGGGCATGTGTTGTATTTATCTGAGCTATACGATGAATTTTAAAGTGTTCTTAGCATCTCTCTGCATCAGCAGTGATGTGTACAATTTCACTGAGCACAGTTATGTGCGCTGGAGTTCAGTAATGACTGGCTTGACCAAATTCCGACATGTCCTCTATGTCTATGTCGCGACTAATGGTTTTTAGTCAACTTCCTGTATACGTTATTCTGGGCCCACAGATTCCAGTTAGATGCTAACAGTTCTTACTTGACACAAATGTATCAACCCTGGGAGAAATGGCCATAAGTGTAATGATTTTTTAAGTAGAAATGGTGTTTTTCTGTTATGCACGGCCTGTGGACAGACTGCTGAAACTCAGCTCAGAGTATGTTTGTTCACACACATACAGTGGATGCATCAGAGCTTCTATTTTGTCTATCCTGACACAAGTTAGACAGTTGCATAATGATACAGATGACCTTATCTGAAACCTAAAAAGTTTGCTACCAGACAATCTCCAAACTGAAAAATGTGCTGCTATGGTAACAGTGAATGACCCCTGCTGACAACTAACACAAAGAGGTAAATATGGCTCATTTTGTGGTTTGCTAACAATGGTGTCGAGCGAGGAATCGTAATTGTTGTTTCCCTTATAAAACACAAGTAATTGACACAACATGTAAGCGTTCTGCTGGACTATACAGGGATGAGCAACAAGCCATGATTTTGATTTGAAAATACTCCTAATTTAGCGAGAATGCAAAGCAAACAACTCTTAAAGCTGCCATGTTTAGTGTTTGAAAACATCAGACTTTGGTGCCCCTCCCCCAGTGTTCATATCAAATCAGTTACTGTGGCAGACAGCTCTGCATGCTGTTTATGGAATGGGATTTGGGACTGTTGTATGTAGCACACAGTAATGTGCTCCTCTTGGACTGGAAAAGTGACTGAACTTATAGACATCCTTGATGATTTAACAGCACCGGGGAAACAGTGGTGATAAATTAAACCCTGAGACAGAGCGCAGTGTGTGGTCGCTACAGTCCAAATGGTTATACACACACTGCCTGCGGTTGACAGTGACCTGATATTATTATGCTCTTGGCAGTGAGAGACACAGCAGACGTGATCACACAGATGTGAAAAATATCTCAATCAGATTATTTATTCTGTGGTGTGTTTCTAGCCTGGATGCTATTTCTCTGTTCATTCCAAACATAAACATTTGTTCAACATGTTGAATATTGCGTTTGCACATGGAAAGCAACAGCTATGATTTGTTCTTTACTTTTGTGTTTTTTTACAGTACTTGAGGAGGGTGGTGTGAAGATGAAGCTGACAGTTGTCGACACTCCAGGCTTTGGAGATCAAATCAATAATGACAACTGGTGGGTTTTCCAACTCCTGGATCATTAACGCCCCATAAATGTCATCATTACTGCCTTATCTTACCAAAAACAATCTTTCATTATCACCTTTTAAAATTCTTCCTGTGGTTCAGGAGTGTGGGAATGGATTTAGCTCCCCAAAAGTACACTGAAAATGGTGTTAATCAAGTACAGTGTGTCGCTGAAGTCATCTTTTTCTCTCATGCTGACTTCTGCCGTATCCACAGCTGGGAGCCCATTTCCAAGTACATCAACGAGCAGTATGAGAAGTTCCTGAAGGAGGAGGTCAACATAACCAGAAAGAAGCGCATCCCTGACACCAGGGTGCACTGCTGTCTCTATTTCATCTCCCCAACTGGACACTCGTGAGTTAAACTAGGATAAGTAAAGTAATCACTCAAACCCTCTTTAAGTATCTGATCTAAAATGGGATGCATTTAGTAAGCTGTTGGAAGAGACACTCTTATACACATACAGCACACAGTGTTCACGTCCCTTTATCCAAAAACACTTCAATTCAGACTAGCAAAGCTCTGAATCAAGTGTGCTACTTGATATTGCAGACAACACATACCTCTCTCTCCTCTGAACACCTCACAATTAGCTTCCGCTGACAACTGTGAAATTGCTCTTTAATGGATAAACGGATACAGTCTTTTGTGTATTACAGCCAGCGTATCCCATCCTTCTTAGCTGTGGTAATTGAGACCGACAGCATGTTTTGTGTGCAGGCAAAAAAAGAACTGGGACACAACCCTTGTCCAATAAAAAGCCCACTTCTCAGTCGTATTCACACTGTAAGTCTTTTTTTAATTGCTACAAGACCATTGAAAGGTAATTAGACGTATGAAACATGACAAAAAAACCTGATCGGCACTGTTGTATGCAAGCCTTATGGGGAATCACATCTCCTAAATCTACCTATTTACTCACTTTCCTTCCCTGTCCTCTCTGTTCTCTATCTGTTCCAGTCTCCGGCAGCTAGACATTGAGTTCATGAAGCGCTTGAGTCACTCTGTCAACATTATTCCTGTCATTGCAAAGGCAGACACAATGACCATTGAGGAGAGACAGGAGTTCAAACAGCGGGTGAGTTTCACCAATGATCCTACCAAAGCTAGACCCATAAATCAGCCTGGCCTGTACTGCAGCAGCTCATTTGCTCAATTCAGATATACCGTAATGGTATCTGTGTGTATGGTAGTGCTGTTCTGACATTTCTTGGTAACTGCAGGCACTGACACCCGTAGTTCTCTTCTGTAGCTGCTCTCTTCAATATTTTAATATTAACAATGGGTCAGAAGACTGTTGTTACATATGTGTTATGTCAAGGGTGGCACTGTTTGAGAATCAACACCCAACTCACCCACCCAGTTCCACTCATCTCCATGGAGCATTTTGTCATCTTTTGTGTCTCGTATGTTCAGTCAGCAGGTAGACTTTTCAGTGAAAAAGCTCACACACAGCCAGATATCTCCCTGTGGAGATGGTTGAGAGCAAAAAAGAGCTAGAAAGAGAGTGAATATTACATTCATCAGGTGCCCAGAAACACAAATCCCTGTTTGTTGGACATGTAAATAAGCAGCTGTTTGCTAGCAACTTCAACATATCAGATTTCTATGGTGATCATTTGTTAATGTGTTTACAGCCAATGTCTATTGGCTGATGTCATCTTGGGATTATGTAACTGTCAAATAACGGTATTTGTATCTGTCAGAATTCCCATATTGGATGGCTGCAGATCCCCCAGCCTCTCCATAATGTTGGGTATATGAGTAGTCTGAAGATGGCAGTCACATGTTCCCAGTTTTGTTTTGTGCTGTAGGTAAGGAAGGAGCTAGAGATGGGTGGGATTGAGTTTTACCCACAGAAAGAGTTTGATGAGGACATGGAGGACAAGAGCGACAATGACAAGATCAGAGTAAGTGGTTCTGTTCTTTCTCTCTCAGACATTTGTCCCCTGATTTTCTTCTTTCCCGCCCCTCCATTCTCTCACACTCACGCACAGCTTCCTCCAAACAGAATGCCAGGGCACTGGAGCATGTCATGTATTTGTGTCATCTCGTAAACCTTGTGCAGCTCTCTTCAGTACACTGAACCGTGTTGAAATGTCTCTGTTCTTAGGAGGCGATGCCCTTTGCGGTGGTGGGCAGCGACAAAGAATATCAAGTGAATGGCAAACGAGTTCTCGGGAGGAAGACAGCTTGGGGAATTGTAGAAGGTGGGTGATGTAACATTTGGAGTCCCTTTGTCACAGAAATAATATTGATTGGCTCAGGTAAAGGACTTGACATATAAGATGTGACATTTGATTCTGTCCAATTTCTTTTGGTTACAGTTGAAAATCCCAACCATTGTGAGTTTGCTCAGCTGAGAGATTTCCTGATCAGGTAAAATACTCTTTTAAATAGATTATTAAAATCCCTCCGCCCGCAGTGAAATAAACTGGATTTAAGGAGGAATTAGAAACTTTGGGATTTGCCATAATTGGAAATTTTCTGTGTGTCATAATGTATAAACAATAACATGAATCGTGGGTAAAAGTAATAGGGTTACAGCTAATGATAATCAATATAGAATAATCTGCTGATTGTATTCTTGATTTATTGAATCATCATTTTTATATGAAAGGTCAGAAAATAATGAAAATATCTGACAGTTTCCCAGAGTGTTCAAATTGAAGATATTCAGTTCACCGTGATAGCAAACCAAGAAATCCAGCAAATATTCACATGTGAGAGGCTGGAACCAGGACTGTTTTACACAAAGAGATGACTCAAATGATTGATCGATTACAGTTGTTACTGATGATTAATTTTCATACAGTCAACTTATAGATTTGATACTCACCTTCGTCATTTCAATGTTTTTTGTAACTGACACATCATTTTTATGAAAAAAATGCATAATAAGAAGTTATTTCAATATAAGGATGTGTAATTTTGCTTGTAACTATAGAATTTTTACATTTTCTGAATCTCATTGGTTCAAATTGCGAGTATCATTTACTATTTATTAAATCAGAACACAAGGATCGTTAAAACATATACGAAAAAACACACATAAAGGTACACATTCAACATTTACTGGATGCTTATTTGCCCGAATATTACTAACATATTGGCTCTTTATTAGTTATAAAGCACTAATTAAGCCTTATTCTACATAACAATATTCTACTAAGAATTTTTCCTCATTAACCTCCTAATTACTAACGTTACTAACATGTCCTCACTGTGTCTCTGTATCTCTTTTTCTCAGGTCTCACCTCCAGGATTTGAAGGAGGTCACTCATAACATTCACTATGAAACCTATCGAGCCAAGAGACTGAACGAGAATGGAGGTCTGCACCCCATATCTTCCAATGACACCCAGGAAAGCAACCTGTAGTCAGTCAGGGGACCAGTTGTGACAGAGTGAGAATAACAAACAGTGCAATGAAGCTGATGCAGATGAATCTATAATTGTTGTCACCACAGCATCGCTGCATGCTTGGAAAACATTTAACTCTGTAAATATCTGTCGTTTTTTTCTGATTCCAAATTCCACCCATCTTCCACGACACTTCCTTCCTCACGCCACCCCAAAAAAACACATATCAAACCCTTATAGTTTCATTTGAAAGTCAGGACAGTCCCACCCAGAGACTTAGTGCCATTATACAATTAACATTTTATCTACTGCCAATGTCTCGTCATTTATCATTGTCTGGGTAGTACAGGCTTAGAAAGTGCCATGTTATTATGTGTATATGAGGTTAATTTTTAAGTTTTAGTGTTGTGTAGCAACTGATGTCTAAATTCAGATGACATGATTTGCTCAAAATATTTAAATCATACTTCCTGTGTAGTAGTGATCCGCTAGCCAGCTCTGCAGTTGACTTTGTACAAATTGCTTTTTCAAATTTCTTTTCATGTGTAGAAGAGTCCCTGTGGCTTAACTGTCAGGTGGGTTTAACAAACATTACAAGCTGTGCTGTCTTCTTTTACACCCACCCTCATGAACAAAACAAATGGAATTTCTCTAATGATCGCTTGCCCTGTTGGTGTTTGATTTTCCATGTAAAGACAGTTTGTGTGGACAGACCTGCATACTAAGATGAGAGAAAGCTGCAACATCAGTCACTATGAAATGCAATTCTGTGGGCGGCAGTGTGTGTGTAATCAGTCCACAAAGTGCATGACTGTGCATACTGCAGATTCTGTGACTCCATGATTCACCGTAATAGCACACACAAACTGAATTCTTATGAAAGAAATGTGGTCCAGTGCATTTGTGTTTGTGCTCATTTGCGTTGCCTGTGCTCTTGCAATGACAATGAGGATAATCATGAAACAGATCATTGCATAATTTTCCCTGGATTCAGATTGACTTTGTGACGTATTTTGACAGTTAAATGGAAATCATACACACTATTTAATCTGAAAGCCTGAAACATGTAATTTAACCAGTATTATTTAAGAATAGCATGGCCAGCAATACCATGAAAATAATTCATTTAACAAACTTACTTGCTTAACAAGGGTTTTTCATTTGTGTGTTTGTTTTTTGTTCAGTTTGGTTGATTTAATGCATTTTTCTCCTCCCCATACCCACTGCCTATTAATGAAAACAATATTTTCTCACCCAAAAGAAATACGACCACTCGTGTTATCAGTATACCTGATGATGAAAAATATTGTCTTTTTTTCAATGCCTTGTACCATGTATAGTTTTTGTCATTACACTCTGACTTGGTTATCAGTATCTGCATTGATGGCATTTTAAAATTCTATTCATTCTGGTCACCACGTGGTGGCAGCACTCTGCCATGTATAAGCAGTGATTGAGTAAAGCAAGAAACGGGCACTTGGACCAGCTTTGAGTCCTCCTCAGACATTCCGACTGCTGAGATTTTTAGGTAAATTTTTACACAGTCCAGGCTTATTTCCTGATGACGTTTACAGAGTTTGGGTCCTCCACTGCTGTCATTAATAACCAATTTATCTCTCCAGATCAGGTTTACAAGAGGCTTTAATAATAGGTATGCACTCAAAGTGTTGGTGTAATTATTCCAAATCAGTATGATTTTTTATTAAGTTGTTAACATATTTACCAAGCTTTCATTCTACTGTTCTGCCATGTACTGTCTACAGCAGTAGAGAAATATGCCAAAACTACAAGTAATTCAATCTTTCAGTATCTGTCAATCTTTTTGTTTGGAATCATAATTTTATACAACCATGAACATTTGTGTGATTTTGATATGAAATGTGATGTCTGCAACAAACTGATAATAATTGTCTGATGATAGTTGTTTTGGTGCAGTCAAAGGTTTCAAGAAGAAATTTCAAACTGTGTTTATGTGTGCATGCTTGTGTCCATATTGCCTTGTTTGCTTCACTCATCACTGCAACTTTACATCAACTTATCAACTATTTCTGAATGTGTGATGTGTACATTAAATTGCTATATCATGAGGTAAAGCACTGCTGTCTTAACTTCATAACTAAACTGACAGCACACAGTCCATATATCACTCATCTCTTTGAATCAGAACTTCACAATGTATATATATTTATTAACCATTTTTCTGTTACTGTGACACATTGAGATATAATTTTCAGTGGCATATTGAGTTATTTATACATTAATGTCTTATTATTGTAAATTATTCTTTAATAAAAGCACATTCTCATGTTTGTTTTTTGAAAATTTTCACGAATGTCTCAACATGATTACATGACATTTTATTATTCATTGTACAGGACACCTAATTCTGAACTTACATGAAACTCAAGAGCCACAATGAAGGTTGTACTGCAAAAAATACAGTTGGTTTAAAGCTGAAACTGATTGTTAAAAAAATGAAAGAAGTATGCTGTTCTTAGTGAACAGTTAGTTGTGATTAATGTTCATCAAAATTTAATTTGATACATTGATGAACTGCAAAATCACTACAAGCTGCAGTGATCTTATCCCAACGTTGCAGCTGCTGAGGTGTACTTCATTCAAAGTGTGTGTCTGGAGGGCAGTCCCTGGAGATGACAGCATAATGAGCTTCTGTCTTAGTAAATCAGGCAGTGTATACATGCAGATTGCGAATGCAAATTCAATTTGTTCAACTTGGCTCTCAGTTTTGTAACTGTCTCACAATTTCAGATATGGACTTTCCTACAAGTGTCATAAATGATGGGATATCATGAATATGAGGCTTTAGTTGGTGAGTTAATCTAAAGAAAATCACATGAGCAGTTCAAGAGAGTTGTTAATTGTTAATATATAAAATCACAACTCTCAAAAACAGTGGGGTTACACACTGGCGTGATGGAATATGCTTCCCCCCGGCTGTGTGAGTTGTAGATTCACCTCCTTCAAGGCAAACTGTAGAGTCAAAAAAAGGCCTGCATGAGTGAGCTTATTCTTAAGAAAATATTGATGAAGTCCTTGACCACGTGTTTATGCAGCTCAACATGCCCTTGTTAAGTCCCATTCTGGTTTGAATTAAATGCACTCCACAGCATGCTGTGCCATCATATGTCACCACACGAATGGCAGCGAGTTATTGCAGCTCTGACCTCCTTTCTGTGTTTTTAGTGTATTTTTGTGTTATTTTCTACACCAACAGTGTATATGCCCTCCTCGGCTGATGCTACTGCAGCCTGTGAGTTTTTTCACAAGTATAACCGCTGCAGACTTCACACCCACAATCCCTTCTCATCTCTGCAGACTTTAATCATGCTTCCCTGTCTTCCATTCTCAACACCTTCACCCAGTATGTTAAATGCCACACCTGAGACAATAAAATATTGAATCTTCTGTATGCAAACACAAACACATACAGCTCTTCGCCCTCTCCCCCTTGGTCACTCAGATCACAACCTAGTGCATCTGCTTCCTATCTACCTTCCTATACCTATGGTGAAAAGACAACCTCCAAATACAAGGTCAGTGGGGAAATGGTCGAAGGCCAGTGAAGCACTGACTGCTTTGAAACAACCAACTGGGAGGCGCTTTGTAGGCCACTTGGGGAAGACACTGACAGTATAGCTCAATGCATTAAAGACAATTCAATATTGCAGAGAACACTGTTCCAACTGGAAAGGTACAGTGTTTCTCCAATATCAAACTCTGGGCGACCCCTGAGCCAAAGGCACTACAGAATGAAAAGGTGAGGGTTTTTATTTAGTTGAGGGTGAGGGGTGAGGGTTTAGATATGGGAAGAAGTAGGCAGAACCTACAGACTGTGAATAGGCAAATTAATTTGTTTTTCAACAGATGTGATTCCGGCTGCACCCCCTCTCCCACCCACCACAGTAAAGACCAGTCTGCATTCCTATTATACCCTCCTTGACTATTTAACAACCCTTCCCCCAGGGCATCTAGGACATCAATTGTACCTTCCTCACACCACTTGACTACATTCCATTCTAATATCAAGCAAATTACATACCCCTCCCCCCATCTCCCTCAACTGGGGCCATACTCTACTGACTCCCTCAGTCTCTCCCTAACAGCTGACCAGGTGAGAAAGGACCTCAGAAAGATCAAGGCAAGAAAAGCCACTGTCCCAGATGGCATCAGCCCCAGACTGCTCAACGACTATGCAGAACCTTAGTATGGACAGAGTTCCAGTTTTGTGGACAACTTCCTGTGCGGTTCCGGTACCAAAGACTGTTGACTCCAGGAAGACCAACTACTTCAGAAAAGTAACATAAACCTGTCACCTAATGAAGACCATGGAGAAGATCATACTCAACCACCTCCAATGCATGGTGTGATCAACTAGGCATTGGGGTGGACGACACAGTCATTTACCTACAGCACAGATCAGTCTCCCACCTTGAGATCATTGGGAGCACTGTGAGATCATGTGTTTTTGTGCTTTTTTTGTGTTTCTTCCATCACTTGTCTCGGTCCATCGTGTCCATGTATGGATGTACAACTGGTGAGATTAGCGATATGCTTTCTCGTCATCGGGAAATCCATTCCATTCTTTCATTACTCATCCTTATTCCTCTATTGTATATATTTTATGTTTATGTGTATGTTTAAACTGCCGCTGCTACAAAATAATTTCCCAAATTGGGATTAATAGAGAAAAAATCTAAGTCTATGTGGGACACTCTTAAGAACATTTTATGACACTGTGGTGGCATCTGCAATTTTCCACACAGTGGTCTGCTGGGGCTGTGGGAGCTCTGAGAGGAACAGAAAAAGACGCAGACTAGTAAGGAGAGCTGACTCTGTCCTGGACTGCCCTCTGGACACTATTGAGCAGGTGGGTGAGAGGAGGATGTTAGCCAGGCTGACATCAATCATGGACAACCCTCCTAACCCCCTGCATGACAAAGTGGGGGCATTAAGCAGTTCCTTCAGCAACAGACTGTTGCAATTGCCTAATGGCAACTTTAGAGTGATGGCTAATTTTAATTTTATAATTTACATGTATAAATAGTTGATTTATTCTATTTCTTATTAATTTCTCTTATTGATTACAGGCAGAAACCTCAAACTGAACCAGGGTCTGGGTGGCCCTCCATCTGCCTCGACCATTTAGGTTGAGAGAGAGCAAAAGAGAGGGAGAGTGAGTACAGTAATGATTATTGTAATAATAACAGCTATAATAATAATATAAATATTATTAGTAATGAAAATAGTATATGCTAACATTATGTAAATGTTGACAGCATGACAGTATATGTATATATTAATATATGATGGTATATGATGGTAAATGTACATAATAATAATAATAAGAGGGACAGGAGGAGAGAGGAGCTCAGTGTATCATGGGAAGTCCTCCAGCGGTCTAAACCTACAACAGCATAACTAGGGGCTAGTCCAAGGCAAGCCTGAGCCAGCCCGAACTGTAAGCCTTATCAAAAAGGAAAGTTTCAATTTTCTTAAATGCAGAGAGGGTGTCTGTCTCCCAAACCAAAACTGGAAGATGGTTTTACAGGACAGGAGCTGGCAGAAAACTGCAGGAAAATGACATGGTTATGGGTGTTAGTTTTGGTATTTCCTGTTTTATGTTGTAAGTTTTCCTCATGTGTCACCTTTTGCTCTATTTCCTGTATTTTCCTGCCACTTCCACTCGGGGCTCCTGCCAAACTGTTGATTTGTTTCACCTGTCCCACTTTTGTCTTCTCTCCCCAGTCTATTTAAACCTCTGTTTTCTCTCAGTCTATGTCAATTCAGCGTTGTTCCTTGTGTGTCAAGAGCTCCAGGATTTACAGCATTTCCCAGTGTTTTCTAGTGGTTTGGGACTATTGCTTTGTTTATCCCCTGGTTCCTCATTTGTTTTTGGATTTTTGATTTCTGCTCCCTCTATGGTTTTGTTATTTCTTTGGATTTGAGCCAACACCTGCTTTCCAGTCAGCAGTCCCTGCTGGTCACACCTGAGCTGCAGCAATTCACTGACCCAGAGCTGCAGCTGTCTCTAGTTCCTGTGCTGCAGTCATCCACTGAGCTGGAGCTGAACTTTTCTCCAGATTCTTCTGCCCCGTAGACGGCCTCCAGACTGATGGCCTTCAACTAGTTGGCCAGGCAGCTAACATGGACCCAGCCAGTTCCCTGCCTGATCTAATCCTGGAGTCACCGTCTGAGAAGCCCTTCAGAAAGATGTGTGGCTTCCACTGCCGTCATGCCTCTCAGCTGCCCAGCTTCTTGTCCTCACCACTGCTCAGTGTTGTAGAGGCTCTGTTGCTCAGGGTCATGGAGATCCACCACCCAGCTCCCTGGCCGACGTTGCTCCTGTTCCTGAGTCAATCACTGCCAAGTATGCTCCTGGTTCCCTGTTGGCAGTCTGGCCGACATCTGCTCCTGGCTCCCATTTGGCAGTACAGCTAAAACCTGCTCCTAGTATCCAGTTGGCAGCCCAGCCGACACCTGCCCCTAGTTTCCAGTTGAGAGTGCCACCAACATCTTTGACACATGTTCCTGGTTCCTGCAGCCGTTAACTGAGTGACAGCTACAGCTATTTCCAGCTCTTGCACTACAGCCATCCACTGAACCAGAGCTGCAACTGTCTCCTGATCTTGTGCTGTTACCATCCACTGAGCCAGAGCTGTAGCTGTCTCCAATTTCTGTGCTGTAGCCAATTCCTGAGCCAGAACCACAGCTATCTCCAATTCCTGTGGTGCAGCAATTTCCTGAGCTGGAGCTTCAGCAATCACATGGGCCAGAGCTGCAATTGTCTCTAGTTCCTGTGCTGCAGACATCCACTAAGCCAGAACTCCAGCTTTCTCCAAATCCCACTGTCCTGCAGCAAATTCCTGTTACTGCCGAGCTGCAGCAGTCACTAGTTCCTGAGCTGCAGACATCTCCAGTGCCAGTGCTACAACTATCTCCTGATCCTGCTGACCTGCAGATGTCACAACCTCTACTATAGGGGGGTTTCATCAGCTTCCTGTTTCCCTGGCTCTACCACCTCCCCTGACGGTCTCCCTGTTGCTTCCAATTCCAATTTTGCCCTGTCACAAGCCTCCAGTCCTGCTGCCCTGTTGCCAGCCTCCAGGGGGGGTTCTGCCTTTGCCACCAACCTCCTGCCCATCCTCTGTAGTTTCCCCTAGTACACAATACACTGACCTTTTTGGCTGTCACAGTCCTGCCTACCTGCTTCTGTTGTTGTCACTCCTGCTCTTTACTGCTGGACTGTCTCTGGGCAGGACCCAGCTCAAGGTCACAGGAGCTGAACCAGTTTCTTCATGTTGTTTCATGCCTAACACAACTACCATGGAAATTGTTGGCTTATAAATCATGTAGACTTGTCTCATAAAACATTAACATGTCAGCATGCCACTAGTGTTCAAGCATGTATGTATGTATGTATGTATTTCCTGCTTTACAAACATACAGAAAAAAACTTCTTGCATAGAAGGTAAGAAGCTCTCATAGATGTATGTGATGGATGTGAGCGTGAGGCAGCATGGAAAGGATTCAAATGCAAGACCAGGCAGACAGGAAGAGTTTGGTGATTTATTGAAAAATTGAACTAGTTGAATTGGTTCATAAGCTTTCAAGCAATTAGGCAGGTAGGTAGACACAGCTTCAAGGTTTCATGATTAAAGGTTCCGATTGCACATTTGGGGTTCAGAGGGAACCAAAAAGAGGGGTGGCCTGGGGACTGAAGAGGAGCAATGCAGAAGACCTCAGATGAACAATTTGGGAACTGGGGGTCCGCTGAAACAGCAGAGTGATGACTTCACTGGGCGTTGGCAGAGATGGCCCACTGGAAAGTTTTCCAGATCTGGCAGTGTCGATGGCAACAGCCAACTGAAGATCTGGAAGACCTGGCAAGGCATCAGTGGAAACAACCATCGAAAGATCTGGATGACCTGGTAGTCAGTGGGGACAGCTGATTAGGGATTTGGATTATCTGGCTGGGCATCAGTGGAGACAGCTGACTGGGCATCAGCTGATGGTCAGTCATGGTGCTGGGCAGCTGAGACCATGTGTCAGTGGGCGACTGAGAAAGTCAATAGTATCTCGAACCATGGGAACCATATCTTCCACGTGTGGCTCCACAGTGGTAAGGCCCTGAATATAGCAAAGCGAGACCCTCTAAACGATGGCTGCTGGACATCAGCATAGCTCCTGGTCCACTGAAGGCTTGTAGGGTTCAGGGGAGGCAGGCAGAGGGGGGGTTGGCTCAGGGGAGGTAGTTGGCAGGCTAGTCAGTTCAGGGGAGGCAGGCTGGAGACCAATGATCTGGAAGCTAGCTGAGTGGGAGGCAAGCCAGAGTTGAACAATTCCAAGGTGACCCGACTGAGAGGCAGGCTTGAGGTGAGCAGACTGGGTTGTATGTTGGAGGACACTAGGTCTGAGGCCAGCATGTCAGAGGCTAGCAGGTCCATGGTAAATGTGCCATGGTGTACGTCAGAAGCTAGAGGGTCCAGGGCAAGCAGGCAGAGGTTAGCACAAAGGAGGCTAGCAGGCCGTGATGCAGGCTGGAGGGTAGCAGGCCAGAGGTTAGTTGACTGGTGTGCAGGCAGGAGGCTAGCAGGCAGGAGGTTAGCTGACTGAGGAGCATCCTGGCAGGCAGGGATGCAGAGGGGTAAAGTTAAATTTAGAATAATAGCAGCAACCTCACCAGTCAAGGCTTACAACACACTAGCTTGTGTGCCAGTAACATTGCTGCATCCTTCTACTCAGTACTGGAGGCACTACGGCAGTACTTTCAAGACAGAAAATGCTTCATCTGCTGAGTCCATCTTTGGCCAAATATGAATAAGGTTTCACAGAAGTGAAGGACCCAAATGAAAAAAGACCAGGCAGACAGCAAGAGTGTGAGGATTTATTGATAAGTCGAAAGTTCAAAGGCAGTGGTGGACTGGTAATCTTGCATATCGGACATTTTCCTGGTGGGCCAGTGCACCTTGGAGGCAAGTAAAAAAAAAAAACATTGCTAATGTCTGGCCCATAAATCAAGGGCAATGGCCCATTGGTTCATTTTCTATAATGACACGAGGCTGTCCCAATCACCTCTCGTATTGGGCCAGCCCCACACCTCCCCCCGTCCTCTCTATTTCTCAGGTCAGATGCCATGGCTCAGAGCCAAACATCTGTGGATGAACGAGGGCATCTTTTTCAATTTTCAAGATGCAGAAGCAAAAATGAAAAAAGGAGAATCTAGAAGCAGAAAATGTGCAAAAATCACGTTTACTGCTGGGGGCTGCAACAATATCAGGGAGAAGAGCAGGCATGTGACAAGGAAGTTGAGGAACGGAGTGAGCAGGAGGAGAATGATGTTGAAACGATAAGCAGGGGTGGAGGAAAACAGGGACTCTGGGAGGATGCAGGGAGAAAATGTGTGTACTATGCCATAATGACAATGATGAATGAATTAAATTCAATATATGACAATGATAACATAATCATAAAACTATTATAAAGTGAGAACATAATGTACTCCTGGTGCTTACTCAGAAGTCAATGCTATGTAGCGTTGCATAAGCTATTTGGCATTGTTTTTGTAGCCTAGCATAGTTCCCAAATGCTGTCACAACTTTGGTTGTCTCTTCTAATGTTAACTAGCTAATGTTAGTGAGTGGCTAAGCAGTGAGTAATATTGTACTATACCATACTGTATCCTAAAATTACTCCAACTATTAAGCTAAGGGTTCCCTTGATAAAGATCCTCAAAAAGGCTGAATAATAGCCCTGTAGCCCTACTGTGCTAAAAATGTATGCCTGCTTATGTATTAGCCTAGTACAGGGCCAACATTGTTTTCATTTCCAACAACAGGCAACAAAGCTGTCCTACGTTTATTTTCAGGTAACTATTATGATATACAGTATATGTATGGATTACTGTTATTGCTATCTGAGAGGTAACGTGTCTCCATGTAGCCTACTCCAGACCTTTCTCCACCTTACAGTATGTTCAGTTTGGTGCTGCTGTCCAGTAAGCATGCCAGTTCACATGGTAGGCCCATGAGCACTTGTGCGCATGTGAGAGAGGTCAACTGCAGTTCAAACCCTCAAACAAGCAAGCACTGCCTTAATTTAATGGCCCAAACACATACACAGGTCTATTACTCCTCTCTGAATATTAATATAAAAAAAGGTGATCTATTAACTGTGTAAACACCTTATGCACGAGCCACAATCAATTTTTTGACTCTTGAAATCTGTATGAACTTAATATTTATTTAGTATTCAATGAAATACTAAGTACCCAGTCTTTTGTTGTCCCAATTTACTTGAAATTTGTAGTTGCTATCAAATTCAGAATAAGCATATATTTACAAAAATCAATGAAGTTGATGAGGCCAAACATTAAGTATGAGCAAATTATCACGTTCTGCTGCATTTATGTTTTATACAATGTCCCAGCAAAGGTTGTACCTATTTTTCCTTCTAAATTTCTCAATTCTTAATGAAATTTTGTACAGTTTATGTGGAAGTTTGACTGTTTGACAGTACCCAGATGATGACTCCTCATGATTCTGATGAGACATTGATGTTGCTTTTAGTGTCATCGTTTAAATTTCCAATTGACCAATTGTTCATTTTGTAACAAGCAATCAGAACTACATGAAATTTCCTCCAGATATTTTTGGCCTCTTGGTGATGAATTATACATTTGGTGACCCTGTCTCTTGTGAAGCATCACCATAATCCCAAAAATCTTAATGAAATATGAATATACGAGGAGACTGCTATGAAATTTAACAAGCACACACAAATCCCTCCATTTTCAATACTGCATGACCTTTGTTTCTCTAGTACCACCAATCAAGTACAGGTCAGAATGGCACAAATGAAGATCATTAATTGGATATGCTTTTTTAGTTTAAAAAAAGATAAGGAATGACACCAAATATGACTAAGGTTTTACCCAATTTTTGTGAATTTGCATACAAAGGTTATCACTGTTGCCTTGTCACTTCCTGAGGCAGCACAAAGAGGGGTATTACAGCTTACCCATATGTTTATTATTATTGTTATTATTATAATATTACACAAAACCTGCATCAGATTCAAGGTGTGAGTAGAGTCCTAACAGATTAGATTAGATTATATTAGATTACATTCAACTTTATTGTCATCGTCAGAGTGCAACACAGAGACAAAGAAATGCAGTAAAGTGGGTATTGGCTGTGATTCTATGACAAGAACATCAGAAGATGAAAGAGAGATTGCGAGAGTGAACAGGCTGTCTTGGCATGTATAGAACATACCAAGACAGAACTAACAGGATGCTGAGTCATTAGCATTTGACCTGCATTATGTGGTTGCGTGTGTATGTATGTACAGGGTTATGTCTAAGTCACTATGTGATGAGCAGAGACATGAAAATCACTGAGCAGATTCATGCACCCCAGAGGATGAATCATCTTCATTTTCTACACTTTATGAGCCATGTGCCAGCCTCAGACAGAAAAATCTACCTTTACACAGACAACTCAATTTAACATGTAAACAGCTAACAAAAGTAGCCAAACATGTTCTTGATCCAAGGGCGGACACTCTTCGTTATTTTAATCACTTAATTGCTTTTTCTGCTGTGCCAGCCCCAGGCCCCCAGGGCAAACTTTAACCCCAGGAATGGTATGGATGCAAGAAAAACAAAATCATCTTGATGTTGTTTTCTTTCAACTGAAACATGTTTTCACAGAAGCACAGACATGGGAGACTAGCTGTATTTCGGAAGAGAAATGCTTGGATCTTTCCAAGCACTTCTCTTCCGTAGCTCTTTTTCAACTCATTTTCACAATGTAGTGGTCTGCTATCCAGAAGCTGCGGGACAGCATATTAAAACACTAAAAATAATACATATCTCAACCAAACGACCCAGTTTTGAGAAGCAGCATGAAATCAGCTTGCAACAATTTGTAAACATACACAATCATCAAGGTCATTGCAGCCACACAATCACACAGGAAACAGTATAAAATGCCCACCACTGCCTCTAGATGTCACTAGACCAAGGACATATGGGCATTTTTTCTATTTCCATTTCAGCTGAGTTCCTTATGTAGCTCTATTCTTCATACACAGAGCATCAGCTAACTGACTGTGACTAGTCAAAATGTTACACTTTGATAATTCATGGATTCTGCACAAAGTCTGTCTAGTTTTGAGGTATCCAAATTACCCAACTGTATTTCTCTAGTTTGTTATTGCACGTCTGATTTTTTTTTTTCCTGATATCAGTGATTTATTGCGCGCATGGATGGAAGAGATTTACATCCATTTTTCTGTATATCCATTAGATCCCTGACTTTCAAACAACACACTTGTGTGTTGCCTGTAAACATCTTGCTAATCAGTATTTTAGCAGTCTACCCATTAGCTGTTTTTGAGTCTTCAGGCTGTACTCACTAAAGAGGAGCACACAGCCTGCTTAATGTGGACAATCAAAAATGCTATTGTATTTTGAATTGTACAACTGTATACTCTTTATTTAAATGCCACGGCCCAAAGACAAACCTGTAAATGAAACCACACATTGTGTCTGTTATATCTAAAAAGCCTGTTCAAGGTCTGTGAGTATGTTTGCAAGCAGAGCTAATGTCAGTGGTGTTTTTGTTTGTAGTGATCGATCTGTAGTGACAGATCCTTGTCTGTTTTTGTAGTGAGGTTTTCTTACTGCTGCTGAGAGTCTAAAGGCCCTAACACATCATGAGTGTCTGTGGCTGATTACCGCTTGTAGTTTTTCTGTTGTGTCTGGCTCCATTAGCATAGTATGCCCTTATCAGTGGCTGATTCATCATGTTGAACCAGGGTTGATGGAGTCTGTCTGTTGACTGTCTGTTAAGCATGGCAAACTTTACGTTTAGCTTCTCCTTTTTCCTCAATTTCGCCTTTTCTTTCATCTTCCAGATGCAAAAGACCAAGGCCTAACAACAACAACCACAACCTAAGCAAAGCGTACCAGGGCTGTCACCTCGTTCTCTCCACATTCTTCATGTGTATCTCTACTAAATAAAAGCAAAAATTAAAAAAACACAAAGACCTTATGTAATGCAGCTCATCTGCTCCACAGGTGCTCTAACTTGCAATGAGAAGACTGTGCAAAATGAAAAAATGCAAATAAAAAAAGTAAATATCTGAGTTTTTCAATTGTGGATATTTATTCCATTTTGGAAAACCTCATACAAATTCTTTGCCCACTGCGATGTGTTCACTTCTTTGTTTTTCATCAATTATTGCCGATTCTGACAAGTGAAACCCCAAACACACTTTAGGGTGTATTATTGATCTTCAGGCTGTTTCATGTTATCAATTTGCTCTGTGTGCTGCCTAATGGAGCCTGTGATCTGCATATAGTTCCCTAAATAAAAGAGCTGCCATAAAGGAAACTGTCATTGCAGAGGCACTACAGTGAAGCCTGGCTGGATTTATTCTCGCATGTAGATGACAACAGAGGCTTGCCTAACCTCAAGGCTTCTTCCACTTAGACTAGCACTGCAGACCTTCTCCGGCGTGCCAGAGCGACTGAGAGACAGAGAAAAGCACAGGGCAAGGGAGAGCACAGCTACCAACCCCTTGTCCAGATCACATGGATTTTGGAGTATGAACATTCAACCTGCAAATAGACAACCTAAGACACAGATTACAGTAGATGGGAGGGTTTTTCCATGAGGACAGGAATATTTTAACGCTTGTGATTAGAACATAACCACAAATCTCCCTCTGCTGGCCGCCTGGGGAACTACCAGTTTCATACACAAGTGAGTCAACAAAATGGCTGACCTGCATAATGCTGTATGATGTCAGAAGACTGCTAAAAACTGCAGACCATATATTGTTCACTTATGTGATGGATGTGATTTTTAGGAGGCTAGAGAAAAAAGATCTGTCCTTGTGTTGCTGTGGCCTGAAATCATAGTGAAAAAAAACATAAACAATAGAAATACATTTTTAAAAATCCTATTATTTGTAGAAAATTACCTTTCCAGATTGCCACACTAGCTGCGTTGGTGCTCTTCCAATAATCGAGAGCTTCTTCTCGTCTCATGTGCGCCATTTTAAACACTTTTTCAAATCACTATATGACACACAAACCACTCTAGGTCACTCACATGTACAGGGCAACTCAAACACACCTACACACCTGTGATGCATAACCTGCAAATATACAATAACACCATTGTCTGTAGTGAACAGCCAATTTTTCAGACTGTTGTTCACCTGACTCCTCCTCCATCATATAATCCCTCCCCCTCTGCCCCGCAGTCTCTGTGGTGAACAAATCACACCCCCCTCCCTTCTCATGCTAATGTTCTGCTCCCTGTTGTCTCCTACTTCCAACTGGCGGCTCTGTGAGGTCGTCTCAACCACACTGCAGTTTGGCTACTCCGAGCAGAGGTGCTGCTGCTCTGAAACAGGCTCGTGTAACCCCCTCGTGTAAGTCCTGTAGCTGTTCATACCTACCTTGCCGGCTTTAGCTACTGACTTCAGCACCTTCGCCAGCGCAGAGACTAACACACTGAAGAAAGCTAACGTTCAGACCGCGAAGGTTGGTCAACGCGACCTAGTCTGTCGACCAACCGCCACCGACGGCTGACGTATGAGGATTTTTGTGTGCACGAGAAGAGGAGGAGTCTACTCGTGAGCGAGAGCGGAGAGCGGTCGGCTGGGTTCGCGACTGCACAACTACACAGTTGTTTTGGCACTGTAGTTTCTCCGTTTTATGTAGAATCCGGTGGACTGACGATACCACATCCTGACCGCAACGGTTGTGCACAACAGAGTCCGGAAGAATTCGACGGCGGCTGGAGGAGGAGGAGACAGCCGGCGACAGACCGAAAATCGCGGGAACATCGCTGGGCGACGCGAAGAGTCGGTGAGTCGAGGTATTGCAGCTAGCATGCTAGCCGAGCAGATTTTACTTACCATTATATGTAACACAAACAGATGATATGCTTCTAAGAATTTGGCCTTATGAGTACATGCACTTGGTCAAGAATTGTAAAAAGCAGCAGGTTTTACAGTGAGCCGTACAGGTTGGGACTGTAGCGGTCACTGAAAGTACCGTTAGCTAGCGTTGTCTTCCATACTAGCTTAACTGATAATGTATTGTACTGATTTTTTTTTTTCAGATTTTTTAAATAATGTTTTCCCTTTTTCCTTTAATGTAAATAAAAATTCATTGGAACTTTTTTTTTTTTTTTTTTACAAAAAACTCACATTGCGAGTACATCTCTGAATTCTTTTCCTTTGTAAAAGCAATTGCTAATTTCCCAGTTGCGTAAGTTGCTTTTGTAAATTTGCTGAATTGCTAATAAACATTAATTGTAAATGATATTAATTTAGATGTTACATTATGAAAACTTCTTCTTCTTATATCAGTATCATTTTTTCTCTCTTTTTTTTCCCATCTTCTCACATAGCTGATCTTGTGGCATGACACTGTTCTTATTGTTAAGCGGTAGCAACTTAGTTGAAGATCACATGAATACCAATACACATATGAACAAACACAAAAAAGTGTCCCAGTTCTCTGTTGTTTCAAATATGAGATGCCCTCACACCACTCTGGTGTGAGGGCTCGCTGATACAAGTGATCACATAAGTTTTCACTGACTTCCCCATTTAGCAACTTTAAAGATTCATTTGTGTCTTTGATATATGTGCACACCACTTAAGGCCAAGTACTATACTGCAGAGCTGATACTTTGGGGGAGGGGCAAAAAGGCAGACCAATTTTGATGAGAAGTTGGCTACCCTGAGATAATAAGTACTGTAGGTAGTCAAAAGATAATAAATTAGCGTGGCCGCTTTAATTATCGCCCTTGGTAGAGCTGTAATAATGAGTTTTTGGCTCATTTTAAATACTTCCATAACTTAGTGAAGATCATGAGAGAGTCTCCTTAAATTGAAAACACTAAATTGGGGCCTCGGTAGCACAGAATACAAAAATGGGCTGTAGTGAAGAGGAAACTGCTGCATTCTCTACATTGTGCAGTCAAACCCCCCTCTTGGTATAAAGTGGTACAGTCCAGTAATTTTCCATGCACCACACTGTCCTAGGATGTGGGTGTGGCTTAATGTCAATGGTAATACAAGAGTTAAGCAGTTTTTCCTATTGCCTTGTCTTGTGAGTTTCTAAAAGAGAAATACATTTTCATCTCTTTTATTTAGATCAAGTGATGGACAGATATGTGACCAATTGAGTGTTTGCTGTGTGAACCTCAGAACCATAAGTCAGCCACAGATTGGAGAATTTGGTAGTTTACACAAGTGGAGCGTTATGATATTCATGATGTTTTTTAAAACAAGTCAGTCAAATTAATCCACACAAAGTCAGCTGTTTCTGCTTTGCATTTACCTTTTGGGAACATGGTACAGCCCTGTTTCTAGTTACACCTCCCCCACTTCACCCAGTGGCAGTGCTCACATGGTACACTTGTAATTCATTACACAGTCTGCTTTTCTGCTGAAGAGGAACCAGCCTTGAAAGGCTCCACCTACATTTTTCAAAAGCTTTCCTGTTGATGTTAGGAATCAGTTATTTTCTGCTACGCTAAATTTGTTTACCTCTCATCCAATAAACTCAAGAGAATTTCTTATTAATCACACAGCTGCTTCGTTAATTTGCAGTGCTAGCAACATTCAGATTTATTTTAAATGAGAATGAGGAAAAAAATAAGGTTCTGCTTTGTTCTAGTTTAAAACTGAGACCTCCAAATGTCCTTCATATTGGAGAAAAACAGGAGTTTATGTGCCTAGCGGTGGCACTTTTCTCAGTCATGGTCCAAGCTGGTTTGTTGCCAAATCAAAGTCAGTGCTGTTCAGCTGTTGGTCCATGATCCACCATAGGTCCAAGGAAACCCTACCTACAGAAGATTTTTGCCTCTGTATGATCAGTTATACATGTCTGTGGTGAAATCGGATGCATAATTGAGATGCATGCAAATCTTAAGGGACCAAATGGTTATCTGGCCAGATGTTCTATAACTTTTATGATTCAAAAACATGCCATGGATGAGAAATCAGCCATTTCATATTACTATGTATGCACCAACATAAGGCAGTCGGTGAACATGCCATGTACATGACAGCTTTTCACTGTGCTTCACTGTTTCACAGCATTTGCAATATATGTAACAAACTGTAGCTTACGTTTTGAATGCCATAAGTATTAAGGCTCATTCTGTGCATCATTTGCAAGTTAAAAAACATGGTTAGCAGAGTTCTTGAAGAATGACAATGAAACAAACCCCAAGTGGGTGTGAATGCAAGTATTGTAACAAATATTTAAATTATTGATTTTTTTACTAGATAAATTTGAACTCAGTTTACATACAGAATTGATTCCTTTGTAATGTTTAAAAAAAATCTGCATTGTGTGTTTTCCCATCCCATCATAATTGAAGAGTTCCGCTTTCAATCGTGTATTTTTCATTTTAATGATTAAAAGGTCCATACTTAAAATTTCTCTTTTGTTTCTCAAAGTTTTTCAAACCATACCTAGTCCATATGAACCGGTTTCAACCAGTTACAGCTGGTTTCTTTGCTTCAGGCGGAAAATGAGAGTGATAAGAAATTTGATCTTGGTCAATTCTCAAAATACCCCAGGTTTGTTATTCATCGTTCATATCCTGCCATGCAGATAATTAGAAAGGCATAATTTAGTATTTTGCATTTCACACATTGGTCATAATAAATTAGTCAGGCCTACATATTTGTGTGTCTATTTTAAGAGACCACTCTTACACTAATTCTATCCTTGTGATTTTTATGGACTTTACTAGTGTTTGTGCGTGTAACACATTGACATTTCCATCATGTTTGAAATAAACTGTTTTTCAGTGTTTAAGGTGTTAGAGTGAGGTGCTGACAGGGGTAGATGTTTCACATGCGTGTTCAGGCTTGCATGTACACACACTTGTCTCCTCCCACTTGCATTGTCTTGTGCATTATGTGTCAGTGTGTCCGCTCCATTCATTTAGTCATTGATAAAATGTATTTAATAGTAATGTCTCTTCCATGCTAACAATGGCTCGCTTATAATAGTTGTATGTCTGTGCTTGGTGCGACAATATCACAGCATCATGTTCCACTCCATGGATCTACGGACAAGAGATGCCTGGTGAATCTCACGAGAAACTTGTCTAAATGCACAGAAGGGTGCAGAGTCTAGAGATGATTTGCAAACGTTGTAGTTCTGATAGTAAGTTGGCAAAGGAAAAAAACAGTCCTCAATCATCCCTTCAGTTGTCAGTATACGATCCAGTCACCCCTTGGCATGATTTTATGTGGTGATCTTATCAGGATGGAACTAGTAAAATGTCTGAGGCATGTCTGAAGTAGTGTTGCTCGGTGTACCAATTCCAGAAAACTGTCACAATACCCTGATGTTAAAACTGGTACTGTACCCAATTGTGTTAGTACTGGTACTTTAAGAATCACAGTGTTTTGAATAAGAGCTACATTTCCTAAGAGTCAATGTTCGACAAAATGGTTGCTGTAATAAAGGGTGTGACCAAATCGTGCTGGTTCCCCATGGAGTCCTGTACTTGAGTGCACTACTGGATTATGCAGGGCCTGCAAATTAATATATTATTCCATTACTTTTTCCTACAGTTTTAGGCTTTTTCCGTGCTGTCATTTCGTCATCATTTCAAGATATTTAGGCAGGTGTTGTATTGACATCATACTTTTGTGATTTTGAATTTCCTTTAGATTAACATGAAGGCCACAGCAGCATGAGATAAAACATGTACAGAAAGAAAATGAATGTACATCCTCTTGTTCACTTCAATTTTTTTTCCTCTTGCGGTGTGAGGGCAAAAAGAATAAGACAAATCCTCATACAACCACAGCATTAATCAAACCAGCTTCCTCTCTTCTAATACATGTCCAGCTTTTGCTTTATATACAGTATTGAGTTCCTCTTAGCAGCTTGTCATTCAATACATGTGTTCTGGTGGTCATCATAAAATGGAGAGCAGATCTCTCTGTCTGATAAATGTTGGAATTGATCAGAAAATGTATTGGTGGATTCACTGTGAGAAGGGAACGAGAACAGGTCATTAATTAGATTAGAATTAGATTAGATTCAGCTTTTCAGTGTCAATCAGTTGGTGGGAGTTGGAGGGGAGCTGCTGGGGGACAGAGTTCAGCAGGGTAATAGCTCTGGGGAAGAAACCATTCCTGTGCCTGAACCTACCAGATTGTAGGGGGGCAAACAGTCCATGGTTGGAGTGGGAGCTGTCTCTACTGATGCTGCGTGCCCTTCTTAGACACTGATTGCGCTGGAGGTCCTCGGCAGTTAGCTGGACACCGGTGATGTACTGGGCGGATTTCACCACCCCTTGCAGGGCCTTCCGCTTGGAGACTGTGCAGCTGCCGCACCATACTGAGATTCAGTTGATCAGGATGCTCTCGATGGTGCAGCGGTAGAAGATTTGGCAAGCCAGGTTAACTTTCTTCAGTCTCCTCAGAAAGTAGAGGCGCTGTCCTCGGAGATGTGGACTCCAGGAACTTGAAGCTGGAAACACGTTCAACCTCAGCCCCGTCGATGTGAATGGGGGTGTGACTGAGCCTTTAGTTTTCCTGTAGTCCACAATGAGCTCCTTGGTCTTCTTGGTGTTGAGGGTCAGGTTGTTGTTGGTGCACAACATCACCAGCTGCTGAACCTCATCCCTGTAGGCTGACTTACTGACCAGGCCTATCAACATGGTGTCGTCTGCAAACTTGATGATGGAGTTGGAGCCATGCACAGGTATCCAGTCGTGTGTGAAGAGGGAGTAGAGGAGAGGGCTCAGCACACAGCCCTGTGGGATTCTGATGTTCAGGGTCAGGGTGGAGAAGGTGACTGGAGTCTGTTGGTCAGGAAGTCAAGGGTCCAGTTGCAGAGGGAGGTGCTGATGCCGAGGTCACTGAGTTTGTTGGAGTGTGGTGTCCGCTCCCTCTGGCCTTACTTTAGCAGTCCTCACTGATGGGTTCACATTTCTGATGATTGGTGTGTACTTGGGAAGTAGGAACAATGACAGGTGATCAGACTGTCCCAGGTGGGTGGCTTTGTAAGCCTCAGGCATGTTTGTATAAGCATGGTCCAGGTGACTCAGTAGTGTGTATGGCCCTCGCTTGCCTGTATGCACCGCTGACAATGTCTGGGCATGCTCCTGATGAGTCGCTGGATGGTGTCCTGGTGGATCTCCTCCCAGGCCTGAATCAGGGCATTGTTGAGCTCCTGGACAGTCTGTGGCGGTGCTTGGCGGCGTCGGATGCACCGATACATAACTTCCCATAGCTGCTCAATTGGATTTAGGTCAGGGGAATGTGAAGGCCAGTCAATGACATCAATGCCTTCATCATCCAGGAACTGCCTACACACTCTGGCCACATGAGGCTGGGCATTGTCCTGCATCAGGAGGAACCCAAGGCCCAGTGCACCAGCATAAGGTCTGACAGTCGCTCTGAGGATTTCATCCTGGTACATAACAGCATTCAGGGTACCATCAGCTATGACATGGAGGTCTGTGCAACCCTCCAAGGACATGCCTCCCCGGACCATCACTGACCCACCGCCAAAACAGCCAAGCTGGGTGATGTTACAGGCAGCATAATGTTCACCACGGCATCTTCAGACTCTTTGACGCCTGTCACATGTACTCAGTGTGAACCTGCTCTCATCTGTGAAGATGATGTGCCAGTGGCGGACCTGCCAATTCTGGTGTTCTCTGGCGAATGCCAGACAAGCTGCATGGTGATGGGCTGTGAGCACAGGACCCACTAGAGCATGTCGGGCCCTCATGCCACCCTCATGGAGTCTGTTTCTGACAACATGCACATCAGTAGCCTGCTGGAGGTCATTTTGTAGGGCTCTGTCAGTGCTCTTCCTATTCCTCCTCACACTGGTATCTCCTCCATGCTCTTGAGACTGTGCTAGGAAACACAGCAAACCTTCTTGCTGCCACAAGTATGGATGTGCCATTCTAGAGGAGCTGGACTACCTGTGCAACCTGACTGGGCCGCAGGTACCTCCTCATGCTACCAGTAGTGACAAGGGCACAAACAGAACTCAAAACTAGAGAAGAATCAGTCAGGAAGGATATTGTATTGCTTTTGCCTTTCTGTTACACCTGTTGTCACTTTCATTTGCACCAAAGCAGCTACAATTGAGTCACAATCAAGCAGACAAACAGTTTCTGTTATCTTGTAGTTACCATTGTTTTAATGGGAAGCCCAACTTATTCATCTCTTTCTGGTCGTCCTATCCTGTGAAAGTATTCTGGCACTACAAACTGTGTTCCTGCTTCTCTGATGTTACCCCTCACTCTTGCTCCTCTCCCAATTCTGTGAATTAATTATTTTTACCAAACCAGAGCTGATGATGTTGGAATAGTGAAAGACAAACCAAGAAGGTTTTGATGAGTTTTATTTTGTTCCTGCTGAGTTTGAGTGAAGCATATTTTACAATGATAAAATTGCTGGCCAATTTTGACAGCCATAGTGCAGATGTTGGTTGTAATCTGGCTAGCAATATATGACCCTGTGTGTGTGTGTGTGTGTGTGTGTGTGTGTGTGTGTGTGTGTGTGTGAAGAGATGATATGAATGTATGGGAATTGCTTTGCCATTTTGTGGTACCTAAAGTTTGTTTTGCTGTCTGTCTGAATACAACTTTAGTGTGCAGATTTTTGTGGTTATGTCAATCCCTGTTTGTGGGCATGGTCATAAGGCTTAAGCATGCTTGAAACACAGTCGCATCGAAAGACAGTACTTGTTTCAAATGGCCAAACAAGTATCACATTGCCTCCCTGATCTCTCTCCACCATGGCTTTTGCTGGTCTTTATAATCTTGATGCTAAAGCTTATTTATTTGGAGTTGTCAGCAAGTTTAAGTTACCTGAACAAGCTATCGCAAGAGCTACCATACTTTGGAGAAAGATGCTGCTGGAGCAAGATGTTTCAGAAAAGGTGGCAGCAACCACATTTTTGGCTTGTAGTTCTGTCAAATAGTCAAATGTTGCACCTAACTATGGTAGTTCAGGGATGGCAGTTTTAGTAAATTTTGCTTTTGATAGCCTGGCAGCCATTAACCAGTAACTAACTGATTAATTTTGCACTGAAGAGCAAGCTGGACTGCAGCTCCCAGTCCAGTGTGTCCTGGAGGATTTCAGTGTCCTGGACAAATTGGAGAAATTCAAGTCGGGATGCCCAGATCGATGAGCCACAGACCTTAATTGGCTGATATTCAGTAAAAGTATGTGATTGGGATTAATGCTGTTGTTGACTGTAGCAGGGGGATCGATCAACATTCAAATTTCCCACGTGTTTACTTTTTAAGTACACAATAGGTGCTCTGTTTTGCTAATACCGCACACAACTAAACTCACCATCCTGCAGCAAGTAACGTCCTCCTGCCTGCCTGCATGTGGCGCAAGATGACGGCAGGAGGGAGGGAGAGAGATTACATTTCATCTATCAGCTGTCCCTCTTGACTTACTGTAGGCTATTTGTGGCATTGCCTCATGGGAGTTCTATAAACCAGCAAGATTGGTTTCATTGGGAAGAACATAAGCTTAATCTTCAGGCAAATTTCCTTGTTGTCAGTCACGCAAAAGGCTTGTTGTCTCTCACTTGAAGTTACAACTCAGAGTAGTATTAGAGTAGTAGTACTGTCGGACCCGATACCTGATACTGGTGTTGGTGCATTGCTATACTCAAGTGAAGTTATTTTCTGTCAATGAGAAAAATTCTTGAGAAATAAAGAAATGTCTTTGTCTCATTTTACATGACCAAGGTGAGTCCACATCTATTTGTATTTTTTGATTATTTTTGTATTCCATGGCACCATCTGCAGATTTTGCTTCATATTCAGCCTGAATGCATTTTAAGTCTCGGATGTACTCCAAAATGAATGTGAAAAGCAGGGCAGATAGCTGACACATTTCTGTTTAAAGTTCAGTGTGTGTCTTTGTGTATGGTGGTGCGGTAGTATTGCCGCCAATTGCCCAAAGGCAGAGAGTAGGGTTGGGTTGTGTGACGGTATATACCGCACGACAATAGAAATGTGTCCATCAGCAGCGATTTGGCAATAGCATTTCCACTGCAGATGCTATTCCTCAAGCCTTAATTCATTCACAGTATATGCACTGCTACCCTGCTACACAGCAAGTGAGTGTCTTGATGATATTGCGTGGAATGTAGCTGCTTTATACTCTTTTTTTGCTTGGCTGTATATTGCTTTGCACTGTTTCATTGACATTGCAGGTAGCTCCAAACACATGAAGCATTGATATCAATGCAAAAACAGTTATCATTATGAATGAATCATCCTCCGCCTCATGTATTATCTACCCAGGTGCCACCACTCACCCAGAACAAATGGAGTATTTCCCATGAGAGAGAATGCGTCTGAAAGTGCAACTCTGGACAATGCCCGGACCTGATTCTACAGACATTGTTTGGAGTTCATCTGAAAAAGGCTTTAGTGTCTGTGCTATATATTTTGGGACACGCAGTGCCATGTAACAATCCAGTGCCATGTAACAATCCAGCTGCTTTGCAAGGTCTTGTAATGTGGGCAAGTGGGCAACAAGACTGCTTACCATGTTCTCGTGTGATCTGAGAGCGGCAGTTGGTGGTGATAATATACCACTATTGCATCTCTGTCATTTCCTTTTCAACTGTGAAGCTTCCATTTGGGAAGAGTATGGCAGTTTCAAACCATTGCATAATTGAAGTTACATAACAGTTCTATACTGTGATATATACCATTACCATGATATAAAATTACATATCCCATGATTTTGGCCGTATCACCCGCCCCTAGTTTGGACATCGGAAGGAGCAGTTCCCTTCATTTGCCTCCAATGTTAGCCTGTAGGCTAACACTGGAGGATTAAACTGGATGCACCCTGCAACAGAGAGCCAGTGTAGTAAACAGAGAAGTTGTATGGTGTGAGGAAACTCCAGATGGGTGGCAGTATTCTGGACTAGCTCCAGGCAGTAGGTCAGGTGTCTCAAGCAACAGCTCCCATTGACATAAGGAATGTGTTGCATTAGTCCCTGGCTGGAGCTGACAAGAACCTGCTTGAGTTCGTCAATAGATCACACCAAGTTTGCTGTCCAAGTTGAAATTGCCATGATATTGTTATTGGTGATAGACAGATCTCAGCACAGACATTCTTTTGTCTTGAGGGAACAGAAGGTCAGTCTTGTAGGTGCCTTGGAAGAAAACTGCCAAGAAAGCAGTGATGTTTTCCTCCACTTAAGCATCAGATGGGCATAATGAGAAGAATAGCTGGGAATCATCAGCATAACAGTGGCAGGAGAAACTCAAATGATAACTTACAGTATTATTAAAATAAGTCCTGGAGCCTGCAGCTCATTTCTCTTTGCTACTCTGTAGCCACTTGATAGGGCTAGCTATTAGAAAAACAATATCAAGTTAATGTGATTTATTTTAATTTACCCATGTTCAGAAAATGACATTAGCTAGCTAAGTCAACCTACTTTTACGCTATGGCTACCTGCAACTACCTGCAAGCTGGTTGGGGAGGTCCAGTGAAGAACTTGAGAGAGATCAGATTCTCAAATTGTTGATTTTGGAAAGTTCTTTGCAACTCTTAAATGCAGCTCTCCCAGTTTGGATGTGAAAAAGGTGTGGGATGAGAGATATACAGATGTTGTCCGACAATCTGACAGATATTTAGCATACTGACACTTTAAATGCAGTTGACCAGCAGACAGATTGTTTACATGTGTATGCACAACAGTTTTAAAACAACCCTATAGGTCATCAATTAAACCACCATGAAATTTCTCATTAAATTTATGCCTAACAAAGTCTCCGCTGTGACAGACTTTTTTAAAGTTAAATGAGGAATACAGTAATACAAATAACAATGTTTTGTCTGTGGTGTCTGAAATGATTGCATATTGGTATTCTGGTGTAGCCCAGCTAACGTGATATTGTAGTTAGCCTAACTGCCACAAAGAGTTGAAGATTTAATGGAGTGCTCTTAAGTTAATGTATAATTATTTGTTATTATTATTTTTATTATTGTAGAGCATACTAGTCCCTTAATTCACAAAGATGTAAAGCAATATGATATGAATTAACATTCACCAAGTGTTGCAGGTCAAATACAAGATACAAAAATGTGTTAGACCTTGCAGATCAACCTAAATCAAGAAACCTCAAAAGAACAAACCAGCAGTGAGAAAAGCAGTAGTATTTTGAGCTGAACAGAGTAACAAGGTACAGTCATGAGCAGGCAAAGTCAGTCATGCTCATGATAAAAGGGATGCTTTAACTGTGTACAGCAGCTGTTGCAGCCATTTTGTGCTGTAGCATTCACTGCAAGCGATTTATCAAAGGGAAAGGAGTGGGGGTGGGGCAAGTGTTGAGTGTAGGCTAGCTTGTTGTCTAATCCAAATCATTAAGCTTCGGAAATGTTAGCTGTTTGTTATGCCTATTTTTTCAGAGAAAGCAATCTGTATTTATCTCATCCTTACCTTCCACTCATGCTTATATGTATGTTTTTGGCAGAGAGGGAAAAAACAGCTTATAGCATTGGATTTATCCTTCCATGCTCGAGACTTAAGAGAAATGTTCAGACACAAACATAGATGAGTTATTGAGACAGAGACAGGAAATTTGATCAAATGGCTCAAGCAGAATGAACTGCATTTTCAGGGCCAGGGTCGGAATGTCTACCACTTTAGGAGAACTAGAAATCACCAACAATGTTTTCCTGTTCATTGTGGCTAATCTAGTTTTGAACTTCTGACTGCAGAGCTCAGATCATTTAGAGAGCCTTGAATTTGTCTTTTACCTCTCTAGCTCCCTCACTAGTTGGTGAAAACACCCTTCTGCTGCAATGGTTTAGTCCATGCTTGGCTGTAAAACTCCAGACTGGAGCAGACTGCTGGTGTGGGGGAGGGGTGTTTGCACCCTGTGTGAGGCTGTGTACTTCAGTTCTGATTCTGTGGTGCTAGCTATTGCTCATGCGATGTGACTTCAACTGTAGTTACTCCAAAGATGGTCTTTCAGTTATCAGAATTTTACCAGATAAAGGAAGGAAGCAACTGCATGCAAATATTTCAGTTTTGCAATTAATAAAGTGTTTGTCTTCAGGCAACCTCCATTATCTTTCTTTTGTACCTGTGCTATTTTGTTTGTTCTGTTGTGTGCCAGTCAACATTCGTTGGCTTTTTTTGTAGCCATGACATGAGCTTCCCTCAGCAGTGCATGGCTAACAAATAATCACCATGTGCTTGCTTGATTCACATGGAAACTCCTGGTTTTTGCCCACCCCTACCCCTCCCTATTTTTCTTCCCTTTTTCCTTCTACCCAGCTCTTGCTAGTCTCCAGTCATTAAAAAAAAAAAAAAAAGAAGAAGAAGAAAAAACAAATCACGCGTACAACGTTGGGGCAATGGTAGGCTAAGGGGCTGTGCTTTTAGACACTTACTTAATAGTAACACTGTTTTTTTAGATTAAGTGTCTTTTGACAGTAATACTTGGCATTGTTCACCCCTACACTTTGTCACTTTGTCATTTTTCTGTTTAAAAAGGCAGGGTCACTCATTTAGTTGCTAGAATTAATTGGTTTGTATTGTAGATTCTTTACTCTTATTGGAATTAAAATTATAAATGACATGTTGAAAATTTTATGTGATACTAGTTTAACATTTGAAGGGAAAATTGAATGGATGGGTGAAAAATGGGATACAGACAGACATACATGAGGGAAAGACCAGTAATCAGCTAGAGAATGACTCAAAGTCTTGGCTCCCTCTGGTTTCCTGCTTTTCAAATAGCAGCAAACATAAAACTGTCTGATCATATGGGAAAGTATGTTCACTGTCCTGCAGGCCATGAGTGGAATTAATATGAAGTGCCGTGTCAACAAACAAATGGGAGCAGTTCCATTTCACTTTGTCTGTGTATACCAGTTGTTGGCAGGTGAATGACTGGCCTTCAGGTTCAGACAGCTAGCGTTGTCACACAAATTACAACACTTGCTAGCATATCTGGAGTGTATTATCACAATCCTATTTAAGTTAATTTTCTCTGGGAAATATCGCATGATTACATCTACTTGAACATTTTGGTACCTGAAAATTGCAGTATTGTTAAGATATTGTATCTTTCTATGTATTCATTAAACAGTTTAATGTAAGTCATTCATACTTCTGTGGGATTTCACATTTAAGTGAATCCATCACTATCTGTACCTCTTACCCTGTTCGGGATCATAAGAGACTAGAGCCTTGCATGCACTGGATGAGAGCCAGGGCCCCCCTTTGTACAGGTTGTCAGTCTGTCACAGAGCTAACATCTAGACAGACAAACACATCCACACTCACTTTCACACCTCTGGACAATTCAGAGTTTCCAGTCCGCCTGACTTGCATGTCTTTGGGCTGTGATGGAAACTGAAGATCTCCCAGAGGAAATGCAAAAAAACCATGAAACTCCAAAGAGAAAAGCCCGATGTGATTAAATCAATGATGTCCATGTTGATTACGTAGAGGAGCTGTACATTGACCTTTCCTGATCACACATCACTGCTTGCAACCAGGACATTTTTTGGCAAAGTCAGTTTGTAAGGGAATATCAAAGTAGCGTAATGATGTTTATTAATGTGCCCTGACAAACGGCCTGAATTAAGTCCATATACAAATTAAACAAGTCAGTATAATAACAATGAGACTAGAATAATTAGTATTGCCATTATTCTTATAATAGGGCTGCCTACTTTAGGAGAATTGGATGAAATTTGCTTTTCTTTCTTACTGCTAAATATTTTAGTTGGTCTATTCAACCAATATTAAATGTCTTGGTGAGAATTATACTAGGAATTACTTTTAATCATGTGGTGCTGCTGTAACATGATAAGATGCTGTGCAAGATAGAACAGGCTCTAAGGGCTTTGTGTGGCTGCGTACAGCAGACCAGGTGGCCATTTTGAGTTTCAGTGAATCCAGATGCAGGCAGTGAGTGTGGGGGAGGGGAAGACTGCGCACTGTGCGCAGTAACGTTGGAATGCAGGCTCTGCTCTGACTGGCTGACATCTATTTTCCCACCCAGTATTTATCCTCTTATGGAAAATGTCTAACGTTAGATAACTTTACATTTTTTTTAGTTTGGTTGATTAGAAATTAAGACCAGCAGCATCCCCTGTGACTGACAGAGACAGCTAAATGTCATGTTTAATGGCATATTGGGTGAAGCATAAATGGCAACCTGAAGGAGACAATGCATTATCTTATTATCCAGTTATCTAGACTTAGGTTCATAAAACATTTAGCAGTATGGCTCTGAACTCATGTGAGGAAAAAAAATGGAAGTAGTTAGTTAACTCTGTGATCATAACTGAAGCACCAGGCGTGGGCTCTTTACAGAAACAGTGAAATCTCAAACCAGGATCTGGAGGTGAGCACAGTGACAGAGAGAAATCTTTCAATCAAATTTGCTGTTTTAGAAGTATGTTTTTGTTCAGTTTTCCTCATGATCCATGTATGAGTATGGAGATTTCTGCAGATGCACTGTACTTGTTTTTTTTTTTTTTTTTTAGGAGGCGGAGTTTGTTATAGGATCTGCTCATGCCTGTGCTCAGCATGCTGCTCGCAGCAGCACTGGTGGCCATTTTGTGTTTCTGCAGTAGCAGAAGGGGGGCTGGGCAAAAAACGCACATCAAGGTTTTATTTACTCTGACAACAGGGCTTTTGTTGAAGACAGGTGAAGGTTGCAATTGAAAGTTCATTGTAATTTTAAATTACATATCCAGTCTACTACTTCTGTCTGTTTTGAGTCTCAGTTAGTCAAATCAGGAAATGGCTTAAAATGTATTATTTCATTAATTGTTGATTGGTGCAAGCTTTAGTAAGGCAAGTAATAATGCACAAAGTATATTTTTCAGTTTTAGATGGGTGTTCTTTGTTCCTCTTGAGTAAAGAACCACCCCCGTGTTGGAATGGTTCAGTCTGTTGAACAGCAGCCCTCTGTGCTTATGGGAGAGGCTGCTCAGTGTGTCAAGCTGTGCTCTTAATTTCTTGCTGTGCGCAGCTAGCATGGGACTGTGGGACTAAAAAGCGATATTTCTTGCCTGTAAATGTAGAATCTGTGACAAAAAAAATACTTGATACAGTTTCTCCAGAGATGAACTTTCAGTCTCTAATGTGGTAATTGTAGTTAATCATGAGAAGTAGTTCTATTCATGTTTGTGTGAAAAGCGCTTATTTAGCTGATGTCGACTTGTTTTAAGCAATTACATCAAAAAATCAGCTAAAAAAACAAGCATAGTATTTCATTTTTTCTGTGAAGACCGAAGAAAATAAGAACTCCCTGGCCTCATTTAGAAAAAAATGAAACTGTGCTTATACTGTTTGATCATCGAATACTTCATTCTTTATGTCTTTTGTTTTGATCCCCCCCCACCACCACCACCAACGAAATGGTTCAGTCCATGTTTGACTTGGAGAGGCTGTTCCAGAGGGAGAAAGTGTGTGTGTCTGAGTGTCTGTGTGTGTATGTGACAGAGAGAGAGAGAAAAGAGGAAGGGGGGGGGGTGCAGCTGCCGCTAGATTGAGTGAGCTGTGGGTGTGTAATTTAGCGCTGGCTGTGCGCCGCTAGCTAGGTCTTGACTAAAGTGCACGTTGTGCTGCTTTGTCATGCTAAAAGTGGCGTGTTCTTTGACATTTTAACAGTGTGTGATACTGGTATTTGTTTGATAACACGTATTATAAGATATTTTCTACTATTTGCTTGGTCATTGTTATTGCAGATATGCCTTAAAGAAGGCAAAAGATCCTGGTGTTTAGTGAAGTGGTACAGTCTAAGCCAGGCTCCTCCCCTTACCTTTGATATTTTCTCTGGCCTTCTAAGCCAGATGTGATCTATGTGTTCCATTGGTAAACTCAAACAAATTATTTATCTAACCTCTAATGAATGGCGCCATTTTCTCAAGTCCCTCCCTGTAATATTATTATTGAACATCAAAACAGGGTTTTTTCATTTTCTGTTTGCTCCCATTAAAACTGACTCCGCTGGAGTGGGACAGGGAGCTGCTTCATAGTAAATTGCAAACTATGTGTTTGGCCCAGTCGATTTAATTTGCAGTCACAACTTTTTTTTTTTTTTTTTTTTTTTTTTTGCATACAGGAAGTTTGAAATAGAAAATTCTTTAAAGCTTGTGTTGATTTTTGTGAAAGTGGTAACAGTGGAGATAAAGTAAGATATTTTAAGACTTTATTGATCCCACACTGAGGAAATTTAGTAATAAGAGGCATTCAAGTAAGAAGCTATAATGTGTTTAGAAGGATAAAGGAAGATGTGTTTTGCCTTAACCAGCAGAACATTAAACCAAACTGTAAAACCATCAATGCCATCAATTTCCCTCAGTTCTTGGGGGATTAGCCTTTAGCATGAGCTAAAAGAGAGCTGATATGTGAGATCACATTACATCCTGAGTAATGTAGTCCACCGTGGTTGGATCATTAGAGGGATTGTAGAAGGCTGAGGCTAACCTATACTCAGCTCAGTGGCAGCGAGAGCTTAGTTTATTGCATATGGTAGCTTGGGTGATCATATGCAGTTCAGATTAAATCTGCAAAGATTCAGTGGAGAGGCTAGAGGAAAGAGTTTATTTACAGCAATGTCAGGGTTTCTAATTTTGTCTTTTGTTTGTCTGTGGTGAAAACAAACCATAACAGAAACCATCTTTCAAAAGTAGGTAGTAAACCCTCAATATATACAAAACTACAATAATAGGTCAAGCACTGCTCTTCAGTTGTGTTTCTGTGTCTTACAGGGTTGTCCTTGACCTTTTTTATCATTAATCTTTTTTTGCCTATGGTGTTATTTTTGAAAGGGAAATCCCCCCTGCCCTTTGTCAGAATGGTTTAGTCTGTGCTGGCTGTAGATTTCCATACTGTGGACTAGTTTGTGCTAGAGTTGGGGGATGGGTGTTGCTAAGCAACAGTCTGTGCAGTGTACTTCCCCTCTGTCTGTGCGCTGCTAGCTAGGGTTGGTATTGATGATCACCATGCTGTATTTCAAAATGTCGCAGGCACAAAATTTGAATTGTATGTATTTGTGGTATTTGCAAATATATCATGTACTTGATAGTTGTCATCAGTTAGAAAAAAAAATCAAGTTTTTTGTTTCATTGTATGCATGATGACAGGAGCATTTAACTGACTTTCCTTTTTAAGGATTTAATTAATATCCATTATAAGCACATGTTGAACCACATACCCTTTACAGAACATACCCCTGCAAGGAGCAAGATGGACTAGTCCTAACCGAGTCCCACCTCCTTTCTTTTATGTTCTCCTGCTGGCCTCTCAGCCGTTCCCTGCTCCCGCAATCAACAAATACATGGAAGGCCTCAATTCCACACATCCTGCTAAAGGTTAACATTTACTTGTTTTTAAAGCATGATTAACATTTCTCTGAATCATAGAAATCAAACTCAGCTTTTGTCACTGCAGCTTCTCACTCTTCTAAAGATTAGCTTTGGTTACTGGTAGAGGGTGCTATGCTAGTAGAGGAAGGTGGAGTTTTGGCTTGTTGTTTATGTTTGCTTTGTTTTTTTTAGTATAAAACATTCATTTCAGACATCCTATACATGTCAGGGGGTTTGCTGTAAGTTTTCATAAATGTAGTTGATCAACAACATTGGTAGAGACATTCTGTTACCTGCAACACTGTGCGCGATACCAGCGGTACATGTGCTTTTTAAACACAGCGTGTTCCCAGTCACACTCAAATCTTTGGGTTAATGGAAGTTATTAATTTGAGTCATGCATGTTTTTTGTCCATACACACATGACTGTACATATTTGTATTTATGGTTCTGTCAACACATTTGTATATGGTAGTGGTCTGTTTGTTAATCTCACAAATACCATGCATCACCAGGTAAACCATCTCCATGGCTAACAATCATAAAGGTGGCCATTCATTATTTCTTTGTATTTTGTTTGTTTTATCTTTATGCAGGACTGTCTGGATGCATATCAAACCCATGGGATTGCATTCATTCAGACAGAAGCGCAATTGCTTCAATTTTTTTTTGGAATAAATTCCTTGGTGGGTCAAATAGTGTTGTGTGGAGTGGGGAGTCTGTACTGTTGCGGCAGACAGCTTTAAACAAAATTTGGTATCTCTGATCATCCCCAACATGACGCAATTGTCAATTATTATTAGAATTTTCAAAGAGCAACATAGTACACCTACAAAATGGTGCTTGAATTTTTTTAGCCTTAAGAGGCCTCCGGTTGCTGACGCACACTGTCACAGTGGATATTTTCACTGTACATGCTTGTTGCTGTTCATTTCATGTCACACTGTGGTTCACTCACAGACTGTTCTCTGTCAAGGAAGAGGTTACAGTGTTTAAATGCAGCACAATGGTGCATTTTTTGAAAGCTGGTCTAACCAGAGCACAGTGGGTGACGATAATGAAGGTTTAAAAATTGATTGGCATCTGTTTGTTAGACACTGATTCATTCTAAAAAATGCTTTTGTTTGTATTAGCCAGGGACACACCTAGGACGAACTGCCATCAGTGATAAATGATACCGCGTTAAAAACATGCGCCGCAGTCTGGGTATTGTTCTTGGGAGGCCAAATTGCTTCTCAAGCTTGTCCATGAACCATATCCCAAACAGAGATGTCTTTTACTTTGGGTTTGTGATCGACTTTCCTATTGTCTTCAAAACAGCCCTGAGTTGTGTTTGGCCAGATTTGCTGAGCATGTTGTAATACTGCATGAAAGTAGTTGTGCCTTCCACAGTTGAACCAATATTGTGGTATCTTTGTCCTTAAAGAGAACATTTAGATGTTCCTCTGAACTGTGAGGTGGAAATGTTTGTTTGCTTCAGATCAGAGAGGTTTTGAGTCCTCCTGCCTGCAGTGGGACTGACTCCCTCATCACTCAGCTCTCCAATTATTTGGAGTTGGAAAGACTTCCAGTTCTTTTGAGTGTTTGAGTGTGAGTTACTGCCACTTTGTGACATTTGACCAGCAGCTCAGTAGCTGGTTACCTGGTGTTGAAACAGTGGGTTGCTGAGGCAAAATTCTGAGCAAGCGCCTATTATGCAACTTTAAAGAAAAGAAGTTCTCAAAACCCAAAATGAAGGTGGACTATGTCTCCTTGTGTCCTGTGTTTGATGCCCCCAGCTTCGCAGAAAGGAAAATGTGGAAAATACTTGCTCATGTATGGTAGCCTGGTTACCAAAGCTTGACTGAGAGTTAATGTACATATAGTGTAAACAAAAAAAAGACTTAAACCATAACTTTATATATATTTTTTTAATCTCAGCACAATAAAAATGGCTGAGTATTAGCTGGAGGAGTTGATGTGGACAAATGGAATGGAAAATGAAACAAAATGAGAATATTTCACTTTGGCTTATCTAACATTTGTGTTTAATAAAATTGAGTTTCTATATTCTACATTTTGTTTATATTGCCAACTTGCTGTAGTCTCAGGCTGAACAGAAAAATCCCTATTAAACAGGTTGGTGCTGCAACCTGATATGTATGATAGAGAATCCTGCTCAGCTAGCTACTGAGAGCTCAGTCTGGCAGTAAGCAGCAGAGCTGACGGCCATTTTGGGTTTCTGCACTGAATCCAGGCGCAGTGAATGAGGTCGTAGGATGGGGGAGGGGGACATTGTGCTCTGCGCAGTGTGCAATAACATTAGAATGTGAGCTATATCAGTGATCGTGCTCGCAATACACACCGCTATCATTTTGTTTTTGCTGATTTTTTACATGATGCTTTTCTCAGGCCAAATTTATGCTGAAATACCTTCCCACTTGTTTTTACAATAAGGATTTTACTGTCATTGCAGGAAGAATACTTGCTGATATGAAAGCAGAGTAGGAATGGCTTACAGTGTTGTGCGCATGCACCAACATATCACTGCGCTGCTTGATCTTTACAGTGTAAAGTATACACTCAGTCCAGATCAGTTTTCTTGGTGAATAGTCTATTTTTCCACACACATGTGACAGCTTGCAAAGTTGCAAAATACACAAGGCTTAATGAAACAGGGCCTTTTCAGATGGCTCTGTCAGCTGCAGTCTTGCAGGTCAGCAATGCAGTGCCAGTAACGCTAACCAACTTTACATTGTATAACTGCAGCAGCTTATTACTCTCACCATATGAGATTTTAAAATTACTTGAATAATAAGTGGCTTTATGTGTTCTGTTTCTACGCTGAAGATTTATCTACGTATATACCATTTGAAAATGTCTGTTTTTTTGTCCGAACGTGAGAGGTATGTAAACAGACAGACTGACTGATCTCTGAAATACAGTTAACATATTAACAGCTGAAAAACAAAATATGTTGCTGTATACTCTTGAGCTCACATTCACTGAAATACGGCTTGGTGAAGTGATGTGTATGAAAGCGTCTTTCCTGCAGTTTGAAGTCTCTCTCTGGCCACTGTTCTGGAAAGCAGTTTCCCTGTTTTCAATCTTTTTCTTCTAGACCTCTGTGTGTGCTTCGGTTAGCATGTCACGTCTCCAGCTGGGTTCTCTTAGCCTGCCGTCTTGCCTGCAAATATCTTATTAGTCACCGAATACATTTTGTTGTTATATTGTGTAATTGATTTTAGTTTTAAATAACTTTGTCATAATACCAAGGTTGAATAAGAATGGGCATCAATGGTATCAAATTATCATGTCTGAATGTCTGAATGTCCAAAATATCTAAAATAAAAACATCCACATTTTTTCCAAAATCAACAGAAAGTAAGCTACAACTGCTAAAACTGTTTCAACAGTCATTTCACATTCAGAAACAGGAAATGAAAGAAAGTAATCCTATTGTAGTACTCTGTTGGCAAAGAAAAGTATGACTGTAATAACATTCAGAGCTAACACTTTGTAAACATGTCGAAGGGTTCTAGGAATCATCAATGTCTGATATATATACACACTCGCCTTTTCTGTCCAGATGGTCAGCTGTATGGTGTGATGTAATTATACCCCATCTTGATAAATGTGAATATACTTTATTGACACCATCATAATTGTACTTCCTGTTGATGAAATTCATACTCAAATAAATAGCTCCTTTTGAAGCCAAGGGCTCAGTTACAGCTCAAGGGATAGAGATAGACTGCTTAATTCAGAGGAGCTAAATTTAGGATTACACTTTAATTGCATGGTCTGTGGATTTCATGCATAGTTGATCTTTTTCCTAGTTTGAAGCTGTAATGTAAAATTTACTGAAAAGTACATCTATCTTTTTTTCAGGTTGTCGGAGAATTCTGTGGTAAATCCATGACCAGGAACCTCTCGTCTTGAAGGTGAGTTATTCATGAATGATTAGTTAAGTGTGTGCACTGCATGTTACTTAATATCATAGCACGTCTTGCTTGCTTCTGAATGTAAAATTTGAATTTTACTGCAGCACACAACTTAAATGCATTTCTACTTAATAATAATCATACACATACAAAATGAATATACATGAAATTAATACATATACAATATGACAACTAGCCTCAACACTATAACGTGTGCAACATAACAATGTACGGAAAAAAGCCTTCACGTTTTACATAGCCTCCTTACTGCTGCCAGCACAGCCTCAGTTTGCCTGTTGTGATTTGCTGAGGATTGAACCAATAGGAATGTGGGGGGATGGGAGGAAGGCTGGGTTGCTGCTATTGTTAACTTCACTGTCATTTCTTTTTCACTGCCATTTTTTGGATCGGGGCTTGGGTAAACATGAAATCCATAGGTTCATCAGCAAATTAATTAAAATGGAAGTTGTCAGAGCAGTTAAAGCTTTTCTGACTGTCATGAAAAAGGTGGTGTGGCATACTGAGCTGCACCTTGACTGTTGTCACTTGAGGACAGATTCAGCAATATGTAATCAGGCAGTAAGGATTTGTCTGATTTAGCTTGGATACTGAGGCAAATCTGTACTAAAAACTGACTGAGAACCATTTTGGTATGCAGATCTCTGTGAAAGACGAACCTTCTAGAAAAGAACAAACAAGAAAGTCATAGAGCTCTACATTGACCTCTAGTGGTTGCTCTGAAACACTGCAGCCATTTCTTTAATATGCAGTGCGTAAAGTCCAGGTACAGGTTCATAAGCAGAGGAGACCATGACTGTGTTCTCTAGCAGCGATCACAGTGGTTTTGAAGATCTTTCCTAGATTCATCATGCTCTTTGATAGCATCTAATCTCCTTTTGTCACTCCACAGGCAGCAATGGAAGTTGTTGTGACAGAAGAGAAGAAGAAGATTTTCCGTGCTCGGAAAACCATGAAGATCAGCGATCGACAGCAACTGGAGAGTCTTCACAGCACTTTGTTGACAGCTGCTCCAGGTTTGTCCGAGACGTCTCCGCCACCTCTCGTAAATGGCACGCACAAAGAGGATGGACAGAAAATGGAAGACAAAGAACAAAACAACATCTTGGATTCAAACGCCACCTGCGCTACATCCCCTGCCTCTTTGACCTCTCCGGGCTCTCCTGCGCCTTTCCTGTCCCTGAATCTGTCCCCTTCCCCTGCCTCATCACACAGCCCAAAAGCAAAGGAAGATACTCCTACCTCTCCCACGTCACCATTCCACTCTCTAAACTTTGAACTGAAAAAGATGGAAGAGGAAGAGGGGGAGGAGAAGGAGGAGGAGGAGGAGGAGAGGAAGAAAGATTCTTCATCATCCTCATCAAATGAATCCGTGAAACCATCATCAACTGAATCCAAGGAAAACCAGGAGAAAGATGCAGAGGTGAACCGAGACATGGAAAAGAAAGATAAATGCTCAGAAATCTTTTGGACATTGTTACAAACTTACACTGTACATTCTCCAGTGTTGAACTGGATCTGTGCTGGATTTATTCAGACTGTGACCGTTAATCTAGAAATGTGGATAGTCTGAGAGTCCAAAAACCTTGTAATTTATTAATTGTTAATTGTGCTCTTCCTCAGGCTGAACGGACTGCAACCAAGGACCCAGCAAAGGATTCTGTCAAAGGTTTGGTTCCATGTTCGTCTGTGCCACCTCCAGCCTCTGACTGCACAGAACCAATGGACACAGATAAAGACACTAAAAACGCCAAGGACACTGAGGCCTCCACTGTCAAAATAAAAGATGAAAAGCCTTCTTCCCCCAAATCTACCACTTCCGATTCCTCTCTCCCTTGTCCCTCCTCGTCTCGTACAGTGTCCTCTTCTGGGGATGGGGATCTAAAACAAGAAAAGGAAATAAAAGCGGAAGACATAAAAGAAGAGGAGAATGGAAAAGAGGCTGTGAAGAAGGGATCAAAAAATGAAGCAAAGATGGAGGTGGAGTCAGTCAAAGTAGAAACCAAAAAGGAAAAATCTGAAGTTAGACAAACCACAAAGCCATCTCGGCCATCATCCACTCCACCATCTAATACAGGTATGAGAGAGTGGACGTTGGGTCAGATAGCATCAAGATGTTTATTGCATATTGATAGTTTGAAAGTTCAACAGAAAGCAAATGAGCCACAAGCAGTAATGTTAGATATATTCAGCATTTTATACATGTGGAGCTTTATGTTCTTGTGCTATAGTTAAACCAATTGGACCCAAATTGGAAGGCTATGGAAATTGTAAGGTTCAAGGTTATTACTGAAAGACATAGCTCAGCAATTGTCAGCTGTATTACATGTTAATACATTATAATGTAAACTATTACCGACACAATGTAGTAGTGCAAGTTGGGTAATTTGTGAGGGAGGGATTAAAAAAAATTTGTCAAAATCAATGCTGGGCAAAGATATCCTTTGACCCTAGTATGTGTCAATCTACAAAACCACTGGATCGCATTCATGTATTTAATGGCGGGTACTACACAGTGCAAGAAAATTAAGTAGACATAACTGCTTCAACACTTTGAAGCTAGAAAATGTACCTTGATCTTCAGAAAATGATCTCCAATGGTGTTGCTTTTTTATGGTAAATGCTAAGAGCTAAGGATAAACATTTCTTTCCCAAAGTATTAGAACTTGTAAAGTTTCAACCTTTGTGTAAGCGATGACAAACTGCTTGCACATCCCGTGGAGAGTTTAGTTTAAACATAATTGGACTTGGATCACAGTTATGCTAACTGGGTTTCCAAGACAAAGGTGAAATGATACAAAAATATAGACCTTAATTGTTGTCAAAATATCGGCACACATAGGTGTACTAACTGGCTTTTGTTTTTGTTTCCCAAGTAGTGCAGGAGGACAAGGGCTCCACCTCGGGACTGAAGCGCACTTTGTCAGAGGGATACGAAAAAGGTGCACAAACTGTAAAAAGAGAAGGGAAGAGGCCTAAGCTCGAGCGTGAGGAGTTGGAGGCACAATTGGAACTCAAAATTACTGCGGAAGCTGGCAGTCACCATAAACTTGAGAAGGTTTGATGCACTGTCCTGCTGGAGAGAATTTTTCCCACCTGAACTCTGCCATTGGGTATATTTCATTACTTAATTTTGCTTTTTTTCCCATTTACCTGATATTTATCCTCAGATTGTGCAACAGCTGGTGGATGAACGGTTGAGAGCCTTGCAGGTGACCATTTTTGACAAACATTTGGAAGAGCTGAAGGACAGAGTAGACAAGATAGACTGTGCCACTAAACACCAAACCGCCATTAACATACTCCAGGTAGGTAGACTGGAACATCATAACGTCAAATATATTTTTTATACACTTGCAGAATTGTGAGATGCTCTTTTGAGGATTAGTACTGTGTACCTGAGAAGGTGCTTGGATTTACTTCCCATAGTTAGCAAAGCACGTGTCTGAAGTCCGCCTTTGTCTACCTTTTGTTTAGGCCAAGATTACCAGACTAGCAAAAAAGTTTGGGGAGGCCAATCAGGCATCAGAGAACAAAAGGAAACATGAGGTAATAAATTGTTTTGCTTTTGTTGCATGCTAAAATCTTTGCACCTGCCATGCAAATGATTTTGTCTGAAAATGTTGTGTTTTCTGCAGGCGCTTGCTGCTGCTGCTGCTACTGCCACTAATGCTGTCAAGACGGCAGCTACTGCAAATAGCCCTCAAGCTCAACGGTAAGTGTGTCCATGCCCACAACAGTTTCTCATCTAAATCCCTGTCAATCATACTATAAATGTTAACTGATGAAATTGGCAATGAGGTTCTCAGGGTTTTTTGAACGTGATGTCTAATCACTTCACTGCAAGCTCACGTTTGCCAGAACATTTCATTATGTGACAAAATATTTGATTTATCAAAATTCACAGCATAAATGTATTTAAACATGTTAGCTATCTGCACTTTGGTATTTTGTGTGAAAAGAATTTGGCCTTTGTATGAACGTGACAATACCGGACTGAAGCCAGTACTCCACACGAAGCCGTTCACAGCGTGAATAGTTGACATTGTCCCGGGTTGCCATCCGTAATCACTAGAGACTGAATTTAAAACTAATGGACAGAATAAAGAATCCCTACATCCTCCAAATCCATACTTTTTTGGAAACCAAGATTCCATGTCCCTTGTTCGGTTTGTCAGGATCAACTTTTTTAAACTCATAACTTCACTTCAAATATTTCTTAAGACTGGTTTGGAATAAACAAACATGTGCCAGTCTGTGTTTTGCACCTGCAAAGTAACACCGCATGGGTCCAGGTCCTGAGTCTTGTGACGTTCTACAAGGTGAAGCCTGAGCCTTTCCTCAGGCAGTGCAGAGTGTAGTTAAAACTGCACCTCTCCTCCCAACAGCGTGCTGCGTCGACAGACAGTAGAGCCGCAGCCTGAGGTGCCCAGAGAGAGAGTGGCGCCCTCTGTTGGTAAGACTCCTGCACTGTCTGTCAAGAAGGAGAAGGAAGAAGAGGAAATGGAGGAGGAAGAGGACAAAGATATGTCACGTCATATTGCCATGGCAAAAAAGCTGGCAGAATTCAGTGAAGGAAACTGCAGAGCAGACATTAAACTCCGCACAATCACTTCTGACTTGGAGAAAGTGCTGTACCACAACTGCAAGAGAAGCTCAGGGAATCCCAGACCTGACCGCTATGCATCGTACATATTTCGCTACTTGGTCCCATATGATGTCTACTGTGACTGGGTTGCAAAGGTCAATTATATTGGATTATTGGGCAAAGAGGCACTGCCCACGAACCTAAGGAGGACAATGAGGATGTACATTGAGCGTCGATTCCCCTTCCTGTCTTGTGACAGCTGGAGAGAGATCCGTGACGTTATCAATGAAATACTGCGAGTGAAGAGAAGACCGGAATTTTTTCGGGAATATGATGAAAGAACTGCTGTGTCATATTGACAGACTTATATTACAGGAACAGAAGCATACTGGGACAATTGTCATTATGCATCATTGAAATTATCAAAACATTTTGGCTGAATATTACTCTCATTGGACTTAAATTTTTGTCAGCGTTCATAAAAATTAATTAATTGCTTATTGAGAAGGATATGAATCCCTGAGGACTTCTACATGAGAAGTTATGAAATTGGCGCCACCCTTGAAACCGTTTCAACTGAATTATGCTGACATACTGATAAATGCTTTGATTAAAAACTCTGACGTGAATCAATTATGAGGTGGAATCTCGTCACAAGTTGATCAAACTTGACTGTATGAAACTGAATAAAGTGAAATGTTAGTACCATAACACATTCAGTCAGCTTCCTTTTGTGGACATAAACTGTTCTAAGCGTGAACAGCTCTAAGCATAAGCAATCTTTCTAAACAGGCCAGTGCGGACCTCCATGGAGGTAAAGCAGACTCCAACAACAGTTTCTTCATCCAGCACAGCTGGTGAGTAGCAGGATTTCCTTTATGTTGAGTGTTTTGTTGGTCATTTCCTTTTGATAGAATAGCCAGAAGCACCTTGGTGAGCAGTGTCACCTCCCATCAACAGAGGCGTGGGCTTTGAATCTTGGTCCTGTTTCTTTCCATGTGGAGTTTGCATGCTCTCTCTGTGTTCGTGTGGTTCTGTCTGGATCCTGTTGTTTCCATCCACAGTGCAAAGAAATGTTTTAAAAGACCAAAACCAATAATGGCTTGATTCTATTAACAAGTGTTGCCTGTGTAACCAGACATGGAAGGACGTCCCTTCGTTTCCATTAATATTTTATTTGGAGTCAGTCTGACATACGCTGTCCTGCTGCTGTAAATGCTCACTACTATACCGAATCAGTGGCTGAAAATACCAGTCTCCATCTCCGTTTACTCTTGTTTGAGTGAGGTTTGCTAAAACAAAAGTGCCCAGCTGTCATAGGAAATTGTTTAACCCTTTTGTTTTCAGTGTTAATTTGTAATATGTTTTTAAAAATGTATGTTTTCAGTAGGAATGAATGGCAATGAATGGCCTGTCTGAGTGCCACAGACAGGCTTGAAGAAAATATTGAGAGATGGGCTGATGTATTGTTGGTTATGGTCTGGGATTTATTGACAATAACAGAAATATACAAAATCAGCAACATTATCCTTCAGGTTCCCTTTAGGTCTGTGCAAGTGTGTGATTGAATTTGTGTGCATGTTAGTGCTGCAATACGTGTTAAGCTGTGTTTTGCCCGTCGCATGCTAGAATTGGCGTTAACTGCCAATAGGTCTTACAAGCATTAACAATGAATGGATATAATGAACACTAATTTGTTTGTGGTTTACGCACCCTTTAAGTCAATAAGTAGTTAATTACAGTAACTAATAAGGAACAGAAGTGTACAGAATGCTGACAAAGCTCTTCACGTTATGAAACAAGTCATTTTTCCTATTTTCCTCAGCAAATCCAGTCCTGCCAGCTCCATCAGTCCCCACTGCAGCCCCAGTCCCAACACCCACCTCCAATGCCATGGTTACACAGGCCCCCATCCTCCAGCTGATTACCTCCACCTCCAATGCAGTCTCCACCTTGGCCACTGGCATCACCACTCAGAGTCCCCCAGGCACCCTGCTGCTGAAGACGGCCCCCGGAAGCAGCATGATGGCCCCCGGCCAGCCACTGCTCATCCAGCTGCCTTTATCAATGACTAATGGCCAGGCAGGAACGCTGGTCAACATCCCCGTTTCCTCTTTGTCCACGGCCAGCTCACTCAACAAGGCCAAAACCACTGCTTCTACCACCACTTTTATACTGAAGCCTGCTCCCGCCATCACCACGGCACCAGCCTCTGTCCCAGCTGCTGCCACTGTCCCAGCGCTCCAGGCCTCAACCGGCCAGATGTCATCTGCCCAGATCTCTGTGGCCCGTGCTGTCTACCAGGGGGGTGCTGGGGGTATAACTACACCCAATGCAGGGGTATCCGTGACCACAGCCAGAACCCCGGCTCAGTCTGTCTCTGTAGCAGGAGCTATGTCTTCAGCCTCTTCACCTGCAACCTCTGGGCCAGCAGCAACAGGTTCCACTGCTCCAGGACCACCACAAGGGACGTCTCTGACATCAAAGACAGGTGGGTGTGTACATTGATTAACAAGGCTGTTGTCTGTGCAAGTGTTGAAAATGTCTCAGCTGCAATCAGCAGCTTGTAAAAATCAAGTTGTCGGTTATTTGGACAAATTAATGGAATGTAAAGAGATCACATTTGGCTTTTCTTGTTTAGTGTGACTCTTAAAATGTGCAATATCATTGTTTATACCATGGTCTGGGTGAATACTCGATTCTGATTGGCTGCAGGGTGTCCGTTGTAAGGTGTTGTAGGACACCTATAAAAAAGTTCCGGTCAAATAGCCTGATTGTTCTAAATTATTGCGCTGGCTCAAATGCTAGTTGGTAACCGTGGCAACAGAAACTCAGAACATACGTTAACATATGTTATTTCACAGTTTATTTATCACAATGGCAAGACAGAAGACAACATGAGTGATTTTATAGTTTCCTTTAGCCGATTTGGTGATACTTTGTATCACGTAACATAACATTAAGCAATCATTTCACTTCCCTCCACTGATTAGGCATAATATAACAGCTGCGGCCGACCAAGCTGCAGGTACTGTGGCCAGAGCCGGTTACCTTGGCAACACGTCACAATGAGAGATATTAAATAGTCCACTCAGCTGCTTCTTGTGAAAAACTTACGATTTTAACGGTAAAAAACAACATTAACGTATTAATAATTGATTTAATATTTATTTCTTTCGTAAGTGACCATGGTATACGCGGGATAGTGCCCTTTGAGAATGAATGGACAACGCGGAGGCGTCGCGGAGGATGGTTGCTTCCGCAAAGTCCATTCATTTCTGATAATGGACACCTCGTCTGGCATTATCCCTTACTTATGCCGTGGTCTGGGTGAATACTCGATTCTGATTGGCTGCAGGGTGTCCATTATAAAGTCTTGTAGGACACCTATAAAAAAGTTCCGGTAAAATAGCCTGATTGTTCTAAATTATTGCGCTGGCTCAAACGCTATTTGGTAACTGTGGCAACAGAAACTCAGAACATATGTTAAAATACGTTATTTCACAGTTTATCACGACGGCAAGACAGTAGACAACATGAGTGATTTTATAGTTTCCTTTAATTTGGTGAATTTGATAATTTTGAAGACTGGGATGCAGCAGAAGAGAAAGAGAGAAGAGAATATAAGAAGAAGGAGATGCGACACAAGGAGGTGACACCAGAGGAATTGAACAATTTAGAGGATGACAAGGACGAGGTAAACACAAAGAAAACCATGAAATGGGCAGTTAAAACATTAAGAGACTTCCTGGCTCAGAAAAACATGGACATCAACTTTGAGAGCTACACTGCCACTTCTCTCAATGACATTTTGCGACTGTTTTATGCGTCTGTCCAGTCCACTAAGGAGGGAGGAGAATACAGTGTTGCCAGTTTGAGGAGTTTGAGAGCCAGCATTAATTGCCATTTAAGAGACGTCAACATCATTAGCGACACTGTGTTCAAGAGCAGTAATGCGATTTTTAAGGCGATACTAAAGCGTTACAGAAAGAATGGGAAAGACACCAGCTTCCACCATCCTTGTATCCCTGAGTCGGACCTTGAGATAATCAGGTGTTCATCTGCGCTGTCTCCCAATACGCCCCTCGGCCTCGTCAGAAAGGTGTGGTTTGACATCCAGCTGTGTTTGGCTCGGTGTGGCAGGGAGGGGAACCGTGAGCTGACCATGACATCTTTCAGCATCCAGAGAGACGAGGATGGTGTTGAATACGTCAGCCTAGCGCATAATCCTGACACTAAAAATCATCAAGATCAAGATCCAAACGACCCACACAAGCAAAACCTACGAGGTTTTATGTTCGCGAGGCCCAGGGATCCCCTGTGCCCTGTAAAAAGTTTCAAGAAGTGCATCTCTAAATGTCCCCCAGACGCAAAATCTTTTTGTCTGCACCTGAAGCGCTCCATCACCGTGGCATCTGATGTGTGGTACTTGAGGGAGCCGATGGGTGTCCACTACCTGGAAGACATGCTAAAAAAATCAGTGAAGAGGTCTGTACAATTCTAATAATAATGTAGCCCTATGTATTATGCCTAACCCCTCTTCTGCCCTCATTAATAGCCTGTGTGTTTATTATTGTTTCTTTAAGGTGGGTCTGTCACTGATTTACACGAACCACAGCCTCCAGAGCACGGCTGTGGGTTGACTCTCAGACGCCGGGCTGGAGACTCACTTGATCATGTCTGTGACAGGGCATCGCTGTGAAAGCACCCTGCAGGCTTATTGGGCTCTGTCAGTCCAGGAGAGACGAGAATGGAGCAACATTTTGTCGTCCCGCAACGTCCCAACCAGCAGTGGTTAGGGTCCACAAACGTTAAATCTCCGTCCTTCAAATGCGACTATGATGGACATGCCAGTATCTCTATCAAATTTCATGATCAACGGCAATGTTGCATTTAATTTTAAATAGTTCCTCGTCTGTCTTTCTGTCTTGCTTACCTTACTTACTTGCTTGATACAGAGTGAATGGTGGATAATATTTATAAAAACAATTTAGGATAGACTTACTTGCTTGATACACATTTAATGATCAGAGTGAATGGTGGATAATATTTCTTGCAATAAAAACGATTTAGGAAACTATCTGTGGACTTTGATTCTTTGAAACAAAATTTCGCATCATCCTCTGGACACACACAAGCAGTAAGAGGTGCACTTGCCCTCTGAAATGATACTTTGTATCACATAACATATCGTTTATCAATCATCCGCTTCGCTTCGCGTCGGACGGTTCACGCCTCTGCATCGTCCATTCATTTCTGATAGTGGAAACCTCGTCGGGCATTATCCCTTACTTAAACAACTGTGTGCCTTTCTGTGCCATCTGTGTGTCATCTCACTCACTGGATCTATCGTCTTTGTCTTGACCAAAGAGTACAGAGTTTTTAATATTGACGTATATCTATATTTTTGTCTCTCTTTCTTCAGACAATCAAGCTACAGGATCTACTCCAACCAAAGCAGCTGCTCCAGCAGCACGACCCAAAGGCTCTGTCATTGATCTCACTGAGGACGATGATGATGTACAAGGTAAGGTTGACGGCCACGTCCTTTTTTCCCTCATTCAATGAAACCAATTTATTTCAACACATACTGAAAAGAAGTCTTTGGTCTAATGATGTTGTATGTGTATTGTGTGTGTTGTATGTTTTTCAGTGACAGGAGTGAAGAATGCCACTGTTGCAGCTCCCTCACCTATCCAGCGTCCTCACCCAGTTGTCAGCATTCCCAACAGTAAGGCCAATATATTACATTTAGGGCATGAAAGGGTGATTTTGTGCATGCATGTGATTTTGTGACAAACATATCAAGTGTTCTACACTTTATCCTGGCTGTTGGGCACTGTTGTGATGAAAATTGTTATTTGATCATAAATAAAAGGAATACTTAAAGTGATAACACATGTGTGCATGTTTTGTAGATTATATCTAAATTTTCATGTGTGCTCTCTCCTCAGGTGCAGGAGCAAGGTCATCCCCGCAGAGCAATCAGAACTCTTCCAGCAATCCTCAGTTGACGGTCCACCACCGCCCCCCACTGGTGAGGATGTAGAACTGTGTTTTACATATTTTGCACAATTGCCATTCTGTAATTCTTAAGTTAAGTCTTGGGCAATTGGTATTTGCATATGATTTAAAATGTGAAATGTGTAGATTTTTTTGCTTATAGGCTCTTTAGAAGGCTAACATTAGACCAGTTGTCTTTGCCCAGTAAACACATTTTTGAGTGGAAGTGACACCTGTTGGTAGATGAGAGTTTATTTCAGCTTATGGAAATCTTTCTCCATAACCTTTCTGGATCCACTTTCTATATGAATGAATTACTGGGTGCCTTTTGAATTCTTCAACAAATGTTGGTCGTGATCATATTTAGCCTCTTTTGCCAGGGGAACAACTCATCACAGCAGTTTTCTCTGTTATAGGACTCATTGAAATCCCGCACTGTAACCACTAGTACACCAACCAGGGGTTCCAGCATGTCATTGCCCCCTCTCCCAGCAGCACCTGCACCTCCACGCCTACCCCCAGAGGCTGAGCGGACCTCACCCCCTCAGCAACCTCAGCTGAAGCTGGTGCCAAGTCAGACCGGTATAGTGCTGTCCTGGTGTGTGGCAGAAACTGATCGGACCTGTGCAGGTGTAGAAAGCTACCACCTCTATGCCTTCCATCAAGACAACTCTAACAGTAATGCAGCACAGCAGCACTGGAAGAAGATTGGGGAGGTGAAAGCCCTTCCTCTGCCTATGGCCTGTACGCTGACCCAGTTCCAGTCTGGCTCCACTTATCATTTTGCGGTTCGAGCCAAAGACATTTACGGGCGCTTTGGCTCCTTCTGTGAACCTCAGTGCACAAATGTCGTCAGTTCCAGCCCCAGCTGAACAGTTAAGGAGTGGAAACTTTTTTGCATTTGGAATTTCATGGTTCCTTTGCTTCTTTTTTGTGTTAGAAACACTTACAGTATCTGTAAATATCTCTGCATAAAAACTTGGTCAATTGAAGCAGCAAACAGTTGGATATGTCTGGTTAATGTTTGTAATGTGTTTTTTTTTTCTTTTATGCAACTTAAGCTGTTGTATAAAAATGCATTACTTTGCCCTTCTACCAAGTCAGATATTTATGTTGTTGACTCTTGTTACTCTGACCTGGATGTCTTTTGCTTTTACTTGAGAAAACGTGACAGGATTATCAGTGTAAACTCAGAATTGCACAGAAATGTATAAATGTCTGGTAGAAACTGAATGATAACTTTTGTAAATTTTGTCTGGCAACCAGACTTTGACAAACACAATAAAATGTTTTATTAAACTCTTGGCTTAAAACATTTGTTTTATTCTCTATTTTTCAGTTCACAGCTCTTCACAGTCTACCAACTTGAATACAACAATGCCCCACAGACATTGGCACTGAGGTAACAGGATACAGAGATGTCTGTTATAAAAGTATAGTATTTCCCCCAGTTCAAATGGGTATAGAGTACTTGGTACAGAAGCACTGAATGCTTTTTATCTCCCTGGCATGGTAATCCAGATACTTGGCTGATCTGCTGCAGTTTTGTTTTTCTCAGAAATTCCACAACTGCTGTACATATAAAGCAGCCAATGATGAACTACGTCAGAAGTGACATTAAAGGTTGGCTGTGTAAGTGTGCTTGCACATGGGTGACACAATACTCAGTGCTACCAGTGGTGTCACACTTCCACTGATCAACATTTGGCTTAACTTAAAAAAATCAGCTTGAAAAATGTTCTGAGGAAGGAAATGTACTCGATGTATTTGTTAGACCTCAATGATGCACACCGTGATTTGGTAACACTGAATGTAAACAACTTGTTTGTTTACAAGAAAAGTCTGTGTACCTTTAAATACAGTTTTCATCTTTTAATTTGCTGCACACATACCATAAGAGGACATCAGAAGCTACTGGTGCATATCTTATTTGCTGCTTCAACTTCATGAGCAGAGGAGAACGTGACAAATGCACTGGCTAGGATGAAATCAAACAAACTGCCAGACTGCCACCAAAAGCAAACTGCCCAGATAGACCTTTGGTTTATAGTAGGCAGCTATAGTTGAACTGGAAAGTAGATGGATATTAATTGATCATAACAAAAAACAAAATCAAAAGGACAATTCATCTTGGTATCATGAATGTGCACAGCAAACTTTGTGTGTTCATGACTAACAGGTTTAGAAGATATGATCCTTTAAAAAGTGACAGGTAGTCATTGTGCCCCAATATTCAAACATGGAGCACATCCTTCTGAGCATGTTGAGAGGATCACCGGGAGGCCTGACAAACAGGTGGAACCACTCAGGGATCTTTAGAGAAAGGCAGCACCCTCTCAGGTGATGGCCAGATGGTCCATAGAAGAATCAGTGAAGCTAACCACACAGCCCCAGCAAAACCAAGGGAGAAACTGATTATTGGAGAAGATTGGGTTCAGGGGAACTGATCTCTGGGAGACAAAACATGGATCCAAGACAGCTGGCCTTGGGAGCAGGACGCTGGAGGGAAATTGCAGGCAGAAATGAGAAAAACAGGCTGCCACAAAGTAATGAGAGGACAGCCTGTGGTGAGGCTCAGACAAAGCACAGAGGAACAGAAACTGAAGCAGATTCTAACAGAAAGTAAACAGACACTGACAGTGGAACAGGTACGGATCTAATGAAGAGAAAGATGCAGCCTATGGCAGAAATACAGACTTGGATTCTGAGGGGCTGACGCAGCTTGAGGGGCCTGGCTGTTGAAGACCAGGGGATCGGAGTTGGTAGGTAACAGAAAAGAAAACTTCACCTCCACTTGAAGTTTAAGAGTTAAAATACACTAGATCAAGATGACTGTAACAGAGCAGAATTAAGTGGGAGGCAAGAGAGACAGGGCAACTGCATGACTGCAAGGGTGGCATCTCATTGATTGTGGGTCATGGCCAACTTAATGACTGAAGGTACAACCTGTAGTAAGGCTCTGCAGTGGTTGACCTGGAGAGGCATACCTGAAAGGGCTGCTGCATCAATAAAAACCAAGGAAGATGACAAGATAGGAGCTCACTGCCTTTTGCCTAATGGCAGAGCTACCAAGGTGTGTGCAGATCAATTGGCAGATGCCTTCATTGATATTTTGAGTGTGTCACTGCTCCAGTCTGCAGTCCACACATGCTTCAAGAAGTCCACTACTGACCCTGTCCCAAAAAAGCCAAAGCCCTCTCCCTAAACAACTACCGCCTAGTAGCACTAACCCCCACCCTCATGGAGTACTTCAAGCAGTTAGTCGGAACTTCCATCACCTCCTCCCTGTCTGACTCACTTTGTAAGCAGTGTAGGGGGAATTAAATTAATGTTGGTATTGCATTCATTAATAAAATATCGGGGCACCACCTTCCTCAGCTAAGAAGGACTGTATGGAGACTGACTCCTGTAACGTTGATGTCATGATAACGAATGAACCAACAGTAAACCAGTCTGATAATCTGAAGGGTAAATTCATGATATAGGGATCGTTATTACTCAGCTCAAAAGGACATCGTCTGACCATGGCTTAAATAAAAAAGAACTTATTTATTAAACACAAATGAATAATGAATAATGTATCATGAATAGTACGACAGAGAATATATGAGATCTGAAACAACACAAGCAGAGAGAAACTTATGGCAAACAATGGCAGAATGAGTTTGGCAATAGTGAGAAGTAGTTAAAGGTAAAACTGGTGACGCAAATGTAAAGTTAATTTACTGAACGCATGGTTAAGAGAATTTAGGCAAATTTACAGTATCATAACCTCACGGACCAACTCTTATTCAAACCCGCTTATCATGCCTACTCGGCCAGCGACGCTCCTGTTTGATGTCTGCTCCGAACTGACACGAAGACTCCAAGCTGTGTCCGTGGCTCCAATCTGCGCGGCAGTCTGCTGGACGAATCGAGCAAACCGCGGTGGCGAGCCGGTGATGGACAGGGATGTTTCAGGGCTGGAACTCTCCGGTGTCGGTTACAGACGAGGAGCGGCTTCTGATGGTTGTCTAGCCCGAACCAGCGGGTTAGCAGATGGCAGCGGGTTTTAGTAATAAGTGGTGACCGTGAAACAGGACTTTAGATTACTAACAATAAGATTAAATGTCTCTTCGATGGCCGATCGAAAAGTGTCTCCAAAATTATTATTAAGTGAGTAGAATTTTACACAAGAACAAAACAAATCAAATCACGTGGCTTAATGTGGCGAGCAAAAGGAAAAGAAAATACGTCTTCTTAAGAATAAACTCAGGCTACTCAGCATGACTATGAGCAGCAACAAAAAGAAGAGAAGACGAACGCAAAAACAGAATGAAGGCTTAAAAACTAGAATAGAAACTTCGACTGAAAGGGAAAAATTAAGACTAGAAGAAGACAAACGGAAGACTAAGACAAGACACTACAGACTAACAAGACAGACTGAAACAGGACTGACTAACTAAAAACAAGACTAACTGACTGTCCGCTGCATGCGGCAGATGTTTTTCCTCGCTCCAAGGCGTGTCTAATCACCGATAGGCTGTCGCGCATGTGGGATGGTTTGTAGGCGCGCGACGTCATTTCATCTTGTAAGGCGAGGATTTATTAATGGTTCGTACGAGGGGCTCATCTGCTTCTCACTATGGTCAATCACATATATTTTGAATGGACAATTTTCAATGGCATTCCAACATTGTTCGCAACATGCGTTAGGCAATTCTTATGGGTGGCTGACAACGTTTCATGATAACTCATAATAACGGAATCATGATAAATTTCTAATACTCATCTTAATATATATGATGACTCAAGGTATAACTAACACAAAATAAAGAAATAAAGAAGGGAAGACTATATTTGCCCAAAATGATCATCACTATAACGGTTACTTATTAATAAATGTATCACGTCAAGCGTATTCAACCTAACCGTTACGAACCTCGAGATGGCAGTATGGTTAAAATCCTAGCTTTGTCATTCTACAAGCTACAAACACCGAAAAAGCATTGATATCACACAGATTACGAGCTTGACACTGTAAGAAAATCCAAAGTGAGATCAAACAGAGAATTGGTTATCCTGGTATACTGGTGAACAAGTCCCACAGATCTACAAAAACAGTTTGTTTCAGGAATGTCTAATTTACAACCCATCAGCATTATTTTGTTCGTGGATTCCTCTGAGGTCAAGCATTGGTTCACCTAGACAGCTTTATTGTCCATATATCTCATGGGCTATCAAGAGAGAATTAGCACCTCCATGGGAAACATGGAGCAAAAAGGCAACCTTTGATGTTGAGGTGTCTGTGTCTCTTGCTCCCCCGAAAGAGTGTGGAGGAGATGTCTCTGAGCCAGACATCTTGTCTCTGTTCAACTTAGCACCGTCCCTGTAACAGTTCAAATGGTCAACAGCTCTTGAAATTTGGGGTGTTTTACAACTCCATTTCTCCTGAAGGGATGCAGAGAGGGTAAGGAAAGGTCAGTTAGAGACCAGTTCTGCTACAGCAGTTTTCATACAGACCAAATAGATCACTGGATGATGTCATCGCCCTAGCCCTTAACACTGTCCTCTCCCACAATGTCACACATGCTAAGACAAAGGCTTAGATTGTTTGTATTTATATTCAAAAGCTCAGAGTATTCAGCCTTCTTTGACTCCTTCAAAGTGTGCCACTTGGGGACTCCATGGTTCTGCGGGAGAACTTTAACTGCTCTTCAGGTCAATGATGGAGAAACCTGTAAGGGGTGACTGAGAGTCTGCCCGAAATGTAGTGATATTTTGTTACTGGACATCTGTGCTAGTCATGGATATTCCTTAACAACCACCATTTTCAAGGACTACATAGTTCAAAGTAGTATTTGTAGCTGTATCATCAGAACTATTACTCTATGCCATGGATGCTCAGGTGAAGAGAGGAGCAGAGCTGTGAACTAATTACCACGTGGTGATGAGTTAGATTAGGGTGAATTGGGACTGTCTGATTTAGACTCCTACCTCTAAACTCCAGGGATTTTTCTTGTGCCTCAGGAGAGATTGTAGACATGGAATGCATTTGGGCCATATTCCAGTCCTGTGTTGCACAGGAGTTGTGACCAGAATGTCGTCTATCCCTGCAATGACATCAAACCTAAGGGCGTGGTGATACTGATGGTGAATGAGTGTGTTCATTTGAAGGCGGTCTTTTGAGCATTGTTTGATCAGAGGACTCCTCAAGCAAGAGGCTGAATGTCAAAAGGCTTGTTTTATCAGGAACTGCTGAAACGGACTGTATAAATCATCAGACAGTGGAAGGAAGACTATGAAGAATTTCTGAACCCAACCAGCACATCCTCTGTATAAGAGGCAGAGGGGAAGCCTAAACCATCTTTCTGGCGGAGGTCAATCTCTGCTGTAGCAAGGCAGTAGAGATTGGCCTTGAGATGTTGAAGGGTCTTGATTGGGCTGTCTTCATTGACATGCTTCTTCAGTGTCTCGTGGAGGTGGGGTCTCCTGAGTGTCTCCTTTGCAGTAATAAGTTCAGTATGTTTCTGGTTCAAGCAGTTGTTTTCAATCCAGGATGAAACTAGGCCTATGCAAAAACTGTTTATTAGTAGCTCAGCAGCCACATATTTGCAGAGTGGAACCTTTGCAACCTTGTTGTCAATTGTGTACATGTACTGAACACCTCTAATCAGCAGATTATTAATAAAGCCTGACCAATACTGACATCAGTATTTGGGAGTTAAACAATATATTGGCCTATAGTAATTTTTTTTTTTTTTAACATAAACACATACTGTAACATAAACAATCTCAATACGAGTCCCTTCAATTTTTATTTATTTATTTGTTCATTATTATTATTATTATTATTTTTTGTTTCATTTAAATTGTGGCTGAAACAGAAGGCAGGACATTTTAAATTTAAAAATCCACTTGTCAGTGCTCTCTGGTGGACGAACAGTGCTGTCACAGCTGTTTCTACACCTCCTTAACTAGACTGGTATTTATGTTCTGCAGTTTCTTGTTATTTATCAGCCAACACATACACCAATATATCTGCAATAAGTGAATTACAGACAATATACTGTATATCGGCTCAGCATATTAGTTGCAACACTAAAATCAGTGTGGCATATTGATCACCTGCACACCTGCTGCACATCAGGCTCATCAGCCCAGCAGTATATGAGCCTGGCTTTCTTCACCTCTGCTTGCCAGCTTGTCCTGATCCCTCCTGTGTCAAGCATATCCCCTTGTGAGTATTTTTCCAGTAGTCTGTGATTGCTGGACTTTGCTTTGTTTCTCTGGACTGTGCTTTTGTTGAATATCTGTCAGATTTTGTTTGCCTCGTTGGCTTTTGGACTTTCCTTGTGTTATTTCTCTTCCCTTTGCCTGCCAGCCATGTCCAGCCTCAGTTATCCTACTCTTCCTCCAAACTGCTCACCACGAGTTTGCCTTAAGTTTGAGTGTTTTTGTCAATAAACTGTTACTTTGTCTGCCGGTCTGCGTTTTTGAGTCCACTCAAATTTTTTAAGCAAAAGAGATTTACGGGACAATGTTTAAACAGGAAGAAGAGAAGGAGGGAAAATGGGAGGGTTGACAAGTAAGCTAACTCTGTCTCCAGGCTTCAGTCACTCAGTGACTGTTAATTTGTCAAAAGTTTAAAAGGGCTAACATATTTTCATGATTTTGTGTTTCGGAAACTTGGATCATGCTGAGCGTCCTAATGAACTGCTGCTTCATTAAAGATCATGGTAAGTTAGTTCGCATGTCTGTCTCATGTGGTTAAGTAGCTTTAACATTAAGTATGAAAAGTAGCTAAATTAGCTAGCCAGTAGCTAGTTCATACAAACTCAGTGTTTGATTCTATCTCTTGAATAAAAAACACATAAAATCTGACCTGAATTTTATTTAATCAAGAAATTATCAATTTAGTTATTTCAACTAATGTTACATTGCCACCATGAAAGGTTTGGAAATAATGGTGTTATTTACTTTAAACCTGGATTAGACCAGATGAAGCTAGCTCGATTTTGAGACGATTTTGTCTTGGCTGACCAAAGACCAGAGTCCTGATCAATCGTAGCTTTTGTCTTGACTTGTCTAGTGTGACATCTCTCATGACATGTTCGACATGAGTATCGACCAGTCAGATGCTCTTTCTCTCCAGAGCACAGTCAGGATGAACATGGTGAAGAGGAGGAGGAGGAGGAGGAGGGATGTTGAGGTTGCTGCTGTCAGGTGAAAGTTCATTGAGCTGTAGCAACAGTACCCCTGACTATTTGACGTTTCCTCGAGGGAGGAGGACCAAGCCAAAAAAGACAAATGTTAGTGAGAAATAGTGGAAGCTCTTCAACAGCCCAGCAAGTAGTTGCTGTAATGTCATAACATTATCCCCGGTCCAAACTGTGGGAATATATATATTACTAACTCCAGATCAGATGTTAAAGCAGCCTGTTTGATGCGGCCAGCACAGCCAAACCTGCTCCTAGTAGAATAAATAACTGTGGAAATAAAATTACTGTGTGAAAGTTGTAGCCTGTCCTAATTGCTATCCGGATGGTACCAAATGGCCAAAGTTTACACCGCCTCTTGCATTTGCTTTTAATGTTAAAGCACATCCACATCTGTTTCTTTCTTTTCTTTTCTTTCCAAAGTACATTTGTTACACAGAATTGTCCCTTTCAGTGTTCTTTCAGGTTTTATATTCTGTATTTTTGTTACATTTTTGTTTTATGTAATGTCATAGCTGGTCAAGATGTAGTGAAATCGAACCACTTTATATACTGTTGGGTAGTTTAATGTTTATCAGATCATATTGTAACTTGGAGGCTCTTTGGATGTTTTCTACAGTATGTAATGTCTTAACCTGTAATGTAACTATACCTGTAAAGTAAATGCTTAAATTACAAGTCAGCTACCTCTAAACTTTAGAGGTACTGTATTTGTGTAAATGTACTGTACGCAGTTATTTTCCACAATTGATGTTGGAATTTATTTTTTAGCAATTTCCTCCTGTAGTTTCTTACAAACCATACAGAAATTGATGGAAGTTATTGTGTAAAATACATTTTACATGAAATGCTTTTGCATTACAAGGAGGGGACCCAATAACATTGATGCTTTGAAAAAGAAAAAGTCTTTTCAAGAATATGTCGCTTGTGGAGAGGTTACTCTTGAACGGATGATCTTTCAGTAGATAGTCACAGCTGAGCATTTTATTTTAAATCTCTGAGCACAGAGAACCAATAGAGGGAGCCATTGCTTTTCTATATAGAAACAATTTTCTTGACGATTGTTGCAGCAGTCCCTCTTTACTGTAGCATCAGTCTAATTCACAGTCCTATAGAGGGACCCACCTCCACATCTCTCTCTCTCTCGCTCTCTCTCTCTCTCTCATGACGAGGGGGAGGAGAGCAAGTGAGCGCAGTTTGAGTTGTGCTCTGCGCTCTATGCCAGCCAGAGGTGTGTTTCGGCTCCACTCTCTGTATCTCTGGGTAGCAGTGCCCCACCATGCAGCCAGCCTGAGTGCCATGTCCAACAGCTGTGTTGGCAAAGGGTTACAGCTCATCTGAAGGGAAGGTAGCACCTTGCTGTGAGGAGGACAGAAGATAAAAGAAGACTGACCAGTTGCAGAGAGTGGGGGGATAAAACTGACAACCTCCCCCCTCCCTCGCCTCACTAAACAGAGCAAAAACGGAAGGATTTGGAGTATTCAATTTTTTCTTTCGTTTTATATTTTTTTTATTCCTCATCGCTGTGCTGGGAGGTGCTTCATCTTTTCATATAGTCTCTCTCTCCATCATTTGCCTCCTCATCTATTTCTCCATCTATTTGGTGTATAATTTCATCTATTTATGAGTGAGAGAAAAGAGAAAGGAGGGAGGAGTTTTCTTTACATTTTTGTCCTTTCTTTCCTCCTCTCCACTCTTCCTTCCCTTTCACCAAACCATATCATACCTGTCGGTCTCTCCTTGCCATTACATTTCTAACTGCTGCCACCGCTTCATTATTCCCCATCCTACGCCTCTTTCTGTCTCTTAAGTCTGATTTTATATGAACTTGGATGAATTTTCTTCAAAGACAACTAAAAAAAACTCCTCATGAATGACTCTTTTTTTCCCTTTTCCTTCTCTTTTGGTCCCTCCACACCCATTTTCTTTGCATCACACTCTCGCGGGATTCTTAAATGTTATTCTAGGTAGGTTAACTATTGTTTAGTGTCTGTCTATCTGTCTGTCTGTGTGTATTTGTGTGTGCTTTACGTATACATAAAACACACATTAACACACACATGCACTCGCACACTAAACTATGCCTAAAAGAACAGTGTTCAGTGAGTTGATATTGGTCTGGTCTCGCACGGTTTTCACATCCTCCTCCTCATCTCTTCCTCTCATTCTGTCAAAGTGCACCCATTTTTGATCGTTGTCTTTGAGAAATGTTTTTATCTGTCCACGTCATGCCCCCTTTTCCATTTGACAGAGATATCAGTTTGTTTCACAACCTGTCGCAAAGTAACAAGGGAAGATAAATTAAGTTCAGTTTTGAGGGAGAATGAAATTCATTTCTTGACACTTTGGCATCCTTTTATTTTGACTGTAATTTGGCAAAGTTGGGAATATTTAGACTAAACTAAATGTTATTCTCTTCGTGTATTGAGCTGCGTTCAAAGTTTGCCGCTAATGGCCATCTCAAGTCATTAAGCGTGTATCCTATTTCATGCTTGATTTGTGCTCATTTTCATTCTGCCGGTCCATCAGCAGTCATTAGTTCTTTTACTGCCCATTCTCATACAACCCAACACACAAACACACACAAACACACACAATCTTGGAGCCTAAACACACTCATTATTACACACATTATCTTGAAAATATTTCTCAGAATTGAATCCTTGTCCACCTGCATGTTTTCAGTTTTCCCTTCCCTCAGTTTTCATCCAGAACAGGCCTTTTTTCATTCCTGAAGCTCTTCCCCCTCCACTTGTCTTCATCTTCACCTTCTGTCAGGCAAGAGAGACCAGTTGGCATTAGCTGGATGTTGAGCAGTGGATTGAGTGGGTCATGCCTTGCAGTGGATTTTGAAGTGTAATAGACAGTGTGCAGGTTGTAGATAGAGACAGACTGATAGACAGATAAAAATAGATAGAAGTCAATATCCCATCTCATCACTGCCCCTCTCTTTTCTCTCTTTTGCTCTGTCACGTTTTCCTCCTCTCTTTACATTGTGTTTGATGCTTCGTCTCTACTTCTCACTGCCACACCTTTTTGGGAGCACTGTTTTAAGACATTACCACTGCTACACTGTAAGTTTAGCTTATATATCTGCGGACATCTACCTGAAATTGACTGTGCGCTCAACCTTAAGGTGAAAAATTACACCTAGTAACGTAGACCCACAACAGCCACTTTAGTCTCCTTTTCCCCCTTTCTCATGGACTGATAAAGTGGCTAAATACCTCTGTCTTCATTGTTCTGAGAGTGGGATGCCATCATGAAGGATTATGAAGGACCACTCGTTTTGCTCTGTCTTTGCTTTTATGTCTCAACTCTGCTCCTCTGTAAAACATCTCCACTACAGTCTATAAATTATGTGTTACAGAAAAGAGTTAATTAGGTGAGTAGAGAATTAATATAGCATTCACTTCCTCTTCGCACATGCATGAACTGTAGGTGTGTGCACTGTGTGCGTGCGTGCGCGCAAGAGCACAGCTAATTGAGCAAGAGTGTGCATGCGTGTGCGCATTTGAATGTCTGCATGATATGATGGAAATTCTGCATGAACTTTCATGAGCAGGTTCTCTGTGAAGGGTATTTTTCTTATATTTTCCACCACATTTGCTTGTACTGTCAAGCCTTGTTTCACCCTGCTGTGACTAATTGGTTGTTTCTCTGGCCATGCCTTTGATCTTTATCCAGTTTCTATTTATTTACTATTGTATCTTGAAGAATTTCACGCTTATCACTTCTCTCAATGGTGGTCCTGAGCAAGAGGGATTTCTCACACAAGGGCTGTGTCTATCTCATGGCAGAACCCAACCCCAAGTTAATTCACGCTGTTAATTTGGTTAAATTTGTCCCCATCATCTTACATCAGTTGACTGTCTCAATTAGTCCAGTGCAGTGTGCAGGTGCATGCATTAATGTGCATTAATTTTAGCCCTCTTCCTCTCCTTATTGTGCATTTGAGTTGGTTGAGGTATGTTAACCAATGGTATGCGGATGTCTTCCTCCTCCTTCTCCATTACATTTCTTGTTGTTTCCTGCTCGATGGATCTGCAACAGATCTCTGAAAATGAATCACAAATCTAATGTGACTCATACACCAGGTTCACTGTATCAGACTCTCCAGCATGACCTTAATGGATATACTGTACACTATATATATGACATACTAGGCTGTATGTCTCAGAGTGCATCATATATTGCCTAAGTGATCTGATGCTGTGTTAGCTTTTCTACAACCAATTTTATTTAGACTTCACATTGTCTAGTAACTAGCTAATCATCAATAAATAGCTGTATCCTAAAGATACAGATAAGAATGCATCAAAACAAGAACCAACTAAATTCTTTTTGAATTGTTTTCACATAAAAAGCAAATGTATTGCCAAACTGAAGTATGAATCCAGTCTGTCGAGTATCTTTTGCCTGTGCTAAAATTTTACTTGAGCCAGGAATTGACCTGAACAACACAAAATACACAAGTGTCTGCTGTCACTTAGTATTTAAAAATATCATCAGATTTCTTTGCTCATATGCAAACTTAAAACATAACAAGAGTCTCACGGGGCTTCCTCTTAAATATTCTCCATTAACAGAGCGAAAGACTGGGCCCCTGCCCTAAAAGTTTCAAGTTGATTTTAACTGAGCATCTTTAAACCCAAACAGTCTAAATGATTTAGGACATCCTTCAAAAGAGTGGTGGGATGTTGCCATGCTGGAAGCACACAGTAGTTTAAATATAAAGACTTAAAAGGGCATGCTCACCTCTTGGGTTTCAGTCTAATGAAGGATTTATGTTCAAAAGAGGAGTCATTAAGACTGTGTTAAGGTTGCTGAGATCTTTAGATGCCGCGCATATCAGGAGCACAAAACACTTATTTGATTTCACATCAGAAAAGTTGTACTGAAGTGAGGAAGTAACACACACACACACACAAACGTTTTGCTTAAAACCTTTGCTGGAATGACTCACACTAAATAACAATTCAGCATTTTCAAAAGCCGTTGACACATAACCAAGCAAGGAAACTGAATTAACAAATAAGCCTTATTCAGTAGCTTTATGCTACAGTTTTTAAGGATATACTGTATTATTCTGCATGAGTCAAGCTATCCATGTCATTTTAATACTACTATGAGAGTCAGAGATGATCAGACTTTGAAGGAGTCAGAGTCAGAAAGATGGATTTTTGTAAATGAAATGTGTTGAATGAATAATTCATTATGCTGCCAGACAGGATTAAAATTCTACACATGCAGATATCCTCTGACAATTTTCCTAAGGCTGAATTGTGTATACCTACATATTCCTCAAAATACACAGACAAACACACACCTTTCTAGATATAGACGTATCCCTGCCAGCATATACATGTTAAAATGACAACTCCTTTGATCTGTTGAAGACTGTCCATTATTTGCTTGATTAATTAAGTGCTTAGTCAATGAAATACCAGAAAATAGTGAAAAGTATCCAAGAGAACAAGGTGACATCTTAAAATGTCTTTGTTTTTAGTTAACTGTTGTCGAACTCTAAGGAAACCCGCAAGTGCTCACCTTTCAATAAATGGAAAAAATTCCTGTAAGAGTCAATTATCAAAATACTTTCTGATTAATTTTCTGTCAATTGACTAATAGACTAATCAACTTTTAATTCCATTGGAGAGATTTCAGCCACACCAAAGTTATTTTCACTTGCCACAGAGAGTCCTCAAATTTTTAATGACATAACAAAAAAATAAAATAAAATAAAAATAAAAAAAAATGCGTAATTGTTCTTCCTATCTGTTAATTTCTGAAATCCACAGATACTGTGGTAGCATTAAATGTAAAGTGAATCAACAAAGATGCTGCTCATGTTTTACCCTGGATGTGTTTTTTCACACTGGATTAAAGCAAGGGTTCATCAATTTTTTATCTAACAAAAATTAATTGCATCCCAAGGACCCTAATTTACCACCTTAACATCCACGTACATATCAAAATATCAACATATTCATATCAATAAAGGCAGAAGTATTGATTAAAATACACAAATTAAAATACATCACATGTCAAAGTTGCAAGATGATGTAGGTCAAGGGGAAGTCATGTGAAAAAAGTGTCCCAGTATTGACACAATATAAGCAGATCAAATCAAGATACTTCATCACATTGATGCAGCAATCATACAAAAAGCCAGTAAACCCATTAACCCATAAAGCAGGTGAATTGAAGCCCCAGTGTAACCACAGATATACCATGATATAAACAGTATGTCAAAACCTCTAATGACTAATCAAACACACACATGGAAAAATGGCACAGTAATATGACAGGCAACAACACTCAGCACATTCAGAGTGCTGTGAAAAGGGGCATGTAGACATAGCGGCTTGACAGAGTTAAGCCTTGACCTCAGAGGCAATTGACTTGTGTACACAGTGGCATTCAGCCTTCACCAACAACACATCCATCCACAGCTGAGCTCTGCCTTCTGACTCTGCCCCTCTCTTCTTCTGCCCTTCAGGCTGAGAGACAGAGATACGCACAGAGCGCGCCGGCAAACTGATGATCATGACTGGCTAAAGCAAGCGAAGGCAAGGAGGTGAAAGAAAGCCAAAGAAGAAGGAAGGGGAGGGAAGAAGAAGAAGAAGAAGAAGAAGAAGAAGGAGTACATACACACACACACACACACACACGCTGCTGCTCATCTCCTCATCTCCACGGCAACTGTGTTCACACGCTTGCAGACTTCTGGGAGGAGACCTCGGCGAGCTGTATCACGAGCGTTGGAGGAAGGGGAGAGAGAGTTGGATAGAAAGAGACATATGAAAGAGCGTCCCTTCATCACTCACCTTCTATCATCTTAAAGTTTCTCTCATCAAGTTCACTCGCAAGCTGGCATTTTGGTCAACTTTTACATCTCTTTAACATCTGAGTAAAAACAATATATCAGCCAGGTTAGATCTGCTTCTCGGCACGTTCCTCTTTTCTTCATGCTTAAAATCATATTTCAAAGCAGTCCTCAAAATACAGTCTTCACACTAATAGAATTTGAATTTGCTATGATATTGTGAATTTTTTACATATTATTACACTTTAAAAACAGTTGTCCTCCCTCACGCCTACCCCCACCCTCATCCAACCTGAGACCACTCATTCCTTCGCCCTGCGAGACCCCACCTCAGTCTTCTGCGTGTGAATTCATCTGCTTACCATCCCTTCATCCGAGGCTATGAGAGGAGGAGTCGAATCCCAGATCACTCCATCATGCCAGTTCTGAAGAGCAGAGAGGAGATCCGGGCTGGCAATGTTCAAGGTAGGCCAGTGATTCCACTTAAGAACTGGATTGTGTTTGTGCGTCTGTCCTGAAACTGGCCTAATTTGGGCTGTTCATTATTGATGAATCTATAGATGATTAGTTTGATTAATCACTAAATCATTTAGTCAAAAAACGTCAGAAAATAATGAAAAATGCAGAGTCCAAGGTGACGCCTTCAGAAAGCTAGAATTGTTACATCTCAGAAGCTGGAAATGCCTAAGATTTTTTATGACAACTGGCTAATTGATTAATTGCTTAATCGTTCCAGCTGCAGTCCTGTATCTGTATCTGAGACTGTAATTGAGAATCAAAAATGATTTCCCGCATTGAGTCACCATCATTACTGTTCATATGCAACAGTTGTGAGTGTTTAGTTTCCAGTGTTGTCCATTAATTCCCTCCAATTTGTCATCACTCGGGATAATTTTATGTCATGTAAAATATCAGAGGTAGTGGAAATAATGGGTTGAAACACATCTACAGATGTTTCATGTTGGATATTAGAGAATACGATATTGTGTAATTTGTGCCGACACACCTGGTGCTTCTTGAGATAATAGCCTCAAAGATCAGCCTTGTGGTTTGTTTTGATCAAATAAGGGAATCTCTGAGCTTTATATTCACGAGGTATGAAGTAGCAGCTCACTGGGCTGTGCAATTTTGTGACAGCAACCCCGCACATCACCTCATAATAATATATTCTAGAAATTGCCTCTAAACAAAAGGACGTCAAAAAATATTTCAAGAATCTGTGCGGGGTATGATTTTTAACTAGTTTAGATTAATTAGTAAATAGTTTGACAAAAAAACCCAGCATGTGCACAAATCAAAGTTTAAAGGTACTGTATGTGTGGAAGCCTATGGAAGTGTTTTCATCGTGTGCCACAGAGGACAGGAAAGAGGACAAGAGGATAGGGAGAAAATATTCATGGTGCAAAAGACAAATTGTCTTTTTTCGTCACACTTTCCTTCTCGCCGCGCTTTGTGAAGGAGCCCTGTGTTGAGATAAGGGATAACGAGGCAGTAGCTTCAATAAGCCCATCAAAACGCAGAGTTGTGCTGCTTCACAAGGGAAAACAGGTCTAGACAATAGTAACTGTATAAAGTGAGCGAGTGGGAAAGCTGGAGCCTGTTTTATTGCTGCACTTGTGTTCCTTTCAGCAGCCGCTCAGGAGTTTGACTGATAAAAGGCACATTTAAAAGTTGAAGGGGTGTGTAAAGATAATGGAAAGACTTGTCTGAAAGACAGTGTGACAAAGAGTACAAGAGGCCAGATACAGCAAAATCAGTTCAAAAGGAGAAGTCACACTTGACGTTCATGAGCACAGAGTGAACTTTTCGACCAGCGGAACGTGTGTTTGAACTCTGTCGTTTTCATTGTGCGTGTGAACATTTTCGCAACAGAAAATGTGCAAAATCCTGCGCTCTGTCACAGCGTCCGGCTGCTGCCAATGGAGCCGGTCCACGATTGTCTCTCGGTGGCATTGTGGATTAGATTCTTGGCTGGATTGTTTTTAGCTTTGGGTGAGAATAGTTAATGCTCACAAAGCTAAGCTTTTCCACATTTGCATCCACCGACTCACGATCTGATGTAACTATCTAATTATGATGTTGAAGCGTGACTTCGAGGAGGTGTGTGACAGCTGGCTATGTCCCTCCCTCTCACAACACAACAGCTTCAGCGCTGAGACAGACCTACTCTTTACTCACATATGCTTCACAGACACTTCGCTCTCCAGCTCCCAAATTCATCACCACAATACTTCAATCAAAACTTCATCTTCTGTCTCAACAGTTGGGTATTGGCTGACACCGCAGGCCTGAAATGGCTGCAAGTGAACTGTGTTTCTAGGGCAGATTTCCCATCTAAAAATAAATTAATAATAAATAAAAAACAGGGTAGAGAACATGACAGAGAGCAAGCAAGGGTTAAGGCGTGGCAGACAGAAAAAGAGACAGGCGAAGATCCAGGCGCAGGCGGTAAATCCAGAGGGAGCTTCACTGACAGTGGATGAAGGAGGCAGCTTTGTAGACAGATGTAGCTCTCAGTGTGTAAGCAACAAGGCCTGAGAGGGGTGTGCTGTTGCAGCGTCGTGATGCTGCATGTCTTTGGAGAGTGGGTTGGGTAGAGGGGATTACGGGATCCGAGCGTTGGCTCTCATGTCAGGCGGGCGGCATTGTCCCTGTTTTGATCGGTGGACTGTGAACAGAGTGGCGGTGGTGAAGTGTCACGAATAATATGGGCGTCAAGACGTTGACACTGGGACTCACAGCAGACAGCCGGCTGAGTCAGTTTTGGATACGAGCCTCGTGTGACCAGCTTTACAAATGTTGATTGAGTCGTTGAAGGATTACAGGTGCTGAGCAGCCTGGTGTTTGTTTGGTGTTTACTCAGAGGCAGAGAGAGAGAGAGAGAGGGAGAGAGCGGGAGAGAAGTGCAAAGTAGTTACACAATGCCTCAGAAATACCTTCGTCACCCATGCATTTTCAGATTTTATTGAGAAAGGATCCACTAAGCACAATAGAAAAAATCTGAATATTGACTCAGTTGCCAGGTTTCATAGCTAAAACTAATGTGCTCTAAAGCCTGAAACAGGCTTCTTTGACTGCATGAAGGCTCCTTCATGTGGCCTTTCTTTTATACTTGTACACACCATACATCACACCATTTATTTCTCTGTTTTCAACCTGCCTCTCGCCTCTCGAGCTTGCTTGACGTGCAGGTCTGCGCAATCCATTGTTGAGATTTGGGGTGTGTGTGTGCGTCAGCTCCTTTATGATACCCATAGCACCCTTCTTTGCACACGCTCACACTTCACATTTATTTTTCCAGAAACAACATTTCTAAAAAATTGCAATCAATCCTACCATCATAAAGGTTAGACTGTTTGGATTTTGCTGTTTGTTCTGGAGGGCTAGGGAGGTGTTTCCAATACAGTGTGGTTGGTGTCCATCCTATTGGTATCAATGATGGTAGACTAAGTCAAGCAACATCACAAACAACAGCCTTCAAAATGCCAATAAAAAGAAAGAAAAAATAAGTAATTGATCTGAATTAATTGAAATGCGAGCCATGAACCCTCGTATCAAACCATGTAAAATTAATGTTACTGTAAGGCAGTTACGTTTTACAACGTCAGCAAACAGCCTTGCAGTGATATATGATTTTTGCATCTATGTTGCCAGATCCAAAAATGCATCACTAGTGTCGTGGTTCTTGTTAAGCTTGAATGGTAGTTCTCTCCATTTTGTGTTAACAAAGAGAGCAGCAATAGCCTCGCTTACTGAGGGCAACAGGGCATGCAGCCCTTTGCTAGAGCACAAGGCACTGACTATTGTGCTCATACGGCACACTGTGAATTTTGAATTTGAATGCAGACGCTTACAGATTTCATGTTAATTCCCCCCACAGATAGCCTTTAACAAACTGGAGTGTAAATACCATTTTTGTTAGAGACAGAAACTCAAGATGCCTCTTCTTTCTATCATCCTCTATAACCTAGTCATGTGTGACTGTGAGAGAAGGAGGGAGAGCTAAGAATAGAGAAAAGGGGGCCTGGCACTGTGATGCTGCCTGTACCCAGGTTGTTCAGCTTCTTGATGTACCGTTCTGTTACTGAAGTCAGCAGGCACTTATCCAGTTTTCGCTGATATCTGTCTGTGCAGGCTCTGCTTAAACTGAACACAAAACAAACTGTGGCTGTGGCCATGGAAGTCATTTTATTTTTCAGTGGGGTGTCAGATGCAGAAATATAGCCACAGATCTGTCTGTCACCCTGTAGATGTTCACTAATAACATGATCAGAATGTCTGGGCTGGCACATGCAGAAATTTCATCAGAAACTGTCACTTTTCATTCCACGCCAAAAGGAGGCTTTTGAAGCTCTTCCACTGACAGTCAGGGAAGAGCGTCATGGAATGTTTTTTGTGTGTGATTTCAACATTTTGTGACGGATGGATGAGACTGATTGGAACAAAAGGCGAACTCTACGGCCTGAGAAAAGGGTCGAGGTGCGGAGATGAGAGGAACTGATGAGGGGTTAGACAGCTGAGCGAGACTGAGTCATATTTGATGATACTGTCCTCAAAAGGCGCACAAGAAACAGACATCAGGACTCACAAGAAATCACATCATGCACATGGCTTCGCTAAGAGGGGGTGATCAGGAGATAATTATGTTTTCGTCTAGGGACAGAGAGAGGATTAAAGAAAGAGAAGGAACCCAAAATATTTGATTGAATCAGGAGATGAAATAAGTCTCATCAACAGCCTTAGTTTACTTCAATTAGGAAGAAATCTTGACAGGTTCAGGTTGGATTGGTGGCTAATTCATTCATGTATACACCAATTATGATACCTGTGCCAAGGAAGGATGCAATTATTGTTTTCATTTCTATCTTTTACCATTATTATGTCAAAATTGGATTTTCTGCAGTGCTTGCTCTGCTGTATTGTTGATATTTCACAACTTTTTAGCGGTGCTGTTAGCTGGTGGCAACTATTTAACATGTCCAGAGGCTGTGTTTGCTAACCTCCTCCAAGTGTCAATGAATCTGTCTCCATTTGACCCTCTGTGCCAACCTGTCAATTCATTACCCTTGACTTGAGGCTTTAGAGGAGTGGGTGCGCAGGGCAGACATCTGCAGGGATCAGGAGGAAATTACCCCCCCACACACACAAACAGGAAGGATCAACACAAGCTCAAGTAGGAAGAGCTGCAGTTGTCAGTTTATTCATTTTTCTCGAAGAAAACGGAGGAACAGGTAATCAGTGACACAGAGGCAAAGATGGAGCAAACCTCATGGGAGAGTAAATTAGAAGGTGAGGAAAGAAAAATCGAGGACATGTGTCTGCGGATCTGCTGCCACGTTTAGGCCTAAGTGGAGGCGAGTGTGCTGCTTTATATTACTGAGATTTATTTGTGCTGGATCAGGTTTGTGAGATTGGATCGTGAAATAAATGTTCCGGGTTCATGTTGGATAATGAGCTGAGATGATTAGAAAATTAACTTTGATTGGACAAAACCAGAAATTTGAAAATGTCACTTTGGGCTTTGGGAAATTATGAAAGACATTTTCATTTTTCTGACATTTTGATGATAATCTTCCGAAATTTAGAGAATGATAATTTGCCGCAGCCTGAGTTGGATGGAAATACTGTTGTCAGTGCGGTATCTAATGTTTACATAAAGAGTGATTGTATCTTCCAGTGTAATATCAATGACTTTTGGGACTGCAGTTTGTAGGGATGTTGCAGCTGGACTGTTTCTAATGTTAAGACATGTCAATGTAGTGCAGTCCAGTTCAATACCTCTAAAAGTGTAGAGGATAAAAAACAGCTACAAAACAGACCAAACAAACAAATGTACAAAGCAGACTTGATATTGATTAATTAACAAACATTTGGAAGTCAAGAGTTTAGAAGCCTTCTCAGTCTGCTGTCCTGTCAAGGATCCTCCCAGCTGTTTCAGAGAACTGCAGCTGTGCATATGAATGTGTTTTTACCCATGAAGCTCCTAAATCTGAACGATATAACATTAGTTAAACTCCCTCACATTGCATGGTTATGGCAATCTCTCATAAAATTCAAATAGTTGATACTATATCCTTTATAATTCAAAACCATAAAGAATTTCATGCTCAGACAAAGTTGAGGATGTAATCAGTTGTACGTCTCAGGTTAGCAGCGACAAATCTCAAGGGAGGCTTTTCTCAATCTAAAAGGTTTTGTTAGATGAGCCGGTTCAGAGAGAATCAGTAGATCCACTTAGATTTAAATGAAAGCCCAAAATCATGGCTTGATTCCCTGCTCAAATAATGTGGCTGTGATCATAATGAATGAGATGGTTTTTGGCTAATAATCTGAGAGAGTTGATGAAGTGTGAGGGATCAGGACCAGCCACTGTGCAAAGATGTTGGTTCTGTCCAGATGAACAGGTCTTTGACGCTCAATTTAATGTGTCTTATTGGGTTTACTTTATAAACATGAACGTTAAATGAGCATTGACTCCTTTGTATAAGTATAAAATAAAATACTCTGAGGTATGTCAACATGTAATGCTGAAAGCAAAAAACAACAGAAAACACACAATTTCACAATTTAGGAAGCTCTCGTGAGTTGTATTTTGATCTTTCTTTACCATTATAATCACCAAAATCTGTGCTAGGTCACATGCTCAAAGCCAGAAAGAGTGTAAGTGCACATTTTCTATTTTAGTTCAGATACAAACATCAAGCTGTGCACAAACTGGGTTGATAAAGCGGAATAAAAATAGAGGTGTAGTAATGATTAATAATTGATGCTCAGCCAGTCACTTTATTTGTCACACCTTTTAAACAGCTGTGCATATTTCAGTTTTGCCTCGTCTGCATGGCTCACACAGTGCCAAACAGAAAAATATTGTAGTAGGAGTTGGAGACATGAATATACAATGCCACAAATATGCAGCTAAATATGCAGCCAGGTTGTGTTACATTTGTGGGGATACTTAAATCATGTTTTCTATACAGAATGATACATGATGGATTCATGTTGTAAGACAGTGATGCCTAAATACTGGTAAAAACCACCCAATAACCCTTAGAGGACAGAATATGAGCTACAGTAAAAACAGATTTAGGGCTCAATATGTCCACTGGCTGAGGATAAACAGCAGTGTTTAATCAGCATTATTCTGTGATTGCCTTTCTGTTCTGTGTTTTGTTTGGTTTATCTTATAGAATCACCAAAATATCATCAGAAGTTTTTTGGACAGATCTGGTCCAAAAATCACCAAATGCCTAATTTGAATTTCCTTTTTTTTTTTTTTTTTGCCATGCACAGACTGCAGGATAAAAAAAAAGAAAAAAAAGAAAACCAAACAAATGGACAAAGTTTGTTCGAAGAACAGGAAAATAACAACATGCCAACATGCCCAGCCTTACATGTACTAAGTGTCTTTGCACACCCACACAAACTAACCTCAGAGGGCTTTGTGGTGACTGACATGTCTTTGGATCATTTAGACCTGCTCGAAGACACATCAAAAGTGTGCTTTCTTTGATATTTGTTATCAGTTTGCAACAGTCTGGGTACATTATTTGCAGAGCACTTAAATAAATTCAACAAAATGACGCACCGTGGCACAGAGGGCTTGCTTCAGGTAGTGCAGCTACAAGTGCTGGCAGAGGTGTACGGATACCTTTTTGGGGACTATAAAGGTCCTGCGCCGGTGTGAGGCCTCTGGTAATTAAATGGAATTATAACAGACAAAATGGATTTCCAGTCTTTCTTTGCAACTTGTCTCTTCAGTCTCAAGTGCCATAGGCTTGCTATCAAGTCCTCAAGAGAGCCGTAGCTCACATTTTGCCACTGATAAAAAGCAGTAGATGCCAAATTTGCTAGAATGTGGATAGAAAACTCCAGTATTGTGCTTCAGCTTCTTAGAAAGGCCAGTGAAAGAAACCTGAGAAAAACATATTACTGAGGTTGAGGTTGAAAAGAGTGTGTGATTGGCTCTTTATAGACTGAGCTGCTTCAGATAAAAAGGGTAACATATAGTATCAGAGTGAGTTATGATATGCTTTAAAAAGCAAAAGAAAGAGAGAGAGAAAACATCATCTGGCATCTGGCTTGGACTCTTGTGACATATTTCACATATTGCAGAGACATGGCATAGCTCTACGTGCACTGTGTAGCTGTGACACAGTGGTGGTCCAGACCTTCTGAGGCTGCATAGTCCCCTGCATTACTACATAGGGGGACACGTCACTCTGATGCTAAATTAAGTTCAGAGCAGGAGATACTGTATAACCTCAGTGGAATAAATGGCTTCAATGAGGTAATGAGGACTTGGGGGAATAGATGGATCCTGCCTCAACCTCGCGTTTTCTTCATCCCTTTACCAGTGTGTATATTTTCTTGTCTATATATGTGTGCCAACGTATTGCACTGGTGTGACGTGTGCATATGTGTGCGCTCTCTGTCTCGGTCAGTTTATTCGCCTCTGATGAAGAGACCATATAATGTTATTTAGAGAGCTGAAGCAGCCTCAGTACGACAGTGGAGATCTGTAGTGCATCTCATTATAAGTGCAATTAGCAAAGAGAGGATTCTTGACCAGACAAGTGCACTTAATGAAACACCCAAGACCCTCTTCAATAAACTTGCATTTTTTTCAGCCATTTTGGTCCTTCCACAAGACAGTCGCAAGGTGACTATTATTCAATAGAGAAAAGATTACTGAAAAACTTTACATACTATCGTGATACACGCTGTTGATTACTGTCCCTCATCCCACCCTGTTCCTAAACAAAGCCTGGTGATGTTCTGCATGTACATATACAACATATACTATATTTTTGTCATTGATAACAGTTCTTAGAATAAGAAAAAGATCAAAACCAACTCTTAATTGATCAGAGTCTGTGGAGCTAAAGCCTGATACAGTTTATTCCTCTGTGCCATAGACCTCCATTTTATTAAAGATGTACAGTTAAACTGTTGCAGTTGGTGACAAATTCCTTCATTACAATGAAAATAGGCACTGTAGTTTATTTCAATCCTAAATAACTGTCCAGCTGTAGTAAATACTCACCAGACCACCAAATGTGTATTAATCCACAGCTGAAAATAGTCCCCCCTAAATTGCTTATGACTGTTTGAGTAATGTTTGCTGAAAACTTCAGCGCCCATCTGTTTAGGAAATTACTGAGCACTTTTTAAAAAATGAAGCTAGAAACATATGAGTCATTTTTAACCTCTTCAGTGGGAACAAATGGGCTCGGTGCTGACAGCCACAGACGGGGTTGGGAAGTTGGAAAGTACTGAATGACAAACTAAGGCTATGCTCAAACTTGCTTAAGCCCTGCTTGAAGCCAGGGATGTAGCGGCGTGCCAACACACATGACTACGGCAAAACAACAACAACACAGGGTCGTGCAGCAAAAGAGGTGAACTTAGAGTTTGTGTATTTTGAATAGATTTTAACCATGGTAGTGTAGTGAAGAGTGAGTATTTACAGCAAACATTGAGCTCACAGTGACAGTTGTCTTTGTAAGAGTGAATTGAATAACTACAGAGGATGTAAACAGAACTTGTGTTGGCTTGCACCACCTCATTATAGTCATTATAGCTGTGTGATGTCTGATCACCTGACTGAACACAACAGTGTCACACAGCTCTGACTGACACATCAGGATGACGTTCATCCGAAAACAACGCCAGTGCAGCTGATTTGAAGCTGTGTTTTTCTTTAGACTGTTGGCCATCCACTCACCAACTATATTTTGAGTCTTTATTTAATAAGAGTAAAACAAAAGGCAACTATGGAGTTCAGTCCTAAACCAGTGAGAACACACATGCAGTTTCAGAGGCTTAACTATCTTCATCGTTCACTGAATTTTGCCACAGCTACAGATATAACAGAATGATGTGCTTCAACCCAGAGGATGCTTTGTAAAGTCAACAATCGAATTTTCTTGTCCTCTGCTGCCTTTTATTGTATGCAAAGGTCACCTGCAATGAAATGCGAATACCAGCTTCTTACTGTGTTTTTAGCTCTGGACACTGAGATGTGTGAGGCTGTTACTGATTTGCTGCTGTGATGTTTAGGTCTGTTTTGGTGGGGGCCCTTCAGCGGGACAGACGTTGAACATAAAGACCGCACACCATTTTAGCCGAGGATTATTCTAAATCACAGGGTAACACTGGAGATAGTGCCCTTATTTTGGCACTTGTTTCCAGAAATGGTTGTAGTTGTAGTCGCGTTCATCATAGGAAGTGTGTGAGGTGGATGTGTAATAAGTCTTAATAAGTACATTTTTGAATTATTGATGACTTATTGTAGTTGTGACAGTTAACAGAAATGTCAAACATTGTCACCTGCTGTGGCATCTCTCCAGGGGAAAACTAGACCTTTAAATGAAAGGAAAACACTCAGCTCTCAAAGATTTTCCTGCTTTGCCATTGTCAGGTCACACTGTGACAATATATTGGAGCTGGAGTGGCGTTAAAATGCCTTTTTAGAGTTTGTTAAAGCACACTGTTATTTGTTGGTTTGTTATCATTTAGACATCATGTCTTGTGCAGTGTATGCTTTAGTGGAGTTGACAAAAGTACCCCTCTTACCTGTAACTGACCACCCACTGAATGTAAAGGGGCTCCTTAATAGATATGCCTGTCAGCTTATGTTATCCACAATGCCTTTCAAATGCTATACAGCACAGCCCACCACATCAAGTCTCCAGGGATATAGTAGAGCCTGATAACGATGGCCTACGTGTGTTTTAAATAGCGTGGCAGATTCAGTTTTAACGTCTCAGGCTGCTGCTTGGAGCCACTGCAGTATATACACTATAGTCTGCAGTCCCCAGCAATATCAACCATTAAAGCCCTCGCATATTCATTACTATGGGAACTGATGGGAGACGAGCTGATCACTGCTCATGGTTCGCGGCTTGATTGATCATGCGGAATCTTTATTGGCAGATTAGAAGTCCACGAGTGTGAGTGTGTGCAGCTACGCGTCTCAAGCAGCTCTGCTTATTCTATTGGCGGCTTGTGCCATTTGACAGAGTGTCGTGATCAATGCTCTTTGTAAATGTTAAGTGTGCTTCTCTCTTATTGACATGATCCAGCTCGACCCAGAGCCTGCTGTCTGCACATGAACCTGATTGTGTGTGTGTGTGTGTAATTGAGCATGTATGGGTATGTAAGGGACAAATGCGTCTTTTCATGTTGGAAAAGCAGAGGCCATGTACACCATCAGGAGGGCACAGATGCTGTCTGACCGGAGCTGTTGCTTGACCCACAGTGTGCACATTAAACCGTTTGCATAGCTCAGTGTTCATGCATGTGGGTCTTTATCAGAGCAATGGGTCCAGCATTAGTCACGTCTGCGGTAAATTACTGGATACAAGCCATGCACACATGTGGGTGTTTTGTGTAGCTGTTCATTGCCACTTATGCATGTTTTCCCTATGCTGCATATGTCATTGTAATTGCTGTGTAAGTGGTGTAATGGACTCAGGAGGGCACATAAATTCATGAGTCAACTTGGATTTGTTGATGCAGTGTTAGCTGGCTTAGCTTACTTTTGCTCTGAGTATATGATCCACTCTTGACAGCCCACATTTAAATGTTATTAAATGGGGGCTATTGATGACAGTGGAGACGTTTTATGTAGCTCTGATGAGTCCAAATGTCACAGCAGCTCCTGCTCAGTCTGTTTGCTGGCAGGATGCTCCCTCCATCGTGTTATTTCTGTTTATTTGCCTGTAGCCCTTTTGGAGATTCATTTTTAATGTGAGGTACACTAAAAGGCGGAGAAGTGGATCATCTCTATCTGCAGGAGTGCATTAACTCACCTCGCATGCGTCTATGTGGGTGTGCATGCACACGTTTGTGTGAAGGCACCATGCTATTTATTTTATGTTACAAGCATTTTATTTTTGTCAGTGAGAGTCGGGTGCAGCCATATGCGCCAGCTTGAATAAAAGTAAATTGTGTATTATTAGGGAAGACACGCACTTCATGCAGTGTACTGCATGAATTAGCGTGAGTGTGCGAGTTGTGTGTATCTTCCTGTCCATCAGGGTGCTATGTGGAGGCATATTTGAATTGTTACTATGGAAACCGAGCGCTGCTGTTACACAGAAAGGCATATCCGAATAGGACTCTGTCTCTTTCTGCGCCCTCGTTCACTGTCACACTTCTCGTATTATTTTGAAAGATTTTTTTTCCAGTAGTTTTCCTCCGGTGTTGCCTCTCCGTAGATTCTTCAGCCCTTTTGCAGAATATCCTTTTTGTCTTGTGGATTGAGACCGTCTCTTTTTTCATTAGTTTTCTTTAACATCCTCCCCACCCTTGACTCTTCTTCTCTCATCCTGTGCTAATCATATCCTCTTTTCATCTTTCTCTCAGCTGTGTTGCCCTTCCACACCTCCCTCCCTCCCTCCCTCCCTCCCTCACTGCCTCCCTCCTCTTGGTTTCTTATTGCTGTTCTTTCCTCCACCTCCATCTCTTTTGTGTATGTCTCTATTTATTCTCTCTCTCGCCCCACTCTCTTCTCTTCTCTTCTCTTCTCTTCTCTTCTCTTCTCTTCTCTTCTCTTCTCTTCTCTTCTCTTCTCTTCTCTTCTCTTCTCTCTGCTGCCTTCCTCCCACTCGTTTCCTCCTCCTCCTTCTCCTTCTCCTTCTCTCTCTCTTGGCTCCACTGTGGCGCCCCCGTGGAGAATTCAGCTCGTTTACAATTAGCATGTGCACCTGCAATTAAGCCTGACAAACCTCTGGTAATTAGACCTTTTAGACAAACTGCTTTTTACATGAAGATCACATTTCCTCCTCTTCTGGTTTTCCACACTGTCCGGCCTCTTCGCTTCGTGCTCGCCCTGTTCCACAGATTACTCTTTGCTTTCTACCTCTGTCATACTTCAGTTCTCCTCACAACTTCTCTCTTTCTCTCTTGTTTTGTTTGGACGTCTTGTTTTCAGCGCTGACTGGATCGGCTCCACAACACCTGGGGTGCTTGATAAATAAAAGATTAGCAAAGGTGTTGTGTGAGCAAAGAGGAGGAACGAGTCTTTTGTACTGCCCTTCATTTATCCCTCTCCTAAAGTGTTCCTCTGTGCTTAATTTAGAATATGAGCATGAACATATACTCATTAAGATTCCTCGTCTTTATCTATGCAGAAAATATGCCCAAATTTCTACTCCTGATACACTTGAACGTGTGTGCACTCACACACATACACACCACAATTTTCACATCAGGCTATGACTAATTGTGTTTCTCCGAGCCTGTCACCTCCCTCTGCTTACATCTTTCACTCCGCCTCTCTCGTTCTCTCTCACTTTCTGTTTCCTCCACAATTTCTCCTTGATACTCTACTCCACTGCTCTTTGTATGGCTGCTAATAGAGGAGCAGTAAATAATAGCAGTAATAGTGAATAATAGGTCTGCAGTTGACTTCAAAGAGCTGTGAAGAGATCTCAGAAGGTTGGAGGGAGCTGCTGAAAGAAAACAGGTTTGTAGGGTAGAAGGGAGAGAAAAGCAATGAAAGCAGTGTGGAAGGGGGAGAGACAGAGAGAGAGAGAGACTCAGTCTGAGCGTCTAATGGTCACTTAGCCTGGCAGCTAGTCCATGAAGCTGTGAGGCTGTCAATCTGTCAAAATGCACCCGGTGCTGTCCTGAGTCCACACACACACACACACACACACACTCCTCACTCTCTCTTTCCTGTTCTGTCTTTGATGTGTGCCACAGGGTTCCTCCAAGGAAGGCGCAGCACAGTATAATGGATGTGGCGTTGTCACTTGATGTTCTATGAGAGCTTGCAGGCGTCTCTCAGTGTGCGGTGTGATACCCAGCTATGTGGGTCACTTAGTTTGGTAATTAAAGGGTTGACTCATCAGTATCTTTTAAGATCCAATACTGGATTTTTAAAATTCTCTTTATTACTGCTATACATAATATCGAGCCAGCAGCGATGGTGTAATCACAGAATATTTTTTCACTTAGTGAAAGTGGGTGGATCCATCAGATGAGGATAAAAAGGGAGAAGATAAAAGAAAAAGAAATTACTGAATGAATAATTTCACATGCACATGAACATATATTTAAAAATAGAGCTCTGTTTTTAATTTCAGCAGATTGATTCAGCCAAAGTTGTCTCAGGGGCTGACGTACGGATAACATACTACTCACCAGAACATTTCACATGTCGTTTAACACCGTCTGCATTTTATGACTTCTGCATGTGCAGGAAAGAATCAAGTCAGGTGACCTTCATCATATATCTTGGTCATTGATGTTTGAATGTTTTTTGCTTTTGGAGTTACAGAATTTCCCTCTGTCTCTCTTTTCCTCTCCTTCCCTCCAGGGACAGCATTTACACTCCTTCACAATGCTTGTCAGCCTCCGCCCCTCTCCCTCCAGTCCTCAGGACAAGTGCTTCACCTTATCGTCCTGCCCCCATCATCCTCCTCCTCCTCCTCCTCCTCCTCCAGACCAGCCCTCACATCATCCCTATTCTCAGCCTCGGATGACCCTCCCCTTCCTCCCCTTGTTCTTCACTCTGCTCCTTGTCTCCATACTCCTCTTGCCCGTCTGCGAATCTCGCAGGGGTGGAGGTCCAGGTACAGGGCCTGGAGGTGCCTCAGGGGGACAAGGTGGCCAGAGGGGAGGCGGCACCCAGAGGGGCGTTGTCATCCCCCCTCAATACTCCCCTGGCTTACCGGCTCTTCCCCCAATCAGTCCCAAACAGATCAGCTCACTCAGTATTGCTGTCATCCTGGTGGGCAACTCTAGTGAAGTAACCCTGGGGGTTGGACTTGAGAAAGAGGACTTCCTCCACATCCCTTACCCTCCAAAAGTCGAGGTGGTCACCATGAATGAGACCGACCCCAAGAGCATCATCAATCGGATCTGCGCACAAATGACGAGGAACTCTCTGCAAGGCGTCGTGTTTGGTGATGACACGGACCAAGAGGCCATCGCTCAGATCCTGGACTTCATCTCTGCCCAGACACACATCCCCATCCTGGGCATCAGAGGAGGCTCATCCATGGTCATGGCTGCCAAGGTAGGAAAACTTGTTTTTTTTTGAGGGGAAATTGTGAACTGTCTGTAATTTGACCACACTGCACAATCATCAGGTCCAAATAATGGCTGAATGATGAAGTTGGAATTTACGTCTTTTTTTTCTTTCTTTCTTTTTTTTTTTTTTTGAGTTGTTGCTTCTTCTTCCGACAATAATCATAATAATATTTCATGGATGTGATTTCCAAAGCTTATTTTAAAATACTTAGCATTAAGAATATAGCACCTGGGCGGGTCTCTGGATTAAATTTAAAAGCCACCTTAAAGAACCTGCAAAATCATGTTAACTGCAACAGTTTCAATCGAGAGTCAAGCAAACAAGCAGCTGAATCATTTATTTCTAAGATAATCTACTTGCTTATTTGGCTGACAAATCCATAAAAGCCATCATAATAGTTTTATTTAGGATATTTAGTACAAGCTTTTCGGATTCATTTAAGGTAATAAGGAAATGGAGAGAAAAATGCATCAGCCTCACTCCACTCAGTGCTGCTTCTCATTCTAACTCAGCCTCTCCGCTGATTGATTTTCCTGTTAATTGACCTCCTCTGTGAGCCTGACATCATATTGAAGCTCCTGACAGTGAGTCGACTCAACTCTGAAAGGACTCACAGCATGAAACAAAGGAATACATATCAAGTAAAAAAAAAACATCTCTGTGGGATCAGGATACAAGAGAGTTGGCATAAACCAGGCTACACGAGGAGAATCTATGATCCAGAAATGGAACAATAGCTTTGAAACATATCCTTAAATAATGTTGTGTAAACAGGCTTAGCAGTGTTTAAGTCCCTCACAGAAGAATGACAGAATCCATACGGTGCTGAGGATGGGTTTTTGTTACGTCTTTGATGCTGCTTACCTCTTGGAGAAAATGGGGCGTAGAATAGAGATTCTCTGCATTTACCTTTTTGGTTTTGGTAACGTGCAATGTTTGAATGCTTTTTCAAACACTTGGTAAGGTAAAAAAGGTGGTAAGAGGTAGGGATGCATGCGATTAGTCGACTAGTCAAGTAAATGTTACCCTTGCTAATCAGTGCCAGAGATACAAGTCGGTTAAACGTATTATTTTATTACTGTGCAATTTCAAATTACAGGGTAATTCTTTTTTCTTCTGTTTTTTACTGTTTTTCCCCAAAATATTTAAATCTAATAATGTTCCATGAAAATAATTCCTGAGTCATTATTCTGGCTCCACACGCTGTTTTCCACCTCTGTTTCTCTAATTTCTGCCCTCCTTCTCACTCCTCTCCCGATTCTGTGAATTAAGGGTTTATTGTGATCAAACCGGACTAAGTGTTTATTGTTGGAACAGTGAAAGATGAACCCAGATGGTGATGGTGAGATTCATTTTGTGTGTTTTACGGTGATAAAATTACTGTTTCTGTAAATGGAGTCTGGTGGCTCTTGTGGGAAGAAAGAGGATCTTACCCTGTAACAAAAAGGTCTATCTCTAGATCATTTCCATTTAGAACAACAATCTGAGCCTGTCACTGGTGAAAACAAACACTTTTAGTGGATGTACATTGCAGGTGCAGAGGCGTTATATTGCAGCCTGTTTTTCGGGTCCATAAATAGAGCTAATATTTAACTGGAATTTTTCCCGTTTGTCCGGGACAGTGAAATCTTCCAGGACATGTGGACCAGCAACAATTCTTTCTAACTGAAGCTCTGATGCTCAGCATGAAGTGCCACACATTTCACATTTAAAATATCATTTGGTTATTGAAAAATGTGATTAATGGTTTCAAGTGGCTTTTATACACATATTTTTTAAGACAATGTGTAACTTCTACATGAAATTCTCTAAATCTACTATGAATTTTCACAGACTTGGTTTATTGTAGGAATAGGTGCTTGCATTGTATCGGTCATTGTTCGTTTTACCTTGTCCATCCACCATGGCACATGATACAAATGACTCTATGTTGTCATGAGACATGTGTTATTGCAGGAAGGAAAATATGTCAAACACAAAGTAATAAATGGTGGACACTTCATTTTTACCCTGCAGTTTATTCCTGTTGAGTCCCAGATCTGATTAGACTTTTGAGACCTTGCTGCATAAACCTGCATAATAATTGTGATTACACAGGTATTTCTCTAATTAAAGCTTTCACATTAATGGAATTCATGTGTAATGTGAAGACAGGTATCTCAACAAACATATTTAGCAATGTTGTTATCAGCTTACTAAATGTCCTAATTAGAACAACTGCTTGTTTGATAAACTGCAGCAGTTATAGTGGATAAAAAGCAACTTTTTAGAGGCTTAAAGCAGACTGTCATGATTTGGAAATCAGATCTACCAGTTTACCTGTTGCTTAACAGAAATCATAAATCGAGGCAATGTCCCTCAACTTGAATAAAATGAAATGAAAATGAAATGAAATGAAAGCTCCAGTTTGAAGAGAACTGCATTACTGTCCACTCACAATGTCCACAGCACCTTCTGTTCTCTCTTCCACAAAAGAGTGTCGAATATGTACATCCAGTAGTGGACAACCAACTTGATGGAGTGATGATACTGTAGAGATAAAGAAGGAGAAAACAAGAGAGTAAACGTTTCTGTGTGTGTGTGTGTGTGTGTGTGTGTGTGTGTGTGTGTGTGTGTGTGTGTGTGTGTGTGTGTGTGTGTGAGAGAGAGAGAGTGTGTGTGTGTGTGTGTGTGTGTGTGTGTGTGTGTGTGTGTGTGTGTGAGAGAGAGAGAGGGAGAAGGTTATGAAATAACACAACTTGTGTGGGTGTGAAGGAGGAAGAGGATTTTGCTCAGCATATAATTACCACATTTTACAGCTGACAGAGAGACAGAGGGCGCAAACTGAGAGTGACAAGGGGGAAAGTGAAGATAAGAGTGTACCAGACATGCAAAAGCTCTACTGAGGGAATACAGCGCGTAAGAGAAGAGATGGAGGGAGGGGGAGGTCACCTGCGTTAGACATTCCATGTTCACTTTTTGAGGAAATCTCTGCATTTCCGCCTCTCGTTCTCACTGATCACCATTCACTTGGCTTGGTCTCCTTAAGTCGTTACTCTTCCTCTGTTACGCATGTTCTTAAACAGTCACACACACGCAAGAAGACGGGTTGGATGTGGTGGACACGGTTGGCATGGCAACCAGTTGCTTATATATTTCTCTCTCCATACTGTATGAAAGCAGTTAAGAGAGGGAAAGAGAAAAGACATGATTATTTCTGAGTCTGACATAAGCAGTGCCAGCTGAGAAAAGGGATAATGCCCGAGTCATGGAGAGGGTTGGGGATGAGGTTTTGAATAGATGAATGAATAGATTAAAGTGTAAAAACAGAGGTGGACACACAGGAAAAAAGTCAAAATCAGGGATGTGAGATGGAGGGGGGGATGGAGAGGTGACATGCATTTCACTGTTGCAAAGTAGTGATTTTTTGTGCAACTGTAGCTGTTTCTATGTGCTTTTTGATGTTTTATTTACAGCTTTTCAGTCACAGAAACCAAGAGAAACATCAAAATGTTGTGAAAACCTGAACTCTGCCGTCCATACCCATATCCACACCTGTGAAAAAACAAAACAAAAACAACTATAGAACCTTTTTGATGATCGATTAATTGTTTAACTCTCATTTTTTAGGCAAAAAAACCCCAAAAATTCAAAGGTTCTGCCTGTTCAAATACAAACATTTGCTGTTTTTTTTTAGCTTTCTCTGTTAGTAAATTGAATACTTTTGGATTCTGGACTCTTGGTAATTGGCAGTTTTAAGACTTCATCTTGAGCTCTGTGAGATTTTATGAATAGCAAATACATGAAAAAGAACAAAAAACGCTACTTCATGACAAGCAATCCTACATGTGATTTTATTGAAGTGATCTTGTTTATTTCATTGTTTCGTTTCACACATGGGCCCATTGTCCTGTCTGTGGGACGTCTTGACAGAGCATCCTGTATATGTACTGAAAAATCTAGCACATCCCCGTACATATACTCATTTACTGCATGACAAAATATTTCTTCAGTTGTTTTCATGAAACAAATTATTCATTGATGAATTGCTTGGTCGATCAACAGAAAATGTATCAACAATTTAATAATTAATCAAGCAATCAAGTAATATTTTTATAAAAAAAAGAAACAAAACAACAACAAACAAGAAGCTTAAGTCTGCAATGTCTGGATTGCGGGTGAATTCATTTCGCACTGGAACACCTCTGATAGTGATAGTGATTAAAGGGTTAAGGTTAGGATTAGGATTGATTTTTTTAAAGACCATCTTCCATCTTGGTGAACGATAAAGTTGTATTCCGGTCTAAGCAAAGGAATTAAAAACAACGACACAGAGAGGCAAAGGCTGTGTGGGTGAGGTGGAACATGAAGTCTGCAGAGTCGAGGCAGGGAGCCGTGTGAACTTGACTCTGTGTGCACATGTTTGTGTGCGTATGTCTGCGAAAGAGCAAGTGAGTGATTTTCAAGTACCAATAATTCAATTCCCTCTGGGCTGCCAAGTTCATTCCTTATCAGTCTACAATTATGTCTAATCTAGTGTGCTGCGAATCCACCTGAAGTCCTTAACTTCAGGCTTCTGTGTAGAGTGAACCACTTGATCTCTCAATATCTTGTCACTCAGCAATTTGATTTCCATTTAGAGCGACACTGAACACACATGTCCTTTTTATGGCATTTGGTCTTTAAACCGTATTATTCCTCATACTTCACAGTCTCAGTAGAGATGGTGCGGCCATGTAAAAAAGGCCCAATACCTCGCAGCACTCCTGGCTTTCCTTTCCTTTCCTTTCCTTTCCTTTCCTTTCCTTTCCTTTCCTTTCCTTTCCTTTCCAGTAGCCCATTATAATGAATCAGTGACAGCTGCAGGTAGGCCCATTATGCAACAAACAATTTGCACGCTTCCATTTAGCCATTAATTCACTCCGTGCCATGTGTCGGTATTGGCATAATAGGACAACAGAGTTGGCCCCGGCCCGCACTCAACTCCGGCTCTGGAGACTAATGAGGTCTTCCAGATCTATTGTTGGGACTTAAGCTGTGTGTGTTCGTGCTTTTGTGCGCACGTGTGTCTGTGCATGTGTGTTGACACGTAGAGCATGCTGGTGTTCAATGATAATAGCCTCTTTGCCTGTGTTTGGGGAGATTACAGCTGTTGTTTTCACTGCAAACAAGGTGCCTAGAGGCACACAGCATCCTTATACCATTTCTCATGATCGTTCCAGTCTCCTTAAAGTTGATTTTTTTCCCCTGGGATTTTGTGGTTCCATTCAACACAACCTATGAGTTCTTTAACCATGCAGGGGTTTCAAAAAATCCTACTTGTTTAATATAGACCTCCCTTGGGGTGAAAAACTATCTGTCAGGTTGTCAGTAGTAAAACTCATGGATGAATGGACCGCAGTGTCGCAGCTCTCTTGTGGTGTGATTTCTCCAATCGAAAAGAAAGGCAAAATACTGAGTACAAGAAGAACAAACAGCCATTGTACTGCTTTAGAAAAGACTCTTTTTTTCTATAGACATAGCACTGCCTGTCAGTGAAAACTGATTCACCGCTCCTTGATTGATTACTACAATTATACACCCTCTCTATCTTAAAATAGGCATCCCATTTGCACAGAAATGTGTGAGGCCTTCTCGTAAAACAGACTAAGGAAGTAAATTACTTTGCGGACCTGCTTTTCCACTAGTACCTACATTATCTGACATTAGGCAGACCAGCTGGTAGCTGTACAGAGATACTTAGGTCGTGCTAATCTGTTGCAGCTGAAGTGATTGTTTGAGCCAAGGGCGCACTCAAGTTTTCTCATTCTATTGTTCTCATTCCCAATTTGTGGTTTTATGAGTCCCCTCCTTTCATCCTGCATGCATCATGTATGCCATTATTCTTGCTGGTTGTACATGAGGGGATCATTGACTGCCTCTGTAATGCCCCCTTTTGCAATTAGGACCAATCCCAAAAGACAAGGGAATTAAGGAACAAACTACAGTAATAAACTGCACACATGCATATTGCACCTCATGCAGATATTATCTGATATTGTTCTTCAGTGCTTTCGCCTCTGCCACTCTCATTCTTAAGCCCTATTTAGGGACAGGATTCATTTTAAAAAAAAATGGATTAATGCAGGACATCTGTAATGTGAAAAGCCAATTTGCTCACACAGAGGGTCGGCTCCGTTTGTGTGTTGTCACTGCAGCAAAATGCTCCACACTGTATGTCAAAGGCAACTTCCACAACTGATGCAGGTACAGGACAGTGCTCTCACAGATTTTATTTGTGACAAGACTCCTTTTTTAGTTGATTTTACTGAACATGTTAGGATTACTTTGTAGTCATGAACAGTGAATAAAATGACTGACCTGATTTGAATGGCACTTAGACAACAGACATGCTCCAGTAATGAATACTTTACCCATCCTCTCCCTGTAAAACTAATCCCATCCTATTAGAGCTTTAAAAACACTTTCTTTCTCTCTCACCTCTTCTGACTTTGAGAGATACTATGGCAGTGAGCATTTGATTGATGTTCCTATTTCCCAGGCTTTGTCATACTTTTAACTCTTTGAACATGTGACAGATGGAGCATAGGACAGGGAGAAAATCTGCCCTAAATAAAATTCCTTCTGTTTTGTGTCACAAGTACTGTATGAGGACATGGATGTTTGTCTGTCAAAGCTAAAATCAAAAACCCTCACACTAATCTGTGATGTCATCAAAATAATCCTGTCAGTGAATGAAAGACAGAGTTTGTGAAGGAGAGATGTCTGGCATTGTTCTGTTGGGATATTTTTCATGATTGAGTTCAAAAAGGCCTCAGCTCAGTTTCCATTTAATATCTCACCAATTTGCAACATAGAATAATTTTTTTTAATCAAATGATGCTAAAGCTTAATGAACAATTTTCAACATGTTAACTGACTGACTCCCCGCAATAGTCACTCTTGCAAAACAAAATTTGCTCGTACGAAAGCATGATTTGTGTTGTTATGGTTGCGTTTGCGCTCAAAGCACTTGATTAAAGTTAGGAAAAGATGGTGATCTTGGTAAATTTTGTTAACATCATAATGTTAAGCAGGTATAATGTTTGTGATGTTCACCATTTCAGTTTATGTCAGCATGCTAACATTTGTTAATTAGCACCAAGGTTAATGAGGCTGGTGGGAATATCACTTTTGCCTGCATTTGGTCATAAACCAAAGTATTTGTAATCTGATATATTTACTCAATATGTCAAAACTTTTACCTGCGATAGGAAAAGTCAGGAGAACACCAATGTCAGCAGGGCTTCATGAGGAGATCATGAGCGTCTGTTATGGCTGTTAATGAATATTCTAAATATAATGTATAATCAAATTGTAAAAAAAACTATACATTGTGAAACTTAGTATATGACTGTTGGAAAAAAAGCTGGACCACTGCTGCAGATGCACTGAAAACACTGCATGATGGACAGGAGACGGGAGACAAAACCAGAGCTTCTGTTGAAGTCTGATATATTTATGTCTCTTTGGTCATAATGTCCACTGACAAAAAATCCTCTGCTCTACACGCTGTTGCTCCTCTCCTGATTAGGTGCAGTTAAGATTTACTGTGACCAAACCAGAGTTAGTGATGACTGTTGCTGTTGTTGGAGTTTAATTTAGTGTTTTACGATGATAAAATTAATGTTTCTGTAAAGATGCTGCAGCTGTTTCTAGTTCAACTAAATGGATCTTACTCTTAAACTAAAAGGCGTCTCTGTAGGAATCCTTTCATCAGTGTTGTCAGAAATGTAGGATAACAACCTAAGCCTAAAAAAAAGAGCCTTAAAAACACTTTAAGTGGACGTACACTGAAGGTGCGCAGATGTCTGGAGGCATACCCTACATCACAGATACTTTGTCCATTGTTACATACAGTCTACATACAAAAAGGTCATGCCAGTCCATCTAATAGGAGATATTTCAGTCTGGAGCAGAGTGGTGGACACTTGTAGCATAAAGCAGGGTGTGTTTGTTGTTCGATATTTAACCAAAACCACAATTTGTCTTCATGCTTAACCAAACCTTGTGCACTTCCTTCAGTGGAAAAATGTGCTGGTGAACAGAATCCATGCAGAAATAACTTCAACTCTTATAATTGATTTCATGGAGACGGGTTGTAACTTCACATCTCATGTCCTCTCATCATCTGGTGTAATCTCAGAAATGACCTGATCTTTGCTCATTATAGCCCATTCAGTTCCTCTGTCTCACAGCGTGTATACAGAAATCAAGTGAAGGGACATCCTAAACTGGTTATGAATGTGGCCCCACCCTCACCATCCCATGAATTCACTCTACACTCACACAATTAGCTTTTTTCCGCACTCCTTTTTTGTTCAATAATTTCCTAAGTTTTAATTGTGCCCTTCAAATGGACTGCAAATCCTCTCCTCTCCCTTTTCCTCTCTCTTTTTTCTCTTTCTCTCGCTCGTCTTTCTCTCCATATAATGAGTTCGTTTTATCAGCGGCTGTGCTGTGCGTGGACAGGATGAGTAATTTTGGAGATCACAGGAGACTTCTCCGCATTGCACTCAGTTACAACAGGTTGTCAGAAAGCTTTGGGAGCCTCACTTGCCTTCTCCCTGCCAGCAGCAACTTTTAACATCCCAGCATATGAGGCCTAATTACCCAGCTAATCTTATTTTGTGAGGTAAAGATGCATATTATTCAAATGAAATGAGATTAACCTGTTGTGACACAGAGTCACAGTCGTGACTCCTCACCGGTGTGGTGTTTGAGACAAATTAAACGTAGACATATTCATCACTGGGATTCTGCCCATGAGAAAAAACACAGCCTAGCTAACTGATGTTTACTTTACCTGACAAGAACTTCAAGCGGCTATTTGAGTTTGGGCTCTTGTCCGTCAGAGGCAAAGACAGACGGAGTGTGACGTTGTCAGTAGGGTCAAAATAAAAAACACTGCGTCCGTTTTTGTACTCATGGTTGGGTCATCAAGACACTTTGACTTAGACTGCTAACCGGAGTCAGCACTGATTTCTTTTACCCATGAACACGATCATTCCCTCACCTTAACCAAATAGTACTTCCTAAGATGTTTGTGTGGTGAAACTTAACCAAATTGTAACTTGACATTCATTTTTTTCAGCGCACCAAGGTATAAACACAACATTGACCTATTATTGCCTTATAAAGTTGAAAGAGGGAAAGTGTTAGCAAACGGTTGCTTATTTACACATTCAGAAGCAACATTAACATTCATATGGAGTTGTGTTTCTGGCCATGTGTTGAATCTAAGTCTCATACTCTCCTTTTAGCTCCTCCTTTAGTTTTTGGTCTCCACCAACCCTTTCCAGTAGTTGTTGAGCTATTTCGACCCAACATTGCCATCCCTAGAGTGACTGAAGTAACATAAAGCACGAAACAGGATGCATTGTGCAACATTAACATTCATATGGAAACTGGTTTCTGGCAATGTGATGAATGTAAAGTCCTTGCTCTGCTTTTACCTCTATTTTTAGTCTCCACCAGATCCTGAGGAAAATATCTAATTCTTTGGCTGTTAAAGGCTCTGCTATGTTAGCTAGTTGAAGCTAGTTGATCCCTTTGTGTGTTTGCTGTTTGGTGCTATGTCGGTAACATCAGAGCCTTTCCACTAAAAACAGCTGCCTGCTGCTGCTGGAAACAAAGCTGATCACAGTGTTTAGCCTGAGCCAAAAAGTTAAGTTGTGGAACACAAAACCAAAACAATACGTGGAGAGACACAACAAATGCTGTGAGGTGAAGCTACTGTGGTTCTGTCACAAGGGATGTCAGGTTAGGAAACACTTGAACATGTTGTTTTTGAAAGCGACGGCATACAACACATTTTGTTGTTTCGTTTAGATGATTTGTTTTGATCGCTGACGGACAAAGAATTTGTTCCCGCGGCTTTGAAAAATAGGCATTGATCAGACTGAGTGATGGACGGTTGTGTTTTGTGCTATTCTGTTTATGTGCCAGTCACAGCAGCTGTCTGTTCTGGTTTAAAATCAGTCCATCGTGTGATTGCCAGTGGGATTGAACATATTAATGCTGACAGATGTCTTAGTCATGATATCATGCATCTACCCGGTGAAGCCGAGGTGCTCAATATTAGAACCACTGTACAGTAAAGAACATCCCAATCTTGTAGTATTACCAAGCAGCCATATACTAAAGGCCATAACTAATACATAGTCCACAGTACATAGCAGTAACAGTACTTTTAGATATAATATTCCACATTATAACACTATATTCCGGACCCATCCTCAAGGCAGTGCTGCTGCCTCAGAAAGTTCAAGATGACCCTCCTGTAATTTCCACCATTCAATGTCAGAAGGAGCTTAAACTTAAAACAAACTCTCACTATGTTAAATCGTTTTTTCTGAAGCTGTACATATTAGAGGGAGCTCTTGTGCCAGCGCTCATGACTTTGAGCTTCATCATGTAGTGGTTCTTATGTTTGGGGAATACAGAGAGAAAAAAAAACGTCAGTGAGATAAAAGATACAAAGATAAGAGTTGGTGCAGGAGAAAAAAATGTCACACAATGTGGTGGTTTTCATGGTTTTGCATCAGGCTGAGGAAGGGCTCTTAAATACGGAGCGAGCCAGCTGACTTGTGGGTATTTAATCCCAAACAGGCAGAAAGGTTGAGTTTGTTCTGATTGCATGGAGCCAAGGAGGGCAGTCATTTACATTCATCAGTGAGTCTCCATTTGTTGGGACTGAGATAAGGACAAAGAGAGAGAGACAGGAGCACTGCAGGGGAAAGACACAGAAGTGAAGTTTTGTTCTTATTGCAGCAGCACCCCACCACACTGCTGTTCATATGCTGCATATGTGTTTAAATTTTGACCACATTATATACTCAAAGGGATATTTAAGTTGTCTGTTAAGTTGTCAGTATTCTGGTCAACAAGTTGTGTAACGATGACACTGTTTCTAAATTACCTCAAACATTTTTTGGCATTTCTATGCTGAAATTGTCGTTACTTATCGCCTGTCATATGTACCATTACTAGTGTATCTGCTGATTTATCAGCACATATACTGTAATTGGCATATATGGGTATATAGCTGTATTAAAAAGCTGTTTATTGGAGCCAAAGGCAGAGAGCTTTTTATTAGAGCCCATAGCGCAAATAAAAAGCTTAGTAGAAATTCAAAAGAGGCAAAATATAATAAATAAAAAAATAATGTCCTGACTGAGGTGGAAGAGTTTACATATCACAAAAGAAAATTGAGGTTGATGCTAACAGATTTTGATTTTCAAATACGCTTTGATGCTGTGGCACCTTGTTCTTGTTTTTGTTGTTGTTCTTCTTCTGATGTAACCACACCATTCATGTCAGGCTGCCACTAGCTGTTACATACCCCGACTACATCCACACGCTCAAAAGATAAAGAGTATAAGATCAGGCGTATTGGGGTTTGTGTAATTCTAATGTTTATGTCCAGTACTAGTACCATAGCGGCTAATAAGAATCATACTGAGTACATGTGCATCAGAAAGAAGCTGAATAAATATGGTATCTTTTCACATATTGAATGTATTTGCAGGAATACAAGGACTGATTCTTCTTTAATTTTACCAATTTTCTTTTGAAATTTTATGAAAACTTCTCGAATGAAAACATAACTTGTTTGTGAGCAGGTCCACGAGGTCCACGTGTGCGTCATGTTTTCTTGGCTGCGTCTGTTCGTTTGCCCCGTCCTGTGTGCATTAGTGATGAACAGCAGGAAGTAATTTGTGTTGGTGACAGCTGCCGAATCACTCCAGCAGCATGGACTGACACATCCGACTCAGTGGTCTTTATCCGTGGTGAGAGTGACGCTCAATAAGTGGCACCTCCGCTGGCACTCACTCACTCACTCTTTTCTCTAATAAGCCTTGGCCTGATTCTCAATACTCACGCTACGCAGCACTCAGACCTCCTGCTGCAGTGTACAACAGCGTCTGCTGACCATGAGTAGAGCCATCAAGCTGTCACTGTGCAGAGAACTGAGTCTCCAAACTGTTGCTGAGACAGCTAAACAATGACAGTGTTGGAGTTATAAACTGACTGTACCACATAATACCTCATGTACTAAATATCACTTGCTTTCAACCCTGGGGGTTACTTTCTAATTTTAGTACAAGAGATTAATACAAGTGCATAGAAAACCTAAAATGCAGTTCATGGCAGCTCCTGCAGAGGTATTCTAACACTGAGGAAGTAAGAGAGCCTGTGATGGAGAGGAAATCAGATTTTTTTATTCTCATCTAAAGTGATACCTTACACCTGCCTAACACCTTTTTAGAGAGCTGCAGTTGTGACAAATCAGGTTAGCTCGTTGTGTGAGTGACCAGTAGCTGAGGCTGATTACACCCAGGCAAAGGCAAGAGGTGATGTGCCTGTACAGCTGTTAGCCCCTGCAGAGTGTTATCACACACAGCCCTGTTTACTCAACACACACGTGGAGAGTGCCAGACTCAAAATATTCAGCTGTGTATATGGGCTGCCTGCCTCTCTTTTGCTATTCTTGGCTGTCTTTCTCTAATTTTCTTACTGTTTCCGTGGACTCCTCATCGTCTCTCCCTCTTCCTCTCTATCTTTATGCCACATCGTTCTCTCTTGGCTTTTCTCTCTAATCTCCCTCTCTTTCCCCCTCTTTCCCCCTCTTCTGTTGTGCATCAAAGTAAGCCGACGCTCTCCGGCAAGCACCGGCTCAAAGCTTACATTCTCACCCTTCAAAGCCACCGCTTGCGTATAAGTTAAGAAAAATGAAAAATCATTCAACATTTTTTTGCATTTTTGACGCACTGAGAGTGTAACTGGGGAATAATATGGATGTGATTCATCCTCCCTCAGTGACTGAGTGGATGCAAGACATTAAAATAATATTCCATTTTGTTTGCCATTATACAGCAGGTGATACATCAATTTTCCCCCGTCTTTCACACTGAACAGTAGCTCTGCAACACCAGACCTCTTATACACCAACAGAATAAGAAGCAGATCTGGTTCATTCAAAAGCAGGCAGCACAGTTGGTGATAAACATCACAGGAAGAATACAAACCTAAACATGCTGGCCACTGATACCTGTGACCTTCTACAGCCCCATACATAGAAGCCTCCTGTAGGTTTCATGTCTCAAAAGTCACATGGAAGTCATTTGTTCCTGTCTCTGAAGAGCCCACAGCCTGATGTACCAAAGAAGTCCTAACATACTTTTTAATGAAATGAACACAAAGTTCATACGTCTCGTTCTTCACCCCAGCTGGAGAAACAATCGACCAATCGGAGATTTTTAGTTTTGTTTAAGAATGATGATGTCATCTTCCTGCATAGCTCTCTACCAAGCTACATCCCTGAAACAGAAAAATGGGCACAAAAATGGTGACAAGCATTGATAGATTGTTACGGTAGCACAGGTTGTTGACCTACAGAAATAACAACCATGAAGTCCACATTTCTTTTACAGCCGAAATGATTAGTCGATTAATCGATGAGTCAGTCAACAGAAACTTGTCAACTACTTCATTTTTCAAGCAGAAATGCCAGATATTCTCTGGATTCAGCTTCTCACGTGAGGATTTGCTGCATTTCTTTATGTAACACAGTAAACTGAATATCTTTGGATTTTGGACGTTTTTCATTTTTTTTCTAGACTAAACCATTAATCAATGAATTATTAGAAAAAAATAATTAGCAGATTAATCAATAATGGAATAATCAGGTGTTGAACCCCAATTTCATTGATTATTGTGAAAAAATGTTAATTGTTTCTGGCAAACTAGAGCATGCCAGCTGAAAACTATGTGTACAGGATGCACACATATATACATAATATATTGCATATAGAATAAAAGTTGCAAAAATTAATTGATAGTTTAATTAACAGATCAGCAGAGTAACATTTTCAGTTTCCAGCTTTCAGATGCTTTTCCCTCACCTTACACAATAGTAGACTGAGTGTGGTTTGCCTCTGGCCTATTGGTTGGACAAAACACGACATTTAAAGATGTTACATTGGACTGTGAGAAATTGTAACAGACATTTTTCAGTACTTTCTGACAATTTATAGATGAGACAAGTGATAAACAAAGTAGTAGTTGCAGCCCTAGTATGTTATTGTGCCTAAGGGGAGGGTGCGGTGGTGTTCAGGGACGTTTTGTTCTGATGAAGCAGTGACATAACTCAGTCTCCGTTGTTGTGATGAGACCTCATTATGTTGAATCATCAGCCTTGTACGACAAAACAGCAGAGATGGTTGAAGGACATCCACACACGACTCGCACATGCAGTTCATTATAGGCATGACCCCCCAGTCCAGTACATACTGTACAGCAAGTAGGACTTTATATACAGTCCAGTTCTGTCAGACCAGGTTAGCTTGTGTTATACATAGTGTCTGTGTGTGTGTGTGTGTGTGTGTGTGTGTGTGTGTGTGTGTGGATGAGTGGGTGGTGCCTGCCTGCGGACTGTCATGGTCAATGAGACAATATATGGAGAATTTGGCCCCTGCAGCCTAATCTGAAGGAAGTAATTTGAGAAGTGAACTCACAGCAAAACTCAGTACCCAAGTACTGCTAATAATATTAACAAGAAAATTTGTCACTTCTTTTCCCCAAAGGACCAAACCTATAAATGAGCTGACCTGTAATCGAGCTTTTATAATTGACCTCAGGTGTGTCAGCAGGTAGGAACGCACTCGTCAATCTTCTCTCATATGAGTAACTGCAAATGCAGTACTGATGCGTAACAATGGATATGTTCCTATATTTGTGTGCATACAGTGCAGCAGAGTGTAAGTAGGTATTTTTTTCACACTAATGGCATCTTTAGCAAGACCGTTTCTATGGAAACCGAGTTGCCACGGAAACACTGCATGTCTCTTTGAATTAGAAATGTCTTTCTCTATCCGTCACTCCTCCCTCTCCACGTGTCTCTCTTTCACTTTTTGCTTCAGAATCTTCTTCTTTTTGTCTTTGCCCGACTTTGACAGGCCAGCTGCTGTCAGTCAAAAAGTCTCGTGCTGTTAATGGAGACATGCACCACAAATGGAGGAAACGGAGGGATTTGCATCTGTGCTCTCCAAGAAAAAAAAAAAAAATGAGGGGGGAGGGCATCTTTTTTGGAGGGCGAGAGGACTTTTAATCAAAAGCAACATATTGAAATAGGAATGAAATGTTGAATGACATTTAAAAGATAATGATGACGAGGAGGATGCTGCGAACTGAAGAGCGGGAAGATTGAAGGAGGAAGGGAGGGCTACAAAGACAGAGAGGGAGAGAGATAGCTGATGAAAGGGGAAGGGAGAAGTGATTGATTTTTGCTCTCTCTGATGCCTCTGGTATCTGTGTAACCACGCTGCCACACTTATCCAGCCTATCTGATTTAACTGCATGCGTGATAAAGGGAAGAGAGAGGGAGAGGCACATGCATACAGAGATAAGTTTCGGAAAAGGCTCGGAAAAGAGAGACAGATTGAGAAAAACAGAGGCAGAAAAGAATGGCGTTATTGAGGTCTGTGTGTACAAATGAGAACATGGAGAAAATCACCCTCATTCCCCAGGCGATGATGAATGTCTGAAAGTCGAGGACGAGCGAGAGCAGCGCTTCAAGGGAAGCAGAGGGGGTGAGGAGGCTCAGGAAGGGAAACTGGAGTCAAGATGTGCTGAAGAAAAGAGTGTCATGACAAGGGTTTGAACCGCATGCCTCTCATTGCACACTGCGCTTGACTTTAGCCTGCACTCTCACCCTGTGCGCTTGTTAGAGAGGAAAAGCAGGATTGAAAAGGCAGGGTGTGTGAACAAAGGGAAGATAGACGAAAAGAGAGAGGGAGAAGCAGAGGGAGGAGAGAGGTCAGACATGCATTCTGACACAGTTACAGGCTGACATAGAGCTTCTGCCTTTAGATGAGCTAAGGAACATGTAGTAACCCGCTGCAGTTCACTTTTTCTGCCTGAGCAAATGTGCAATCCTTTTTTTTTTCTGATTTTCACACAGCACTAACTTCTTATTGCATGTATGGTCATTTCTCAAACAGTGGTCTTTTCTTCATCTCAAATGCAGAGAGAAGCAGACCTTTATTTGAACAGGCTTATAATTTCTCCATAGTTGAGTTTCTGATCTGTCAGGTTTTCATTTTCTTTCATCTCTCAGCCCTTCCTTCATGTTTACCTGTTGTTGTGACAAATTCAGGATTATGCACATTCTTATTCCATCAGTACATCTTCTGAGTCCTGTCATACACACCCTTCATTTTTTAGCAGAACTGAGACAGTAATTATTTCTGGTCTCCTGCACTTTTCCATATTTTCTATTCGCTTTTGAGTTCCTGTCAGGGAAACGAAGCACTTCCTGCGTAAATGTCTCCCATTTACAATTTCTCCCATTCCTGGTTGGCTTTTAGTCTTCATCTTCAGGAAGTGTCTAATTAACTGTAGCTTAACAGCAACACAAAGTAAAACTGATTGGAAATAATTAGTCGTGAAAGGAAAATGGTACATTAGAAACTGTAGAAGCTGAAATAAAAACAAGACAGTGGAAATGACATTATTTCTATTTGTCATTCAGCAAATATCAGCTAACTAAATCTGATTTTACTGCATGCATGATGCACTTAACGTTAGCTGAAGGTGAAATCACAGTTGCTCCGCTCTGGGTCACAGAATACGGTGTAACCCTAACAGCAAGCCGAGGCAAAGCATTCATTCTTCTCGATATCAAATGCCACAAGTTCTTACATGTTCTTTAGCTTGGTAGATAAATACTTAAGCATGGGAACTGATGATCCCTCCTTTGTCGTGTTTGATCTCCCATAAATTTTGCATTTCGTCACTGTTGTTTGGTTGATTTTGGTAAAGTGTATCTGCATATTTAAGTAGGTCCTTCATGTTCAGTCAGTCTTGTTAACAACTTTGCGTGTTTATGTCACCATAGATAATTTTTTTGTGTGTCTGTACATGCCTATAGTGACAGAGTGTAGTATATAAGCAAGATTGTGAATGATGGATTCATTGGCCACAGAGTTGAACAAATCCAGGTATTTTGCCAACTGAACCAGATCCCAAAAGGAACCGGCCATCTGAACCCATCTCTAACTGCAAAGTACCTACAGTTATAGAGCAGGGATATTGTGTGTGTGTGTGTGTGTGTGTGTGTGTGTGTGTGTGTGTGTGTGTGTGTGCGTGTNTGTGTGTGTGTGTGTGTGTGTGTGTGTGTGTGTGTGTGTGTGTGTGTGTTTCATTAAGGCTACCTCACTCATATGATTCCACATGGACGTAACTGTCATCCAAACTGTTCATACCAGTAGTTTAGACCTGTTTGATTTTAATAATGTCAGAGCACTTGGAGAGGAGCAAACACAGATGACTGGAGCCCGGTCATTGTGATGACCTCACCTTCACTGTCTCAGTGCAGTGAGAGCACAGGATACATGCCTGGCGTGGGACTTTTTTCACAGCAGACATTTTGGCTTGTTATTACAGGAAACTCAAAGGTGCAACTAATAACATTAACAATGGCTCAGTTTCATTATGTGTCCCAGTACATCATTCCAGTAAACAAGCATGCACAGGCGGAGGGCCCTGGTGTACTCAGGTGTGCTCATCAAGTTGTGGCAACAAATCACAGGGGCATTTCACAGATTTTGCATACAAAATTCAGTTTACTAAGCACGAGGAGTACTACTCAGTTTGGGAAAACAGTTACGTATTCTCTTCTGTGGCACTGGAGGAGCTTAAGTTACCCTGATGATGTCATCAGGGTTATCTCTGCTCGGCTTAGATATTTTAAATTTATTAGAGGAAGCAGGTATTGCAAACTGGGGTGTAGAATTTGAAAGACGTGGGCATTGACCGGACATGGAAGGCCAAACAAAATAATGCTATTTGCTGCATTGTGGGAAACATAGGATTCAATGTGTTTGTGCTCAAGGGACTGTCAGGATAGCTCAACCTCTGCTGCTTCTCATAGAAAGCCTATGAGGTGAAAATCAGGTTAAAGTAACTGAAGCATAAAATCAACAGAAAATGCAGATCTGTTTACTTTAAGCTTGTATCGGAAAGGAAAAGGAGGTTTTTACCTTTAATCAATCTAATTGTCTGTATCTAGGCTCGGTTATACATCTCCTCCCTTTTTTTTCTGTCTCTGCATCCTTCTCTACACCTCACTCTATCACACATACACACAAAGATACGCACACAGGCATACAGATGCTAGCACGCCCGTTGGTTAGCCAGGTCATGTGGCAGCCGGGGTCAGATCTAATTGGGTCTCTGGCTCGCTTGGATTGGTTTGATGTGGCCCAATCAGCATGCAGAGCTCCCATGTGTCAGTGATTAATTACCTGCATTCTTCACTGTGCTAACGAGCTTAATCAACTCCTCGTGACGGAGCTTTCCATTAACTTGCAGGGCTAAAGGTGATACTAAATTGACTCCCCCTCTGCCCACGTCCTCCCCTCATCGTCTCACTGGGTTTGCCGTTTCTTACAAGTTTCCTTGTCTTAGTTTGTGTTAATGCAGCGGTTTTTCGTGTTGCTAACAGGTTTAAATTCTTTGCCTCTTGCTTCTGTTCTTTTCATTACTTTAACCTGGGTGTTACTCACCAGTTGTTCTGCGGACTTGATTTGATCTGTTGTTCTCTGTCTTCATTTCTGCCACTCTGTGTTAGGACAAGGCTGTGGTCTTGACTGACATGATGTGAGTGCTGCTGGAGCTTCAGATGTAACAGTGCGAGATTGAATCAGGCAATTAATTGTATCTTCCTCATGGTGCACGCAGTGGCGATAGCGTGGTGGTGGAGTGGTGGAGAAAGCTGGAGGCAAACACTAGTTTCTTGTGCTTTCCGAGGAGGCTTCATGTGTGTGTGTGGGTTTGCTGGGCATTGTATGCCTGTGGGTGTATGTGTTTGTACGAGAGTGAATGTGTTTGCGAGACAAAGAGATTAATTTGCCCTGATTAGACATTCACTTGATGATTGTGTTTCAGCAGCTATTGGTGCAGAATTGAAGACATGATGGAGTCTTTTAGAGAAGATAATAGAAACCCTGTGGTGTTTCAATGGATTCTGGAGTTAGAGTGCCGGCTGTGGCTTTATCATGTTATCTGGTGTACAATAAGAGAAGGGATCACGAAAACAAAAAACTAAACTAAACTAAACAAAAAACAATCTAATGCTAATGTACAATATCTCAAATATTGGTTTATGGAGCTTAAACACTTTGTCAGTAAACTGATTAGCCGATCAACAGAAAACTAATCTCTGTCAGTTTTGATAATCAATTAATTGTTTAAGGAAAAATGCCAAAACTTCTCTCATTCCAACTTCTTAAATGTGACCATTTTCTGGTTTTTGTAGTCTTTATGATAGTGAATTGAGTGTTTTTGGGTTTTGGACTACTGGTCAGTCAAAGTAGGACGTTGAAGATGTCACCTTGGACTGGAAATTGTGACATTTTTTATTGTTTTCATGAACAAATGATTAATTCATTCAGTCAGAATCAACAGTGGAACCAAAAATAAAAAGTATAGCTGCAGCTCCATATACACACATGGACCGTGAAATGATCTGTAAGTTAATGCTGTAAGATACAGAAGATATTGAATATGTCATACTTATGTATGCTCCTGTTAGTTTAGGGCAAACTCGTCCTGTGTCCCTTTTCAATTGTGTTCATCTGCAGAGAAATGTGATTAAAGAAAGGTACAGTGCAGGAGTCTCTTTCAGTGCTCCAGGCATATTCGTATTTCATAATGGGGACTAAATAAATGCGAGCATTGTGAACATTAATTGAATAATTGGCTTTTTTAAGTGACAGTTTGAAGTTCTAAGTAAGTAAAACCTTCAAAACAGAGTACAACACAAGGGACTTTTATTCCCTGAGTGACGATTGAATGCAGCCGCCCCCTCTGAGCCTGTCAGCAGTGGGCTAATGCTGCTCACTTAGCCAAGTACAAGCCCTGCTCATTTCCTCAGCCAGTGATTAAGCCTGTTTCTCCCTGAGATTTGCAGATGATGTCATTGTTACTAACTCATATCAACTCGTTCAATCATGATAAATTTGAGTCATCTAGACAGCTTGTGAACATGTGGCTGCTAGCTGTCAGATAGATTGTGGGTAACAGATACCTTCACTGGCTCGCTGCTAAATGTTGGGAAAAAAAAAAAAGATTATTTACATTTAAACAAAAAAAGGCCTGTTAGAGGTTACAATATTTATGACATAGAATCAAACTGGTTTATGTTCTTTGGAGCGTAAATATGTTTGCAAATTTCACACTATCTGCCTGTTAGATTTCACAAATCTATTTTATGCAAAGTCGACCTCTTGTGCTCAGGGTGGATGTACAGGAAACATGGAGAATGGAGAGTTACAAAAAGGAAAGGGTTCATCCTCGAGGAGGGATGAATATTCTGAATAAATGGAATGGCTGTGTTCCCATCCGATCCTCATATTTCTTGTTTCCAAGAGTAAACTTTGACCCGATGGTGGTTTGCAAGATCGCCACAACTCTTCACATCCACAGTACATTTAATAGAGATCTAGTCATTGCTTTGTTATGGACCAGGAAAGGTCCATATGGAAAGGTAAGGTGGGTTATTAAAATCTAAATGAAAAAATAAAATCTTTTAGTAAATACTGGTCCACACCATCATTCTTGGGCTTTTCTGCTAACAAGGTGAAAAACATTTTTTATCTCCCACTTTGATTGGACATACCTACAGCTCCTATCAGCAGTGTACAGGCATATAAACCGATTAGCAGACATGTTGATGGCAGTCAGAATCTGTGTGGCAGAAATATTGTTTTTAACCAGTTTCAGCTTTATGCAGTGAACTGGTGTAACGAGCCTTCTCTATAAGAGGCTAGGATGTAATTTGCATGATTTGATTTGTGAGCTTTTCTCACCAGGTGGGGAGGAGGCGAGAAAGCAGCCTTCCACTCACCACTGAGAGAATCAACCTATAATTATACATATAGCTCTTGATACACTTTCCAGGCCATTTTTGGCTGAAATAAAATAGATATCCGTAAGAAAAATAATTTCATGCAGTACTGATTTAAGTGCAATAATCTATTTCTGAAAAATAAATAAATAAAAATAATTGAAAATTTGATGTTCCTTATAATGTTAATGGGTCTTTTCTCTCCCATATATTTTGTTTGTCCTGCTGCTTCTACCTTACTGTCATGGTGAAGTGCAAAAGGCAGGACACTAGAAACAATGTTTGAAAATAATTTTCCTGAAATAGTTTTTGAGATCTCTCTTTTAGAATCAGACCCAGACACTGAGGTTGCTGCTGGAGCTGCAGAGAGTTGTTTTTGTGTACAAATTAAATTTTAGGGTGAAGACTTGGGTTAAGTTTAGCATAAGGTTAGGGTTAGGCAAGTACTGGTTATGGATATGGTTAAAGTAAATCTACAATGAATGGAAGTCTATGTAATGTCCCCATAAGTGATGAAAACCTCACGTGTGTGTTTGTTTCAGTCAGTCCTAGAAATCTCTGTGTCATGTGTCATCTGTTAAATCCTGCAGGTAGGTGCAGGTTGTGCTCCTGGATGTTGAGTCGGATCATTGTCTTGTTTTGTCACATGGCGCGTGGTGTCTGGTAGTTCTGTAAATTGGCCCAAACAGTTTGGAAGTAAACACATACTGTTAAATGCAACAAACATATTTCTGCTTCACAACATTGCTTGCTTGTAGGTCACCTCCACTGGCAATGTTTATTTATCACTGAAATGAAATACAGATTTTCATTAAATTAACAACTAAATTACTGGGGAAAAAATATTACAGGATTCTCTTCCTCTTTCACATCTAAATGCTGCTTCTCTATCTTGACCCTAATGTATCGGAATTAGTCAGGTTGCGTAAATGAAAGACAACACAAAGAACACAACCTACAACTGTGTTATAAAAGGCACACGGCCATGTTTCTACAGGACCCAGACTGGACAAACCAAACACCAGGTCTAGAGAGCACCTTGTTGTGAGCCACTGTAGGTTCTCCTACATTGCTGGAAAGGAAGGATGAGGCGAGGGGTATTCAGTTGGTCCCAATCTGCAACCTCATTGCTGGATGCCACTAAATCCTCCACTCTGGACCTTTAATCAGTAGAATCAGATCTTTTATCACAAGCAGTACAATTTGAAAGCAATTCTCAGTTAAAGTTAACACATTTTTCTTCTATTCTGTCTTCAAATATTGTTGCTCACCATATTTTACGATGTCAAAAGCAGCCTCGTATCTGGAAGATTGTCCAGTATAGAAAGCAGTGCCATCATCATCGCTCCACTGGCTGCTGTGGGAGTGAATCACATTTCAGCGCTTCTGAAATCATTTTCTCGACAAAAATAGCAAGAGTAATTCAATCACAGCATTATGGGATGTTTAAAATGAAGTGCGCTGAATGATGCTGGGAAAGAGACGTCGAAACAGGGTCATTGATAATTAAACAGCTGAATATGAGATTAATTAACACACTGTGTGTGTTTGATTAGAAACATGATGATGAAGCACAGTGGGCTCAAACTGTGGAGGATTGACAGCAGCAGTGGCGGCGCTCAGACTGTGAGGCAGAGAGATAGACATGGGGAGGAAGATGAAAGGTGGAGAAAGACGAGTGTGATGAAGTGGAAAAAGCTGAGTATTGGAGGGAACGATGTGTATGCTGCCACTTCTGTGTGTGTTCTTATGTGTGTGTATGTGTGTGAGCATGTGAGTCCTTGTCTCTCTGAGTTCTATCTTTCTCAGCCTTAACACCCCCCCCCGCCCCCAACCCCCCATTGTCTGCCACTGTCTCTCTCTTCTTGTTCCTCTCTTGCTCCGGCTCTCTACCCTCCAATCCTCTCCCACCAGGGCTTGTTGAGCAGCGGGCCGATATGTCGCTCTTCCTCTGCAAATCTAATTGGAGACAGGCTTTCATTGGCATGACATGGAGATGAGTTGCCAAATCCTTTCAGCCATCCTGCTTGAGGCTCGCTCCCCTCAGCTCTCATACAGTACTGCACAGTGACGCAGCAGCTTCAGCCGCAGCCGCAGAGGCAGGCTCGACGCCGACCACCGATCCAAAGAAGTGTCTGTGACAATCTGAGTGAAATCAAACGCACCCAACGCTCATTGTCTTAATGGGTTTAAATCATGCAACAACCCCGGACGCTTCACTGGCAGACATGTTTCATTTAAATATGACACTCAAAGGGAGAAGCGTCAGCGCCGTGAGGATCAATCTGTGGGAGAAAAAAAGAAAACTTTGTGTTTTATGTACACAGATGAGTGTGTGCATTTACATACTGTATTTCCATCAGGGCCTCCAGTGAGTTCACAGCGAGTGTGGAGTCACCGTCTTAACTGAAGGTTATGCTCACATGTTAGACTGCACTACAGCACCTCAGGGAGCAGGAATGACACACAAAGGTTTGTGTTACTAAGCTAGCTCTCTGGTGCCATATCTGCACGAAGGTTGAATAAAGCCTCCCAGGTGATTCGCTCCTCTACCAGCATTTTTTGTTTTTGGAAGGGGGGGTAATTCACATAGCTAACTGTTGCAGATTCAGTGCCACTACACCTAGACTATTTTAAGATTCCTGTGCTAAAGCTGAAACACCAAGCAGTGTTTGATGTGACTCAGGATGTGAGAGAAACAGTGGGACACAGAGGGGAAGTGTGATGACAACGACTAAAATGACAACGATACATGAAGCGGTCATGACCTGCCGCAGAATCTAAGGAGATTTCAAAGAACATCACTGGGAGATGAGACTTTCTTTTAAACCTTTGTCATCAATTTACATGATTTTTAATTAAAATGCTCAAGATGGAACTCTTTGTGGGATTTAACTCTGCTCTTTCATCTTAGCATAATATAAACACAACAAAGCAAAAGAGGGTGAAAAAGCAACCTAAGTTCTCAATGAATTCCCCTCCCAATTCCTACATGATTTAATGATAGAATTAGCTTGACAGAGAGATCATTTCAAGGATTTTCATTTAATAAATGTCTGATAAGTCGAAACACAATGGTGACTCAGCCTGTGGCCTACTAATGAAAGTATTGCAATATTTATATATTTACAGTATCATGAACTGGGTGTCTGTGGTGACATTCCTGGAAAAAATGCTGTATTAAATTACTGCTAATGCAAACCAAACATTTCCTACTGCTGCAGCTTCACATTAAAAGCATTTGAGTGGCAAAACAATAGTTTTATCATGAAACAGTCACAGGAAATCCTTTGCATTTGTCAGTGAATTTGCACTTACTGTTTTGGCTATCAGAAATTCAACTTCAAAACAAGACAATGGAAATTTTCAGCATTTTTTGACAGCGGCTCAGTTTGAAATATTGCAGGCAGTAATGGAACAAGAAGGAGCAGCCACAGCGAGCAGTTAAGATGAAAAGCTGCAGGTGACAGGCTGCAAACCTCCAACTTCTCAGCAAGGCAACAAACACTTGGGAATTTCACTGTGCCCTGCTGTCTGCACACTCATGCTGTGTGCATCATAAAAATCATGGTTGCTCACAGAATGATGGGAAATGGCCAATTATTACCTGACTTCTTATCAATACAGCAATTGTTTGTTTTGTTGCCCTTATTTGACCTGTAGTTTGCATTTGCTGCATTTGCTGTTACCACCACCAACTACAGGTGTCGCCAAATCAATCAGGACCGAAATCGTCAAGGTTGCCACTTCAACACAACTTCACAAAAGTCCCATTTAACATTTAATCCAGACTGCTGAGCCTATCCCAGAAATAGAAACAATACTGTAGATGGTTTTATCTTTTCTTGTCACTTTTACCTATTTGGTAATTTCTTTTATTGGATTTGGGGATTCCTCCATGAAAAGATGTGGATTGTGATGAGGAGTCATCACATGTCCACAACTGTCTGTCACTACTGAACTTTACTCCCATCTATTGGGTTTTAAGTATATATGGCATTTATTCCACCAGACCAGATTTCCTATCTCACATTGTTAATGAAAAAGAAAAATAATTTGTGTATCCACCCCAGGACTCTGATCCGCTCCAAAATTTAACAGGTTCTTCCTTGGCTCTGGCTATACCCTCCCACCAAGTTTCATGAGTATTGGGTCAGTAGTTTTTCAGGGAAAATGGAGCAAACAAGCCAGACTGAAAGCATAACCTCCTTGGTAGAGGTAATAATCTTGATACCTTACACCAAAAGGTTTTAAGATTATCAACACAACATCAACATATCACATCTAGAGGGACACATTCATATCTGCCCAATCTGCAGTCCCTCATCTTCAAAACTGTCTAATCACATCTGACAGCACAAATTACAAAACATAACCCACCTCACAGGCAGTAACATGCAACCTATAGAAAGGAGACACCAAAACGGAGCATGAAAATTAGGTGACAAACCCCTCTCTTGGGCTCATGGTTGAGTTGTGTATGATGTGAAATGACAAGCAAGAAAGCAAGCAGGCTCCAGTAATGACACACACTGAATGTGTGCTGCAGGACATATCACACCTCTGTGACATGAACTAATGGGGCTGCAGGACATTATGTAAAAAACAGAGGACAGAGAGGAAAAAGATAGTGAGGCGCGGGAGGTGGGGGGGGGGGTCAAGTGGAAGTGAGAGTGTGGAAAAAAAGCTGACACTAATACCATGTGAATAAAGGACAGAAATTAAATAGGGATATGAAAGAGAAAGTCGAATGAGATGATGATTAGCTGTAATCTAAGAAGGAGAGAATAAAGTAAGCAGTGCCCTCACGATCCCGCTGAATGGCAGGTTTTGGTCTCACAAGTGATTACACCTCTCTGAGCCCACTTTAAGAAAGAAAGAATCAAGGGAGAGCGATACCGAGACAAAGAGGGAGTTTAGAGTGTTCAAAGGAGAAATGGCTACTGAGCGAGTAAGTGAGAGGAAATGGAAAAAGCAAGAGCCAGACCAGCAGAGTTAGTAAGTAATGGAAAAGAAGAGGTGGAATCTGCACAATGAGGTCAAGCTGGGGAAGGTCGGTTCATCCGAATCCAAGTATAATTAAAGGCACTTACCCAGATGGTTTTAGATATCTTAATTATCCAAGTTTTCAGGTATTTATCTCTGAGATTGTTACAAAAAAAAACACACATTTAAAGAATATACCCTTATTGTGTTCTTCTAAAAACAATGTCCTGGTTAGTAGTAGTTAGTCTGAATAAACACAGTTTTCATTTATGCTACTGTCTGCTGAAGTACTGAGGTCAACACACACCAAACCTCTATCAGGTAATAATGACCTGAAACCAAAAAGAAGGTCTCAACTTTTAGTTACATCACTTGAATTCTGCACATTTTATTTATTCAGTTAACTGTTGAATTAAACAAAAGGCCTAAATGCTGCGTTAAAGTCAGTTTTTCACTGACAGGAATACAATGCTGGCGGAGAAGTGCTAAATGCAGAGGAGTAGCTGTCAGATTTAAATGTAGTGAATCCAGTAACAACATGACAAACCGTTCACCTGTATTACACAGTACAGTGGGGGCATAAAAATCTCAAAATCATGGCAAAAACCAAAACTATCTGAATGGGGAGATACCACGAGAGGTATGTGAGAAATCTGAAAGATAAGGGAGACGTTATTCTGTATGACTGCGTGAGTCCACCTTTTAATTCTTTTCAGTTTACCTTCCTTGTCTGCGGCACCCATCCTCAAGCTTAAGTATAAATTCCTACTGAAGACACAAATCTTTAAGAATGAGTCATAACTATGCAATGTAGTTTTTTTAAAAAACAAAAAAAACAAACAAACAAAAAAAAAAAACAATCAGTAATTTCCCAAAATGCTGGACACTAGTTTTTAGCAAATGTTACTCAGGTGGCACTAAATAGCGCTTTTACTGGGGACTATTTTCAGCTGCGGATTAATACACCTTGTGCTCTACTGAGTATTTACAGTTACAGGATGGTGTATGTCGGATTGATTCAAAATAAACTACAGTGGCCATGTGCATCATAATGAAGGAACATGTCACCCAGTGTAACAGTATAGCTCAGCAATGGAGATATCATTAGTTTCATCCTTTGTCAGCAGGAGGAGGTCTCTGTGTGGTGAACAGATGGAAGGTGGGATAGTGAACATGGTCAAAGGAAATGACTGAGTCCACAGATGGAATAATAATGCTGTGGTGAATTACATGTAGCCCTTGTCTTTACAATTCATTTAAAACCCAGCATGTTGATGCTGAAATGCTCAAACAATGATGGATTCTGATGGAAATGTGAGGTTAGAGGTGAATGGTGCATTAGCTGTCATTCATGCATGAGAATGCCTTCATTACCATCCTAAGCAGCGTGGAGTGCATTTACTGTCAGTGTAGGTAAAACATCAGGTTTCAGCCTGTGCAAACACACACACACACACACACACACACACACACACACACACACACACACACACACACACACACACACACACACACACACACTCTCCTTCCCCCCTCATTTCCACCCATGCCAGTCCCTCTACCGTCACTTGACACTGCGGTGTTATTACCTCATTACAGTGAAAAGTAGGTAACAGATCATTTCTGTCCCTATGGCTAAAAAAGTGGAGGAAGGGGGAGATGGGCTTTGATGTACAGATGTAGAGTGGAGGTAGTTGAGGGGTACTCAGCCTTATGCATGACTAACATGTATGACCGATTGCACACGTGAATGGATACTCATAGTTCACATATGTGTATGAATGCACATGAACATGAAATTGCAAACATATACAGCGCATGGAGCAGTTCAGGCAAGTGTAAGTTGGTCTTGGGGGCACATCTGAACATCATTGAAGAGTGATTTTTGAACTTTTTGATTTTAAAGTTCAAGACAAGCAAAACACGTGAGAGATAATTGTTAGTCCCCACTAATCATGTGGTCCTTTCTTATCATGCTTTGATGTGTGGAAGGTCCTTGATTTCACCTAGATTTTAATCACATTCTCTGTTTAAACTTCAGAGTAAGTAAACAACAAAGGTGATGGACTTAAAAGAGAGACAGATTGGTAGATTAATATCGTTGTCATGTCCGTGCATTAAGTAATGAGCTCTTAGCTTAGCTTCGCATTAAGACTGGAGGCAAGAGGAAACAACTAGCCTGGCTCTCTCCAAAGTTGAAAAATTATGCCTATCTGCAAAGCTTACTAATTAACATGTTGTACTCTGTTTGCATGACAATGACCATGACAAGTGGTGCTTTCACAGCCCTGCACCAAAATCGGTGCCTGCAGATGTATTTACACATTATACACTTTTAAAATGGTAGGTTTTAGAGGTATTATCTTGCGTATTTCCAGCGATGCTAGCGGCATTACTATATGGATAGGCTGAGTGGCAGTGGTGGCTCCTGACAAATATCTCAGGGGGGGCAACTGTTGCGATGATGGCCAAGATGACCTGTTCTACGAGTAAAATAATAATAAATAAAAGTCAGATAGTTAACTTTACAGTGTTACATTGTATTGTTTAATTTGTTTTTCCTGTTCAACCACTAGATGGCAACACCAGACACAAATTGTACATACTGTACAGTATTTTTGTATAGCTATATCAAGTTAAATGTCTCAAATACAATAAATTAGGTTCCACAATAAAACACTTAAAATAAAACATGGCCTAGGATATGCCGGTTCTTGCTCACCTCATCGTTGTGACACCGCACAGCAATCCTGTATCTCTCATCCAACTGTGTTGCAATGTTTACTCTCCCAAAGGCCGAAAGTTTTTGGCATCTGTCCATATGCATCTTTGATGCTTCATGTTTCTTCACCTTTTCCGAGAGATGATGCACGTCAGTGACACCTGTCTTTCCTAGGCAGTGTCCATGTTGGCATCGGGGTGAATTAGGACACAGGGGTAGCAGAACAGAGCGTTAGCCACTTCACACTTTGCTAGCCATGTTTTCCGCTCGGACCAGCTCTGAGAAAATCTGCTACTGTATGTTTTCCCCGCTTTTGTTGACACCTGCTTGATATCTAAATTTGGTCTGGGTGGTCCCAATTCTTTAATAGCCAATTTATCAACATTACTTCGACGACTGAACGATAATTCCCTTAATGAAATGATGGAGTTGCAGTTGCTAGCCATGTCAATCTTGCAGTCTCCCAAGTCCTGACGCATGCGCGCACTGTGAGTATCTTTTCTCTCTCTTTTTTTCGTGTGGCTTAAGGAGGGAGGTGCACTATCCCCACTATGGGCCAGCCGCCCCTGCTGAGTGGATTTTTGTGCAGACATTCATGGTGTCCAGAGGTGGAATCCTAATTACTCTTCTTCCCCTAACTTTTCATTTAGCACTGTCATGAGGTTTTTTTGAGTGAAATGCCCAAAGAACTATTGGATGGATTGCAGTGAAATTTGGTACTAACACCACTAGCATGACTGTAGACTCCTCAATTTGAACAGAGCTAGGCTAGCTGCTTGTCCCTTTCTAGTTTTCATGCTAAGTTAGGCTAATGTGCTGCAGCTCTGTATTTAACACACAAACATGAGAGTGGTATCGATAATCTCATTTGACTCATTTGCCTCTGTTAATCCAAACATTTATTTGACTTCTTGAGTGATGAAGACTATGAAACAATGAAACAGCACAAAGTGTTTACACAGTGTAACACCCCTCACCTTTCAACACCGTAGTTCATTCTGTGCACACAGAGGACCCATGACACAATGCTGTTCTCATTACAGCCCGTCTGCCATGTCGCCTCCAGTCACTAACATTTGTGAATAATCCATCTTGACTTCTATGTCCTAATGAGTTGCTTGGCAGTTTTACATGGATGACTGTGACTGACCTTGACCAATCATGGCACCAGACATCAGGCTCCTACTTGGCCTCTTCTTCTTCTGTCCTTCGAGAAAAAGATCTTTTGACAGATATCTGTCCACACATTTGGTACCCTGCATTAAATATCATTGAACCAGGAGGCCATGTTACCTGTTATTCTCTTCACAGCATACTAAATGTTACTAAATTTGAGTATTCATACTGTAAGTGGTAGGAAAACCTGTTTGACTTTGCACAGAAGTAAAAGTCTCTGATTAAAACATCAGAAGTATGAAAAACATATCACATTGTCACTTAGTTTTTAGTTCAGTTACACAGAAAAAACAGTAGATGCACAAGTCCAAGTTATAAAAAGGACTATATTTGTTCCTGAGGCAAGCAGTAGCTGGACACGCTCCATAATCATCTGTGCCCTACCTTCCAGTTCTCTCTCATACTGTATGACTCATGACCTTGTTTGCTGATTGGCTGCGTGTCTCTGGTTTCCAGGACGACCACTCCATGTTTTTCCAGTTTGGTCCGTCCATTGAGCAGCAGGCCTCTGTCATGTTGAACATCATGGAGGAATATGACTGGTACATCTTCTCCATAGTCACCACATACTACCCTGGCTACCAGGACTTTGTCAACAAGGTAAATAAACACATGCACAGACACTTTGATGAAGACATACTACATGGAATATACATTATGTACTGAATACAGTATACCTACAGGCATAAAGCAGTTCTGCTACATTGCTACTGACCACAAGCAGCATACTTATTATTATTTATACAGCTAATGGCTGTAAACTTTTCCAACCATGGATTCAAATGAGAGAATCACATGCGCTTTGGGTCCTTGGCACATTACGTATTATTACTTTTGTCTTTTGGGGACCCATTATAAGGGGCCTGACAAACACAGTGGTTTTCACATTGTTTTCTAATCATTTGTTAAGATTTGTAACTTATCTTTTCATTTTTTTAATTGTTTATTTTATTGTTAACTTAGCTCTGACTATGTACAATTGACGAGATGATATGAACAAAAAGCAACTATTTCTGAGGACATGATTGTCTGGTTTTAAGCCATAATTTCAAGCTTTTGAAAATGATAAGGTTTGGCAGACTCTGATATAAGTGGGTAGCGAGTTCCATTTTCTGATTGCTTTAATGGAAAAGGCAGATTGGCCGAACACGTCTTTTTGAATGCAGCCACTCAGTGAGGCTTCAGCCTCCTTATCTCCAGGGCTGAGAACAGACTCTTTAAAGAGGATGGTATGAGATCCTGAATAACTTTGAACATCAGACACATATCTGAAAAGAATAAAAAGTTATTGAAAATCAGCAAATCATATTTCTTAATAATATTGCAGCAATAGCATTGTTTTTCTTTGAACAAAGTTAGAGTAACATTGTGGTTTAAGAGAAAAAAAACATACATTAATCATCTAAATGAGGGTTATAAATGAGGATATTTAGTCTCTATACTCCGCTGAGGGGCATTTCACTGGAATCAAATTAGCTTTATGTTGAATATATATAATGTATAGCGTCTAATATCTCTTTCAATATTTTTTTCTGCTAAATATTTGAAAATATAAAGCCCAATGAATGAAGCAGAAAGATAAACTTAAATCAGGTCATATTTGTTCATATCTGTTGATCTGTCTGTTCCTCGACTCCCTTTGCACTGATTCACTTAAGGAAGAGCTATTGACCCTGAAATACAAAAACAAAAAATATTTATTTAATCTAAAAGCCATATGTGTATGTATGCGTGTGTGTGTGTGTGTGTGTGTGTGTGTGTGTGTGTGTGTGTGTGTGTGTATCTACAATCCTAAAATTCACTTCTTGTTCCACATTATCTAATAACCCTGTGGTATTGTGCTCTGGGATTAAAAGTGCCCATAGAAAAATAATATGACACTATCTCCATGGGAGCTTCCTCCATGTGTATTAGGCTATAGCTTTAAGATCTGGGAAAGGAGATTACCTAATCTCGCTCTTGTTACATTTAAAAAACATTGACCGGTGCGTCCTACTCCCAAGAGATGTGTAAAGACAGAACATTTTTGCAATCTGGGAGCTGGAGGAGGAGACATCTCCGTCAATTTTGTTCCAGCATCTCTTCTTCTCGACTTCACGGTATGTATGCAGCCTACACTTTTTAAAATCACTACTCCCTTTCCTATCTAGGTCCGCAGTACCATCGACAACAGCTTTGTAGGCTGGGAGCTAGAAGAAGTCCTCCTACTGGATATGTCAGTGGATGATGGAGACTCTAAGATCCAGAACCAGCTGAAGAAACTGCAGAGTCCTGTTATTCTGCTCTATTGCACAAAAGAGGAGGCTTCCACTATCTTTGAGGTGGCCCATTCTGTGGGCCTCACAGGTTATGGCTTCACCTGGATCGTGCCCTCGCTGGTGGCTGGAGATGCAGACCATGTTCCTTCTGTCTTCCCTACAGGTACACCCGAACACCAGGGGGCAGTTTCATAAAGATAAACTTTAACTTAGATCTAAGTGCTGGTCAGTCTTCAGACGTCTAAATTCATCCCGTACACAGAGCAGTGTGGTTTAGGATAAGTCGTGATTTGGGTTAAAATAAGTTATGTGATGGTATGTAACTTAAGTCATTGCTGACTTTACTATGGCCAATAGAGGTCACCACCTAACATTGAACGTACATATGGGTTGTAATCACCTGCTCACACAATCAACCTATATGGCTGTTTTCTTTCTGTCTTATTATTCATTCTACAAGGAACCACAAATGATGAACCATGTTTTTTTGCTTTTCTTTTTTTGGTTATTTATTGCTGTTCATTAACAGGTTTCACTGTTTGTTCTGAAGCATTGCTCTATGTCCACACTTAGCCTGGGTGGAAAATTTTTTCGGCTTAAAATAAGTCAGTCTTTATTTTTGTGAAAATGTTTAGCTTGCATTACATTGCACTTGCATTTCTCTCTCCCCGCATCTCTCTTACTGTCCTGTCTCAACAGCGCTTACTGTCATCACTGTGGGCTGTCACAGAAATCCCTGATCTTAGGTTACCATACATTAAAGAATTCCCAAAGACTTTCCCACAGTGATGTTTAAAGATTAGAAATGTGGGAAAACAGGGTGCTGGTATGGGATTGGTGGTTTGGATTCAGGCTCAGGTATCGGAATCAATATCAGGAGAGAAAAGCTTATATCAGTGCATCCCCAGTTAAAAAGTGACACTTAACCTGCTGAATCTTGATATTTTTGGAAGTACTGGAGATTACAGTGGCCTTGACTGATCAGTCAATATATCAGTATATTATATCACTGATACATATCAATATAATTTTTAAGTACTTTGAATTTCATCATATGCAGATTGCATAACTCTATTGAAGAACTGTATCGACCTTAAACCAGGGGGGTCAATTTAGCAGCTCCTCTGCTGTTCTGTCTGTAATCTGTATTACATTATTGTGTGGTAAATTTATTAAAAAAAAAAAAATTGAAGTGATAGATGAGCTTGTTTGCATATATGCAAATGTTCTCCTGGTGTGTTTGCACTACGGTGAGTCAGTCAGTGCCAGAGTGCATACTGATTTCTGTTAACCTCAGGTAAGGGAGTTTATCATTGGTTTTGCAGTTCTGTGTTGACTTTTTATGCAATGCCTCATGTGCATATGAGATGATTGTGGACTAACAAGCATTGCTTTTATATTGTGGACAATCAGTTCTAATAATTGTCTGAGTTTTGGCCTCACTGGAGTCCATCATTATGAGCATGTCGTTTTGAAATGATCTCTCCAGGGAATCAGGGCAGGCAGCAAAGAAACCCCTTTGTCATTTTGCAGTGGCTCTCCCCCTCACCAAGCGTGTTTGAAGCAGTTCTTTTGAAGCATTTGCCCTCGCTTTTCAACACCAAGAACATCAAGGCTTCCTGAAAATGCAGGTTTCCATTAGATTTATGGTGCAGGCTCCAAATGTGGACACATAATCCAAACCAGCCGTGGAAAGTGACCCGAAAACACAGTTGTTTATGGGTGTAAGAAATGGATGCTGACATCTGATAGCCAGCAGTCCCTCATGCTTGAACAGCCAAGCATAACAAAATGAGCTGAGCGATGACCACAGTCTCGACTGACGCTCATATTCAGTTGTTGATTCATGGGTCTTCAACCATTATGACTTTTTTTTAAACAGCAAAGTAAACAGGTCCACTCTGGCTTAGAACATGACATGTACAAATATTGTAGGTATGATTGCGCTCTTAATTATGCCTCAGTGTTTTGCCACTTTTCAGCTTCCACTAAAACATTTTCATTTTGTACATCTTTTGCCCCCCAGCGATTTTTCTCTGCATCCTGCCTCTGCTTGCCTGTTTGTATCCTCCCGCTCTTCCTCACACTTCTCTGCCTGCCCCCCCCTTTTCATCCTTCTCCATATTTCTTTTCCTGCTATGGAAATACATACCTTCCTCTCTCCTCACTCCATTTCTCTCTCTCTTTCCCAGGGCTTATCTCGGTGTCATATGACGAATGGGACTACAACATCGAGGCCAGGGTACGTGATGCAGTGGCTGTCATTGCCACAGCGACCTCCACCATGATGCTGGATCGGGGGCCGCACACCCTGCTGAAGTCAAGCTGCCTTGGGACACCTGACAAAAAGAGCTCAAACACTGGCCACTCCAAGGAAATACTGAAGTGAGTCAATGTTAGGGGCATGTGTGGTCAGGGGGAATCAGGGCAGAGGGGCTTGGACAGACAAATACAAATATGGGTAAAGTAGACTGAAAATGTGGAGGCAAAATCGCTCCCCTGAACATGTAGTGCAGCATACCAACTGGAGCTATGCCTGTCTCTACAAGCTGAAGTGTTACACATGGGCCTTTACATAATTAAAAGCACAGCAGCAAACATGTAAGGAATGGATTAAGCTGTGTGTTTATGCATGCCAGGCTAACTAGCTTACTAACTATGATAGTAACAAAGCCTTATTTCCAAAGGCAAGGGGGTTGTTATCAGCCAGCTACATTATTTCATGACAGGTTACCTTAGAATGACATGTTGATGGAACCATGTTGCTGCTACAGCAGTGTTGACAGTAATGATAGAGGCATCAGCAATTCCTCAAATTCAAATCCTTTTCTCTCCTAAAAGTGAAAACCGTTTGAAAATATGAACATTAACACAGAATTTGAACCATTGTGCTGCTTATGGTTTATTTTTTACTTGACTATACTTGAACTAAGGCCATGTTCAGACCAAGAACAACCTCCGCCGCTAAATAGCTAGTAGCTCTATAGCTAATTTCCCGGATCATGACCACTGTGCAAGGAAGAATTTTCATAGAACTCACTCACTAAATTATATTAAGGCTTAAAGTTAGGTATAATTATGATTGATGTAGTCTGCCATTGTTATTGTTGCACATTGCCTATGCGTCATGCCACAGTGGAAAACTTGACAGGCCGAGCAACAGTTAGTGGAGTGGGGCTTTGCCAAGAGTCACCTCACAGTCGTCCCATTCTTGTGAACATGATATCTCAGCAACCTCTTCAAAGAATTTCTTCAAATTTGGCACAAATGTTCATGTGGACTCTTCCCCTCACTGTGACATCATAATGTTCTGCAGATGCACATTTCTGGCAATCATTCAACACCATATATCAGGAACAGAAAGGCAGATTGTGACCATATTTCACATTTAGTCAGACACTGGATCGGTGACTCTAATCTTTGGTGTCCACCTTCAAACTCTGCTGATTGTTTAGATCTTCTGTGCTGCCAGGTTGAAGATCTGTGTGAAGCCTCCACCTTTTACAAATCTGTAGCTTCTTTGCAGCACCATCCATATTTGAAGCATTGTAGTCACCACCAGCTCATTGGCTCTGCTGATATTGAGCTTCAGGTGATTGTTGTTGCACCATGTGATGAAGCTCTCCATCAGTCCTCTGTGCTGCTCTGGCAAGATCATCACAAATTGAAGACAGCGTGTTTCTCAGTGGACATTATTCACCAGAATTGTATATTTCACCAAAAAAGACGCTTAATACAGTTTATTGATACCATCAAAGTATTCGCTACATATATTTTATGAGTCCGCACAGAAATAGATGTAACTGCACTATGGTTGTTGGAGGCAAACAACCACAAGGCAGTATTTCTAGTTGCATCATGTTTTCTGCACAGATCCTTCATGTTTGGGAGCTGTAACTTCAAATAAACAATCTGTCCTTTTGATTAAATATTGTTTTGAGTTTGAGCACCGGTCCAGGAAAGACAATCTCCCCTGCTGAAAAAACACGGCAAATGAAGAAGCAATGAGCTATGTTCACCTAGTTTTACAAGCTTTGACATTTATTTTGGTACCGAAAATGTGCAGGGCGTCGTGCACAATGCAAAAAAGATGGGCTGAAGAAAAGCAGATGCAATCTTTCTTTAATTCATAAGAGTCAGAGCCAAAGGAATTGGCTGGTAAAATAAAGTACAGCTTGGTTTCCAGCTGCTGAAGTGCAGTTGAAACTATCAAAATAAATCCAGCGAATGTGCGACCACACACATACAGCACGTGGACTACTATTACACACAGACATGCAGACATGTTCCCGAAGGAGAGCCAGAATTTGTTTAATTATCCGATAAAAACACAAGATGAACTGAGACATTAGCTCTCAGACTTAGAACAACATCTTGTCTTATCTTTATCTTTAACCCACAGCCATCTTTAAAGGAAAACATGCTTCTTTTTCTCTTCCCCTGAAACTCCTTGTTTTGCTTTTTTTTTTTTTTTTTTTGGCACATTACAGACCAAGCACAAGCATTGGTATTCAATAATTAATCCCCATTTAACTTCATAGGGCATGCTTTTACTGTTCACATTGATCAGAGATTCCACAGCTAATTGAATGCTCGGGGACAACTGGATTAATGAAAAAAGAGCCAAAGAATGGGGTTATCACGAGCACACAGTCACACACATGCAAACACACACATGTTATAGCATGGCATTTAACTGCTCTAATAAAAGCTTAGACTTACTGATGTCATTCCTTATTTGATGAATTCCAGCCTTACAAAACTATGTGCCTGCCTGCCTTTAATCCCCCCTTTTTTCCCTTTTATTCAACATTTTCTCTGTTTTTGTTTTTGTTTTGTTTGTTTTTTTTGTCTTGTTTTTTGTCACTGTCAGTTTGAATTTGAGGAATGCAGAGAAGTAGGGAAACATTATGCAACCTCCCCTGCCCTTACTGCATTAATCTCCAGCTTGAGGTTGATGTATTACTGTAAATTTCGGTCTTGTATTTACCCATGTTTCTGTTTTTAATATCAGGGGCACTTATGCACGCCGGCTAGGATTCCGCCACCAACAGGACTGAGATAACAATAACACCACAGCCATGAATATTTCAGTTCCCAAAGGGCGCTATCAGACACAGGGTTAGCTCTCAATCATCCTTCAGGCACACACCTGGGATGCTACTGTGCTGTGTGAATGTGTGTGTGTGCTTGTATGTGTGAGAGAGAGTGGTGTGTTGCCAGTGTGTGTTTTCCAACGAGCCAAACCATTTTTCTTCCTTCACCTGAGCAAAGTCAGAGAATTTGGATCAGTGGATTTTGGTGGTGACCCCAGTGTTGTGTCCCCACAACATGAGCAATTCACATCCACACACACACACACACACACACACACACACACACACACACACACACACACACACACACACACACACATGTAAATCCACCTATTCCATCCCCTTAGCCCCAGAGACAGAAGCAATAATAACGCCATATGTCTCTGCGTGGTCCTGTATAGCTACAGGCCACAATGGGCTGCATGCACGCTGGATAAGCATGCCATCCTGTCAGCGCTGATGGACGGAGATGGGAGGCCCCAGTGAGTCACGCTCTCAAATTTGTTTAGGGGCTGCTTGACCTTATGGGGCACACACACACAGGCGCGCACACACACACACACATGCATACATAAATACAAGCATACACTTTTGCATGCTACAACACAAATGAGCACACAGACACACAGACATGCAGAGCTCTGGAGGCCATCCATTGTTTCCTGCCAGACAGAGAGGAAAGGAACGCTAGGATAATGAGAAAATGTGCTCCAAGTGGTTTTGGATAAGGCACTAAGGGGCATATTTGTGTGTGGATGTTTCAGGAAAAGTTATGTTTTTTTATTACTTGTTTGAATGTTTACGTGGCCTTGCATTAAAATTCCCACTCAAATCTCTGCACTGATATAAAGTGCTGTACTGGTAGATATGATGTAAGAAATTATTAATATTTCGTGGGGAGTTTGCTTTCATGTGATCTGACGAGACATTTGTCTTCATGTCTGTGGGCTGGCTGCGTGCGCTCAACCCGAGACGTTCAGTAGAGCTCGGTAGAAAACTTTCCTTCAGGCCGTTCGACCCTTTTCCTGCCTCTCATGCATGTAAGGCGAGCTTGTTACTCTCATCCTACTTCACCTTTAAAGTAGTTTTTACCGTAGCTGGAGAGCAGCATTATTGCATTTCTTCATGGGTACAATAAAAGTGATTGTCTAATAAATCCTGGTGCTGTTTATTAGAGGGCAAACAGGCCATTTCATTGTGCTTTTGGGCATCTAGAGCACAAATGGCCATCTCTTTTTATAGAAGTGGGTCAGAAAGTTACACATCTGTGTCGCCTGCTCGTCGTGACACTCACTTCATGCTTTTCTTTTGTTAACCTCTTCTCCATCAAGGTCTCTGTCTGGACTGTGTGGATCCTTCACTTTTTGTTCCTGAATATTCACTGGTTTTCAGTCCTTTGTTAGTCTCTCTTTTTCTTTTCTTGTTCTGTGATGCTCCTACAGCAGTCTATTCTCACTGAAAAGCACTTCTAAAACGTTGAATCAGAGAGCGATGTTGGCACTCCTCTTCCACCCCCACACCTTCCCTCTCTCGCTTCCTCTGTTAGAAACTGTTGATCCTAATTTTCTATATATATACGTACATTGTACGGAGGGAGGATGAGTGTGTTTAAGGACAGTATTACTTATACTGAGCATGAATTCAGTTTTGCTCATTTAACACCATTACCTCTGTCCTCTGCCTGTTTGTGACTAATTCCTGTGAGGGACATTAAAATGCCATAGACATTGCCGATCAATATTTCATATGGCCTTTTACTTATTGGAATGTTCACTTATTGGATCAGTAAACACCACAGCACATCTGTTGCACTGTACAAGCTGCTTAGTGTGTGAGAACACACTACTGAGATCAAAGGTTTCACTGTAATTTCTTTTATCATGGTTATTTGTAGGTACATTCACTTTTGGATGATACCATAGAGTCATAAAGTCCCTGGTCATCATATCACACATTCACATTTTCTCTCATTCAATAATAAGCGCGACAGATAATTGATTTTTGAGACTGACACCAATATCAATATTTTAGAGTTAAAAAAATCTGATAATATATTTATTGGTTGATTTTTTTACATTTACGCATAACATCAACATATAGTCGCTGGGTTTCCATCCAAATTTAGCATAAATTTTAACCAAATTTCAGGAAAATCAGCAAAAAAAAAAAATGCTAATGAATGCTTGTTTCCATCCACCACCTTAAGAAGTGGGTGGTGCCAAATATCCAGTCAAAAGCCACTATAGCATTGTAGAAGAAGAGGGCGCAACAAGATGGTGCAATTATTACAGTGCAATTGAACCAGTGACAAAAAAATGCAGAAAACACAATGGAAATATGACGTCCCTGTTTGTTTCCTGTATTAACGTGAGGAAGGTTACATCAGATCAGTATGGAGCAACGAGGAGATGTTTCAATCAAACAAACAGCATCTTCTTCTTCTTCTCTCAGAGCAGAAACAGCCATGTGAGTTAAATGTAAGCCATGTCAGAACTTATTCAAAAAAGGTGTTTCTAGCCCCATAAATGGCATTAACTCTTCTTCATAAAAGGCAAAAAGCAGAAGTGTTTTTTACTTCAAAATGCACACAAAAATACATCGATGGAAACACAGCTTGTGGCATTTCTGACATTTCTTGTTACTTTTCATCAGATATACAGATTGGTACAATGTATTTGCAGTAAGCCAGTATTTGCTGATTTATCATTCCAACTAATCTATTGGTCTAGCTTTAGTAAGGACCACTGTCACATGGGAAGAGTCCTGTAAAGCCGTCTCCTTCTTATCAAATGTAAATTCATATTTTCACTGTTAGGAGCCACTGAATGACAAATCTGCCCTTATCTGCTGTGCTATATAAAGTATGTGATGGTCAGTGCATTCAAGCAGTTATTTTTACTTTTATGATGTGTTTCTTTATTTATAATTGTTAAACATCATTGCAAGAGTTTAGAAAGAAGCTACTTGATGCAGAGAGACAGACACCAGACCATATGTCTGGTATGACATCACTAACTTTGACAACTTATCCACAAAAATAAAAGACACACATGAACAAACAATTCAATGAAAATGTACATGGCCAGTGACTGTTTTAAGGCTTAAATGAAGTGTTTTGTTTTAGTGGACTTCCCCTTTAATGTGCCCTGCAGCAGTGTTGTTCTAGCAGTGTGTCTTGTCAGATGGAGCTGAGATGTCTCTTTGAATTTTGTTCATGTTAGCTCATGAAAATTGTGCAGCCACTTAACTATTTATTAATTTATTTTTTTTTTTTCATATATGTTGAAAAGATGCTGGGAGTCAATGTCTACTTCAGGCTAACATGTTTGAGGCCAAGTCCAACCACTCATTGTATCTGTTCTGTTTTTCTGTAGTGACACAAAGTTTTTTTAGTGGGGTCATATCAAACAAGATAAACAGTCCTATATGGATGGAAATAATTTCGCTTCAGACACAAAATGAATCAACTTATTCATTAAAGGTAATGAAATATGACAAAAAAGTCCATGTTTTGACCATAAGGCCATTGTGAGCACAACAAGTAATTCCAGCCACAACCACAGGTGGGAGTTTCCCTGTTGTGGTGAAATATACTCTGGCAAGTTGCCACAGATATGATGAGTTCATCAGAGAAATTATTAGAAAGCTTTCTCACCATGAGTCAAATCGCCTCCTTTTATACCATAAGGATATGTTTTAGCAATGTCTGCTCATGTGCTGTTCAGGACACGTTATGTTTTCTGAGATTACAACCACTAGAAAAAAGTACGTGTCAGTGTTTGAGGTCTGCAGACTGTGAAAGGTCAGCGTCTTGGCCTGCTAAGCCCTTGTTCACATTTGAAATGAGAGAGGGCTCTCTCTGATACAGTGCTTGTCTCTCCAGGCTCCACAGGTAGCCTGTCTGATGTCTCCTACTCAACAGGGGTCCTCGTGGGCCCAGATCACATGGAGCTCCTGTGGACTCACTTATTAAAGGCCGCAGCTCAAAGAGATTCAGAGCCTAACATCTTTTCGTATGTGTAGTCCACATCACTGTGTGTGTGTGTGTGTGTGTGTGTGTGTGTGTGTGTGTGTGTGTGTGTGTGTGTGTGTGTCAGAGCTGTGAGTCAATAAATAAACAATGAATTTATTTTTTGTCTTTAGAGTTTGTTACGTACATAATTGCACATGCTTTTCAGAAATTCAGTCTCTGTTCTAACAAAGAATATTTCTAAAGTTAAAAGTCATAAGTTCATCTTGCTTGCAAGATTTTAGTTTGTGGCAACTTTAAGGCACTTGGGAATGGCAGTCAAGTTAAATTATTTACAACTAGGCATCTTATGCAAATTATTCTTCGTACTCTACTTTTAAAACTCTTTCTTTATAGGTTCATTTGCAGTTTGATAATATCTGCAGTCACGCATGATGTTGGTATATTTAAGATGTGACAATGTTCATTCAAATCTGGTCAGTTTTCTCGTAGTGTGAACCTGTTATAGCTGAAGTTAAAAATTTCAGTGACTTTATTTATATATTTTTTTATTTATTCCTCTGCACCAACAATCGCGACAGCTATCCGTCTGTCCCACTCACGTGAGCACGATATCTCTTTTTGGCCATGACTCATGAATTCATACAGTAATTACAAAAAAAAAATAAAAAAAATAATCTCTAAGTGAAGACAGCACGTTTCTCACTGGTAATTATTGACTGGAATCATATATGTCAACATAGTGAGAATTTCCCCCAAAAATACACATAATACCCTTAATTAAAGTCCTTCACAATATTCACTACATATTATATATGACTAGTTGAGTGGTTGGTGGAGGTATATAACCTTGAGGCAGTAATTCTAGTTTTCGTATCGTGTTCACATACGCTCTTACTGTCCTCTGTGTAAGGCAACTGTCTGCTGAACACTCATGTGTACCTGCTGTAGACTCAAAATATTACTGGTTTTAACTGTATTGTAATCTTATATAGGCCCCCTTGTATAAAGCTCCTGCTGCCCTGTCAAAAGTGTGAAACCTAAGTGCCACAGCTCTTATGCCATAAAACTGTGCTCTGTCTTACCAAAACTGACCATATTCTATAGTTGTTTGTATTGCACGCAGTCACTGTTTCCGTCCTGCAGTACAAGCAATGTGTAGTACACATTTCATCAGTTACTGGTAACTCTTCAGAGGCAGGTCTCCTGCAGTTATCCCAGATTATGACTCATCCACCCAAACCTGATAGAGTATGTACGTGTGAGTATACGTGCACCACACACATCCTCACACCTCACACGCATGCACAGCAGGGATATATATATATCTGCATCCCTGCATTGCAGTGACAGAGAATTTGTGACCCTAAAAGAAAGTCATAGCAAATGACTCTGAAATATGTTTGAAGAGATTTTAGAAGAAAAAAAGGGGGGGTGGGTAGGGGGGATTGTGTCTATGCCATGGATGATTCAGTGTCTCTGTAACTAAAAAATAAATTCCCCTCACAGCCAGTGATTAGTTGGGGAACAGTTGGTGAACGAGGCGCACACAATCGCTGCATATGGCTGTGATGAAGCCGCATGAGGTTCTGTTTGTAGCGCAGTCCTTTTTTTTCTTCTTCTTCTTCTTCCTTCAGCAGAGTCAGAGGGGAATTTTGACATGAGGGGGATCAAACGGCACATAAAAGCTACATCAATAGCACAGGGATACAAAATGATAAACAGAGCAGCCTCCTCTGCTGTAAATTCACAGCATGCATCAGCCTTTGTAAAGGCACAGGTTAATGGACAGGCAGATGAATCCTATTGATGTGTGATTCGATGCGCTGCTCTGAGGTGAGATGGAGAGATTGATCTGAAAGTGAAAGACAGCATGAGGGGAAGTGGGTAAACACTCTGGTTTAGACAGAAAAATACTCCTCTCTCTCTCTCTCTCTCTCTCTCTCTCTCTCTCTCTCTCTCTCTCGTCTCGTCCAACCAGCTGCTCTCGGATGAGATTACTGTTCCCATGGCAACGCAGCTGATTGCATGGAAATTGCTGTGGTTGTGGGTGCCATGGCAACACATTGCATTACATTATCCTGGTGTTTGGGGAGGCTCCCCACACTCCTGTGTCGCCGTGTTGTGTATACTTGGCCATGTCACCCCGTCACGATGACACACACAGACACACACAGAGGCCACTCCTGGTCACATGGGTCGCCATGCTGTCAGGACGGCAACAAGTTGGATCGTCCTGAGCCTCCACCCACACTGCTGTGATCTTGTTGGTTCTCCATTCAGAGATTATGTTTAGAAGGCTAATCCCATGTTACACGCGCATTACAGCACTTGCAGTGCACCAGCCAGCCAATATGCAGCAACAGACATTTCATGGAGGTTTGAGTCATGTTATTGACTCGCTCAAAGCATGTAGCCTACTTAGGTCTGTGCGTGAGAGGTAGGATATAAATATAGTGGAAGACATTACAGATCGAGGTACTGAGTGTTCCAGTGGGAGGTACTTGCGATAAAATCTTGAACAAGTTTCAGGCCCGTTGTTCATCTGCTGTCTCCATTTTTTTAAATTCACTCATGAATAGATTTATTGTCCTTCTCCACACCGTTGACTTGGTTGGAGACGATGGTGGGTAAAATATGCACAGCACCTCCTTTCTAAAGTCTACACATACAAATACACACACGCACACACACGGCCCCTCACTCCTCGCATTCAGACAAGATATTTATTTCTCCAGTGGATTGTTTCAGAGGCAGAGCGTCTCCATGGTGATGGCAGCCCACAGATCAGGACGAGGTAGAGTGAGGAAGGAGGCGGCAGGGAGGAAGATAATTCCAGCTTATCTGCCACTGCTGTACACTTGTTGACACACATATGTGTATGTTGATGTGTATTCACACAGGCAGTTAGTACACTCTCTGCTCCTTCCTCTCTATTCCACCTTTCACTCCTGGTTTGTTGTTGCTCTCTCACTTACTCTAACAGCATCCCTGCACGCCCTCTTCATGTTTCTCAGTCTTATCAGGTGCCATATGATTTACTAACCTTCAGACTGGGTCATCTTTGACATATTTTATGCCAGAGCAACCTCTTCAAAATTGTGTCAATTACAACAACAGCATTAGAGGCAGTGTCCTCACTTTTAGGTAACATACTGTGTGATCATGAAGTTGAATTCTGTGATTCTGCGTTTTCTATTCACATACTTCATAAATAACCTAAATAACTGGAAAATCAAAGATTTAAAATGGTCTTTTACAGGTTCCAGGTCCTGGTCAAGGCAGGAAGAATGCAAAAAACATAAAGGTTAATACTACCACTACTATTGATAATAATAATACTACTAATAATAATATAATAATAATACAAAAAACAAACATGAAACACTGTAAGACAATTGGAAAAATCAAGTAAACTGAAGCATTTTAATCTAGTTGCAAGAACAAAATGAAAAAAAGTGAAAAAATGACCAACATTTACATTATACACAAATATACAGTACATATAAATGAACACACACACACACACACATCAATCAGTATCTTATTTTGAAGATATAACACAGTCATACAGTTTTCTAAATTACATAAAATGTATGAAATGCAATGAGATCAACCACGCAAATGTGTTGAAAAACATACTGTAAATCCTTGTGGTTTCAGGTATTACACATAGCCCTCTCCAGACATTATTTTCTGAACCAAGTGCCAACACATTTCATATAAAAACATTACGAGTATTTCACTGCCAAGCATTTGAACTCAATATATGACAGCACTGACTCATTACAAATACCAGCCTTGTACGCTTTGTGATTGAGATTTTTTGGCTCAATATTTCAATGTTGAAGACACTTGAGAATATTTATAAAAATCCTTGATTTTATGTGCATGCTTTCTCCCACCACCTCTCCCACTGTTTCAAACCGTGAATATGTTATCCCTATGACATCTCTGGTTAAGTTATCAGCCTCTTATCCTGTGATAGCAGAGCTCTACGGGCACTCTTCTTATGTTCTATCGTCACCGTTAAGCTGCATGAGTCAGTAGTTAATCATGTGAAATGTGAAAGGTATTGCTACGATGATTTTACGGAGAATCTTCACTCGACTCTGTGGCTCCTCTCAACTCTGTGGAGTGATCTAGTGTCTTTCAGCTCATCGCTTTGGTTCTGCATCACAGAGCTTTACTGTTTGGGTCAGTGTCACAACTCTCATGAATGTGGTTTCTAGCAGTAAACACTAGTTGGTAAACATAGCGGAGCATTTAGCAGCTAAAAAGACATTTTCCACAGGAGTTTGTGGAGACCAAAAACAGATCTTAAGGAGAATGAATATTGGAGTTACATTCATCAGGAGGTCAGGAAGATGATTAAAATAATGCTACTGTGTGTAGGCTGGATGTGTAACTAAGCAGCTGATCGTTAACACAGCTACAACAGTTTGGGTGATAGCATATCAGTGTTGTGTTTACAGGTTTTTGTGCTGCCCTCAAGGCCAGAAAATCAATTGGTGCAGTTTTAAAGAAACCCCCAATCTTGATATGGCTTAAGTCTGCAATATGTTTGTCTCGTCACTGTTGAGTTTGTTGTTGAGGGGACTTCTAATTATTCGTATATATCCATTATGTGCTGTGGTTTGTGGGTAAGAAATAATGTTGAAAGTCTAAATTCTGCGGACAGATATTCATACTTCTAACCCAAGTTTGAATTCTCGTTCTCAGGTACCTCATGAATGTGACATTTGAAGGCCGAAACCTGTCATTTAGTGAAGAGGGTCACCAGATGTTCCCCAAACTGGTCATCATTCTTCTCGACAAGGATAGACAGTGGGACAGGGTGAGCATCTTCTCTTCTTCTCTATGTCTCTCATCCCCGCTCTGCATCCTGTTCATTCCTTCCTCTCTTCTGCTAATCTGTCTTCTGCCTGTTTTCCAGGTTTGTATTTTTCACCCTCTGTGATCTGTCTGTCACTGGAAGTACCTGTTACAGTAGCCTGTATATCACACAGCCATCCTCCCACTCACTTACACAGGTTGGCAAGTGGGAGAGAGGCTCTCTGACGATGAGGTACCATGTGTGGCCTCGCTTTGAGCTGTACTCGGGAGCAGAGGAGCGGGAGGACCACCTGTCCATCGTGACTCTGGAGGAGGCGCCGTTTGTCATTGTGGAGGATGTGGACCCGCTCAGCGGCACCTGCATGAGGAACACCGTGCCATGTCGCAAACAGCTCAAACTCAAGTGAGAATTTAGAGTTTGATCTTGGCATAAGGAAGAAATATGTATTGTATTAGGTTTTGTTTCCTTTTTTTCCTTAAGACACCAATTTTTGTCTCACAGGAGTAAAAAGTGTCTTCACAGTGGGAATCCAGGAGGAATATGATAGTCATGAATTGTGTCATCTTCTGCACACATTCAAAGTCATTTGTCACATCAAATATATCACTAGTAGTTATAAAAAAAAAACAACCTAAGACATCAACAGTTGCATGTGTAGTTTAGCAGAATGTTATGCAAACTGTGAATGCAAGCAAAGGAAATGAATCAGTGCTATAATGAAACACACATGTATGGAGGAATGCTCACAGTCGTGAATTACATTTCCTTGAATCTTCCCTTTGGTTTCTTTGTTTATCATTTCCCCGTCACTGCAGCATGTTGTAGTGATTCTCCCTCTTTTTCTTCACTGGATATTAAAGCTGCAATAGTTTTCATCCTCTCACAATCTCTCACTGTCCTCAGATCACCTCAACTAGCTTCACTACTGCTAACTAGATCATTGTCTTGGTTTCTGTCACTGTTTTCCTCCGTCCCCTGCCTCTTCACCCTGACCCTCTTGCTATCCATTTCTCCTTGGTGTGTGATAATGAATTTTCTTCAGTGGCCTCCTTTTCCATCACTGGCCTACCTGAAATCTCCTGAGGATGTCCTACATCTTCTGGCTCAGTGGTTCTTTTACTGACTGATCTTTCACCCTGTTCTTGCTCCTGTTTCCCTATTCCCCCTTTTGCCTCTCCTCCGCCTGTCGGTCTGTCTCTTCCTTCAAAGACATCCTCACATACAGCACTACAGGGATAGGCAGCGCTATGCCACAGAGAATATGCAGGATTTCTCTCCAGCCAAAAATACTTCATAAGCCAGTAGCACAGAACTGTGTAGATTTGTCTTTGTGTGCACAAAAGCAGAAATTTGTGAACACAGCCTTAGTACCGGACAGATAAACCCCATTGTTCACATTGTTCTGTGTAATACGATGCATTTTATCTCAGTAATCATGAAGGTTTTCATCATTACCTCCACCAAGGAGATTATGTTTTCAGTCCAGTTTGTTTGTTTGTTTGTTTCTGAGCCGGATCACAGAAAAATTGCTGACTCCATTTTTATGAAACTTGGTGGAAAGGTGCAGCATGGGCCGAGGTGGAAGCCATTAAATATTTAGAGTGGATTGGAAACATGGGGTGGATTCATTAATTATTTTTCCCTTTCATTAACATTGCAAGATAGAGCATTTGGCCTTGGTGAAATAAATGCCAGACATCTTAAAATCCAGTAGATGGTAGTAAAGTTGAATAGTGACAAAACAGCCAAGTGTAGAAATAAGATGACTCCACATTACAATCTACTTTCACAGGCGTGAGTAATCCTGTAATGTAACCTATAATGTAGCGGCTCAGACTTCATACAGGAAACAGTCATGGAGCATTCAGGGTCAGAGGTTTCTTTGGGAACCGGAATAATTGTAACATCACCACAATTGTAACATTTTTTTTTTTTTCAAAGTAACATGTGGCTAAAAGTAAAGACACTCATACCATGCAACTAATTGTACTCTTGCTCACATCCAAATGTGAAATGTCTGCTATAAACTCCACCAGAGATATCAAGGAAAAATGTTCAAGCTTTATGCTTGAGAGCAAGGAGAAACATTGGCCGTGAAGTTTGCACTTGCAGATTTGCATACTGTAAAAGAGTGAACTTTTGGCCTTGGCAGACGTCTGCGCTCTCCAAGTGCCCTTCTGGTTTTTATTATTGATTAATCTGCTGATAAATGTCAGTTAATTGTGTGAATGCTAAGCTCAGTAGCCAAGATAATGTCTTGTCCTGTCCAACCAATGAACCAAAAAAGATGTTAGCTATCATATATGACAAAGAACGGCAGCATATCCTCACATCTGAGAAGCTCCAACGAGTAAATGTTTGACGATGACAATTAATTGATTGTCAAGTTCATTGTGTCTCAGTCAGCATTTACACATCTGACCCTAGGTGGTTTCACTGAGAACTTCCTGGTGTCTTCTTTTTTCAATGTATGCTAATCAATGAAACAACAAACTGAATTGAGTATTTGGTTGGAGTAAAAACCTGCATACTGTCATCACATGACACCTGGTTACTTTTACTTTTCATGTCACCTCTGCTGCTTTCCTCTCTAGTTTTAATCTGCTTGTTTTATATACCTGAAACCAAAATGCTTTCTCCTGTTCCTCTGCCATTACTTCCTCTCCTACCAGCAATCAGACAGGTGATTCAGGGATTTACATAAAGCGCTGCTGTAAAGGTTTCTGTATAGACATCCTGAAGAAGATCGCCAAGACGGTCAAGTTCACTTACGACCTGTACCTGGTCACCAACGGTAAACACGGCAAGAAGGTTAATGGGACGTGGAACGGCATGGTTGGAGAGGTGAGGATATTTCTCCTCATGTTACACATAAACACAACCACTCTGTTGCTTCCACATGTTCTTGATAGATTACTGGCTCTGATTCTGTTTCACTGCTCTGTAATGGGCAGATGTTTGTTGGTTTGAAGTAAAGTAGTTCTGTCCTGAGGCCTGGCCCCACACTAGACAGAAACAGCAGCTTTGTCTCATCTGTAAACAGCTTTAAAATACGCAGAGTGACAGTTTGGTCGACTTCATACAGACCTGCTGGCACATCAGCTGATTATTGGATTTCACAGCTGGCAGAACACTGCAGACCTCACCATACAACCATTACTGAACCAGCGTTACGAAATAAATAGAGCAGTACACTTAACAGTGTATATTCAGTGTGTCCCATCAGAACCAGTATAGTACACCAGTATGTTCACTATTACTGCAACTCCAATTTTCAGCCATCATTGTGGGTGGTGTGGCACTCGTTGCATACAGTATCCCAACTTTTAACTGTTTCCTTAAAAGCCAAATGCATTCAGACATGAAGACATGTAACACTCTAATGACACAGTGAAAACCGAAGTGATTTCCAAAAAAATAAATATCTGCTTCGAGTGGCAGGGATCAGATTAAACATCTGTTATTCTGCAGAATGAGAAAAGCTGCGACTATAGCTGAAAATTTGGTAACCAAGCATCACTCTGACATTGTATTTGATTAATACAGGCTGACGGACACCATTTTAAAATTTGTAACAGTGATATTTGGTGAGTTTTTGGAATAGATCAAACTGAGCTGAACATTCGCTCTTCATGACAATACAAGCATACAGTACATGCCTGATCAACAAGATTTATGGAAAGTGAAAATCTGAAATTAATCATTTAATGTTGACCAGTTTCAGGCAATATTTGGTAGATTTGGCAAAAACAAACTATAAATAGCAATTAAAACCAGATCTTTTGGGGCACAAGCCCACCATACTTCCTGTAAGAACACACCAACATTGATATGAAGTTTCCTGCCAGCCGGAAAATCCAACAGCTGCAGATTAATATGTCCTAAATTTAATGTGTTTTCATTCATTGTTCAGGCTGTTTGTTTATTTACTCAAGGTATGTATGTTTGTTTTTTCACTTTCTTCTCCTTTGCTCGGCACTTTTGCTGCTTCAGCAGTTTGTAAATCACTTTTCTTTACAATATGAATACAAGGCACAGACTAAGTTGCGTTTTAAAATGTAAAAATCAATTAAACAATCAAGTAAGTAAGTAATCTAATACTAATATTAACTCTTGTGCAAGTAGGGGCAGTGTTTTGGAATTTATCTTTGTGATGGGGCTAATCATATTGTCTGAATATCTCTTTCCCTCTGTTAGTTTCTCACTCTGTCTCTCATCCATCGAGCAGTTTTTTCCCCACAACCTGGCCTGAGGGTGAGCTATGATCAGCTCTGCGAAAACCTCAAGAGGATTTGAATGAGGCTCCTAATCAGACATGGTGAAAGAAAAAGATATAGCGAGAAAAAGACGGACAGAAAGAGAAAGCGATTGCAAGAGTCAAGGAGAGAGAGAAGGCAGCCTCAGGGAAGGACCCACTTCTCTCCTGCACACATTAGACATCAGACATTCAGCACAATGCAGCCTTTGCAAATCGATGTAATGTCCAACTTAATTGATTATGGCATTGAACAAGCAACTTCATTATTATGTTAATAACATAGATGAGTTAATATGTGCAGGGTGTTGTAAAATTACAGCACCTACAATAGCATATACATCAGCATAAAGACGAGGCTTTGCAAATGTACAGCGCATGCATGAATGCATTAGTCCATGTCCTTCAATGCCTAAGCAAGCAGGTAATGATTTAATTAGAATGGGGGAAAACGGGACAACAGATGTAGGAAACAGAATAAGACAGAGATAAAGAATAAGAGATAGAAAACAGAGAGAGCAGACCTCCATGTGGAAGTCTAACACACAAAGACAAAACACTGACAAAGCAAAAGTAAGTAAGATGAAATATCTTAAATCAAGGCAACATGAGTTTTTGCAGCATAGGATTCCCGTTTGTTCTGCCATTCTGTACATATCCCATCTCAACACAGTCCTTTGTGCTCCATTTTTATTTGTGGCCCGACGCCCCAGAAACTTAGGCCTAAATATACCTGATCACACTCTGGGGACGGCTGTGTTGTTGAAGAGTCGAAATCTGACCCAGTGTAATAATTACCCTCTCTTCCTGCTTCAGGTCTACCAAGATAATGTGTTAAATACCCGGAAAAGACGGTGCCTTGTGTGTGAACTGCAGCACTGAGTTACTTTTCCAATCGTGTTTTTTTCCCCACATCCTGGGAATATTCTGCGCAGTACGCCCGCTGACCTTTCATGGTTCCCTCCTGTCTGTCTCTGTCTACTCTGCGTGTGCTTGATCCTCAGGTGGTGTTGAAGAATGCCCATATGGCGGTAGGATCGCTCACCATCAACGAGGAGAGGTCAGAGGTCATTGACTTCTCCGTGCCCTTCATCGAGACAGGGATCAGTGTCATGGTCTCCCGTAGCAACGGAACCGTCTCCCCTTCCGCCTTTCTTGGTGAGCAGATGTACAGCACAATCGCTTACATGCACACACACACACACACACACACACACACACACACACACACACACATCATATCACATCATAAATGCACAATCACAGACAGATGAACAAGTAGGGTTTTCACAAAATAAGAAGTCTTGATGATTTCATGGTACGCACAGAAAAGTTGGTTACCTTGCTGAGGAGTTGAGGAGCTGCAGCTCTTCATCTACCAGATCCTTTTAGTTCTGTTACTCCCTGCAACATTTAAAAAGGGTCAAAAAAAAGCCAAGGATGTTCTGTAGACATTTTTTTTGATGACCTGTCCTCTGTTATAAATTGTGTTTCCTGTCATTGCTTCAAAATAAAATCCACCTTGTGTTTCACCAGTCGAACACTTTTAAAGTGAACTAGCAGCACTCATCATCATCATCATTAGGAAATAAGTACGAGTCTGAGAGGGCCGTTTTAGGGTCAACAGTAGACAGAGAGGCTGTTATCAGTGAGATAAAATAGAAAGTGGAGCTAGATACATACTTCCTGTGAATCTCCTCATGCCTGTGAAGGCAGTTTGAATCCAGCATGGGAGTGGTTGACTCAACCACTAAGAATGAAAACTGCAGTACAGGAAGTTATGGAAATTTTAAATACATTGAACGGCTTTTGGTGAAAAAAAAAAAAAATGCAGACTTGAAATAGTAATGAAAGTGGGCATTGATACTATCAACTTTAAAGTGCTCAGAAAAATGAAGGTGAAAGCTTCAAAGAGTCTACTAAATGGACCTTCTGGTGAGGTTGTTTTGTTCACAGCAGTGCTGTGGGGTTTGTCACGGTCCATTCTGTGTGTGTGAAAATTGCAAAGCGAAGTGCAAGTGGTGGAAAATGTGCCCATTTCAATGAGTACATCTGTCCATTCACACCTACCTGCCTTCCTCTCAGCTTTTCTCTCGCAAAGTGCTTGTTAGTTTTCACGCAAACTCAGATTAAAACCATGAATGTGCAACAATGAGTTGACAGAACATAATGTTTGAATACAAATGATCATGTCGATACCAGGGGGTGATTTTATAATTTTCTTTGATTTGGTTTAATGAACTTCCTCTCTCTTGTCTTCCCACAACCCTCCCTCCCTCCGCTCCCCTTTCCTCTTCCTCTGCACCCTGTATTCCCACTCACTCCCCCCTCTCTCTCTCACCCACCCCCTCCTCTCCGTCTCTGTGTTTTAGAGCCCTTCAGCGCTGATGTCTGGGTGATGATGTTTGTGATGCTGCTGATCGTGTCGGCCGTGGCTGTGTTTGTGTTTGAGTACTTCAGCCCGGTGGGTTACAATCGCTGCCTGGCAGACGGGCGAGGTGAGAGGATTGCACACACTCGCACACACACAGGCTCAACCCAGCCAATCCATGCTCCAGAGAGGTGACAGTGAGGTACATTTTCAGGCAATTGCATGTCCTGAAACAAGACTTAGTAGATGTTTTGTTGCTTTGAATGCATCATTCGGGAGAACCCTACATGTGCTAAATTACTTTAACAATCTTGTCTGAATGAGTGCGACTGGAGCACTGAGATTTACTCTACTCTGTGTTCTGGAGTCCTTATCTACATCTACAGTCACTTAAGCTCTTTCACTAATGAAAAGGATCATTGACAAGAACCAGATAGGTGATCTTAAGTATTCCTTGCATGACTGTATGAACAACGACTCCTCTGTTCTCGCTTTACAATGTCTTTTTTTGCATTGTGCCTTTCTTAAACTTAACACAATGCTGCTGCCCCTCTATGGGTTGTAAAACCTGACGAATAAGTAGATCTATTACCATACACTGAAAATAAGTGTCACCTTTAATGGTGTGTGACAGTATGAAACAACACTACCCTATTGAATCAGATTCAGTTCCAGCAGGCCGTTCAAATAAATTTGGCCATCAAAATCAATGGTTCAGATTCAATCTATTTTTTTTCTCAAGGTTTTATATACCCAGCTCTGCTTGACTCTCTGGATCGCATTAGTCTGCTACAATGGCAGCCACTCAAGATAAAATCAGAAAAGTGTTATATTGCTGCTCACAGTCTTTTTTATCAAGGACCAGCGGGGATAAGAGTGTTTGGTTTGGAGTTATGCTTCCTGCCGTAGTGTTTTCTGAATGTCTTCTGTCACAGCAACTGTTATGTAGTGTGTGTGGTTTAATAGCTGGGTTATGTAAGGCTGTTGTCCTATACTGCTGCTCCAGCTCTAGCATAATTGTAGCCTGCTGCATGCCGATCTACACCCCTCTTTCTCTTTCTCCCTGTCACTGATGCCACAGAGCTACAGTGGGTAGTGTTTCCACCCTGCCACCTTGTCATAGTGCCATAGAGGTAGGTGGAGCAGAATTAGTCTTTAACAGTAGGCTGTCACAGCAGCTGCTGGAAGAGCAGATGTACATCCTGCGATCGCTGACAAACAAAAGTATGGGAATAAATCTAGTCTTTGTCGTCGCCATCCATCAAGTGCCTCGCACAACGGCGGTCATGAGTAAATGCAGATAAAGTGAAGTAGTATTTCTGATTTATGAAACTTCTTGCATCCTCTTTCATCTTTCTTTGTGCCCCTCCTCACTCCCTGCGTCTCTCTTTTATGTCTCACTCTGACTCCCAGAGCCCGGCGGCCCCTCTTTCACCATCGGCAAGGCCATCTGGCTGCTTTGGGGTCTGGTTTTCAACAACTCTGTCCCCGTGCAGAATCCCAAAGGTACGACCAGTAAGATCATGGTGTCAGTGTGGGCCTTCTTCGCTGTCATCTTCCTGGCCTCCTACACTGCCAACCTGGCTGCCTTCATGATCCAGGAGGAGTATGTCGACCAGGTGTCGGGCCTGTCAGATAAAAAGGTGTGAATTTGAGGCAGTGTGAGGGGTTGTGGGGTGGAGGAGCAGGTGTGTGAAAGTATGTCAGGTGGGGTGCTGTGAGACCGAGTGTACCTGAGCCTATGAGAGAGTTCCTGATTTAGGGCTGCAACTAATGATTATTTTCAATTTTTTTCTTTATTTTATTCTGATGAATTTTGATTTATGTATCTTTATTCAACACACTGTTATGAGGATGACAGAAAGATGAGAACAGAAAGTGATCTGTTACATTTTGGGTTAATTGATTAATCGTTTATTTCAATGGTTTCAAACCTTTTCTGCCTTACATACCACCACAGTACTATTACATGAGCTCCAGTGCCCCATGCTTGACACAATCCATCATGTTTCAAATGAGGTCATTTAAATTTTAAAGTAACTTTCAAGTGTTATTCAACACTAATAATTCGATAAAAGTGTGTAAAGTTCCAATATCTTTTCATACAATTGAATCATCAGTGTTTTGGCTGGTTTGGTCCATAGACAGTAAAATAAGTGGACAGAGCTGAAAAGTGAAGCCAATGCAGAAGAGTCGTCAACCTGCATTCTTTCTAATGGCCAGTAGGGGGCAAATGCACTGGTTGCAGAATGAAGTCTGATTGTATGTAAGCTTCTGAGAAAAGGATGTTTCTTTGCACTTGATTTATTATGTCAGCAAACATTTCATGTTCATACTAGTCAGCACGTTCATTCTGTAAATTATGGTTCCATTTAGCATCAAACAGACGATAAAGCAGGTTGTCATTTAGGGTGTGGCCACCTTGTGTTTCGTATCCTTGGGTTCTCAGTCAGATCCAATCAGGATAGAGGTGTAGTGATGAGTATCCTCCCCAGCTCCAACCTCTGGTCCAAACATGGCCACTTCAAGATCCAAAAACCACGATGGCCATGGCCATAATGCCAAAGTCAAGGCTTCAGAATGGTAGTCCACAAACCAATGTGTGATGTCACAGTGGGTTTACATTGGGTTTGGCCACAAATGCATTTGTAAATATATTTCTGTGGTTGCTCTCAAACTTGTTTTCTTGCACTCTCAATTGCAACACAAGGTTTTCAGGAGTCTGTAGTTGGCCTGTTGTAACTGGTAGTTGATCTTTTTTGTGACAACAAATATAATGAAATTAGCCCCAGAGCAATTTGAAATAAAATTTGTGTTTTATTTTCCTCCTAAACATAAATATGTGGATGCATTTTAAATCAAATCATTTCAAAATAGCTGAGCTCTTCCACAATGTCTTCAGGTTTGCCATTGTTTTAGTTAATAACATTCAAAAAAATATTTTTGGACAGATGTTCAGACAAAACCACCACCATGGGTATGAGACTAGGCATGACAGGCATTTATCACTTATTTCTAAAATTTTATTGACCATACAATCAATCAATTAATTAAGAAATTAAATGAACAGCAATGAAAATAATCACAAGTTGCAGCCCCGGGCTCATCATTTCTGCACTTGTATGCTTCTGTCCTGAGTGGTGGATCTTTATTTTTGAACTTGATCTGGTGTACAGTATGTTTGTCTGAATGTGTCCTCCAAATTCTCCTGTTTGTCTGTCTATTGAGCACAACACTTAAGTAATTTTGAGCTTTCCTAAAGCATAGTCCTAAGCTCCTGCTCAGCAGTGCATTAAAGGTTATTTGATGCAGCTCAGTGCCTTTTCCATGCTAACGAGCACTCCTCTGTCATTTTCTCTGTGTGGTTTCTTTTCCGGAAAACCCCCACCACAGTTCCAGAAGCCTAACGAATTCTCGCCACCATTCCGGTTTGGCACGGTGCCCAATGGGAGTACAGAGCGCAACATCCGCAACAACTACCGGGACATGCATGCTTACATGACCAGCTTCCACCAGAAGAATGTAGATGAAGCGCTGTACAGTCTGAAGACCGGGTGAGGAGCAGAGAGGGAGAGGGGAGGCTGGAGAGACAGATGGGGGATGTGAGGAAGGAGGGAGTTGAAAAGGATCTCAGCAGGGAAAGAAAAGAGACAGTGTTATGGAGCTGTGAGGTACTGTGCTGATGCAATACAGAGAAAAGATGATCAAGGAATGAGGAGAGTGAGACAGAGGAAGAGGGGACATTCTGGGCGATGTGGGTGGGCAGCCAGTTGAGCTGTGCGTATCTGCCTGCCATTGCCGCCCAGAATAGCAGCGCAGCCTGTGGTTGCTGCAAAAGCCAGCTGATATTCGCTCTCCCTGCCTCTCAAAGCTAGCTAACATCTTCCTTTCCTATGCCCTCTTTCTCTCTGCCTGTCTTCCAGTGTTTCCATCAACGGCTGCTAAAGAATTAAGAATGCAAAGCAGTGATGTACCTCTGGTGTTTGGTGAGAGCTTGAGCTGAATGACCACAGAGGCCTGTAGAGCCCTGAGGCACCGTTTGATGGCAGTTTGTCACCAAGCTGGAGACTGTCAGGCCAATTTACCTGTCAAATCACTCAGGGTTGATGTGGATAGAATAGAATAGAGGGTTTCCCCAGGAAATGTTTCAGCTGAGATGGCATGCCACACAGATCCTGACATACCTTGTCAGATGGTCAGTTTAGTTATTAGGCCTGAACAATTGCACTGGAGCTTTAAGATCATTTCTTGACCTTGGATGCAGCAGTTTGACTACGCCAAATTCAGTGCAAGGTCCAACTCTAGCCTTGTTGTTTCCAAAGCTTTTGAACACATCCTGTGGCCTTCCTCATTGGATGGAGACTCACAAGATGCGGTTGAAAGCTTCAGAAAGAACATGTTTGGTCTTGAGTTTTGAATTGTTTGTTTTGTCAAATGGCCATACTTATTGGATATAAGATATTTGCTGCTGCACTTTTTTCCTTGAAGACCAGTTATCTTATTTTGTAGAAAATTAAAATTTTTTTAAAGACGTTAGCAAAGGTTGTCTTTGTTTCAGACATAGTGGCCCACGAGGGAAACCCATGAATAGAATAGATTAGAATGGACGGTGATTGTATCTAACATCAGTCTCCATCTGGATTTCTGTATTTACTGTCTGATATTTTATTTGACTGGGCAAAAGTGCTAACTCTAAGCATGCATACGGCCCTCTCTTAAGTATCCCTCAATGTAATGTTTTGCCTGCTTACACTTAAACTCTTCAAGTTCAATTGTTACATTGTAAATTAATTCCAGTTAAATGATTAATGAAGATTTACACAGAGCAGCTCTTGCACTGAAATTACTCTGGAAATCAATAACTTTTTAAAACCAAACAAACATAGCTGCCTCAAAATGCTTAGTTTATATTGTCTCTATAATTAGTACTGAATGACGTAGTTCTCTCCATGAAAATTTTCCAGAAATTATAAGAAAATAAACCCACAGAATTAAGTGTTATCCTTCACCGTTAACAATTGAATAGTGACAACTGAGTGAACAAGGTAATGATTTCATTCACCGTCACTATGAGGATTAGAGGCACAAGAGGCTCCAGTTACTTACTTATTTACTGCCCATTTTGCCTCCTGGCAAGTAGGGCAGCAACAAAGGTTCTCCACTCTGGTCGATTCTGGGCTGTTTTCTGGACACCTTCCCATGTCAGGCTCATAGATTTAATTTCTTCCTCTACTGTGAGACACCAGGTGTTCTGCCAGGTGAGAGGCTCCAGAACACAACATAAAGGTTTGCTTCTCACACATTTTCCTGCACTCTGTAGTAAACTGGACGCCTTCATCTATGATGCTGCGGTGCTGAACTACATGGCGGGCAGAGACGAGGGCTGTAAGTTGGTCACCATCGGGAGCGGAAAGGTGTTCGCCTCCACCGGCTACGGCATCGCCATCCAGAAAGACTCAGGCTGGAAACGAGCCGTGGACCTGGCCATCCTTATGCTGTTTGGAGATGGTGAGGACTTGAATTATGTTTTTATTTGAATGAAGGAGCTCAACATAGTCCAGTGAAAGTCAGGACTTTCATAGTGGGCATGAGGGCCATGGTTCCCCTCAGGTTGCCCCTCAAAAAGTGATGTCCTCCAGCTGATTTTTTCCTCTACCTCTTTCTTGTCAATACAGTTTTTAGACACCAGTGTCCTCCGGTGTTCACTGAGGATCAGCATCAAGTAAAATGCTGCACACAGAACCAGTGGTGGGTTCGATTGCGAGCTTCACTGCAGAGAAACAGGGCTATTTATGATGACAAATCCAGCCATCAGGACACTTCCTGATGTGCCAATAGAGTGAGTAAACTTCTGACAAGAGGAGGTGACCTGAGAAGTATTATGTGCCTAATGAGTATTATAGCTGAATCTTTTTTCCTTTCACTGATATACTTTAATGGGAGATAATGGTTTAAACTGTGTCCTATTTTCTTTGTAATATCCTCACAGTGATTAGATAGGGCCTAAACATTATTATTCTATCTGGAAGGAAACAACCATATCAGAGGACAACCAAATAGACCCACTGTGTTTAAGAGATTCATTTATTTCACTCAGTCTAAACAAACATTAACTGTCCTTCAGTGTTGAGCCACTGTTATAGGTTTCAGGTAATAAAGCATAATTATCACTCAGATTGAGAATGTCAAATTGCAGTCTCATCAGTAGAGTGAGGTCAGATATGTGGAGTCATGGAAGTAGCTTTGAAGGAGCCGCAACTCACAAGGAAGTTGGTGCTTGTTATGGTGGCAACCCAAAAACCTGCTGGTGGATCCCGGCAGTCATCGAGGACGTTGAGCTGCAGGATGAGGCCTCCTGAGCCAGGTTGGCACAGTTCAGTCCTTACTGAACAGCGAGGCACCAGCAGGCCTGAGAGACTGCAGCTGTTGCAGTCGTAGAAATGAAAGCATCAGTGTGAGTTTGTTTGTTTGTTTGGGAACTCAGGAGGTTCTGGCATGGATGGGAAATATTGACCTTATCTGGAGACTGAAGGAAATGCAACAACAGGGAAACCGTGGTTCTATTTTGATTTGTCGACATTGTAACTCTCAACAAGGAGAGTTTTGCAAATTTGTCATTGACAGGATTTGGCTTTGAGAGCTTTCCAGTATGAACCACATGCTGATGTCTAATTTGTTTTTAGTCTTGGTCCACAAATTACTTTACCACTGTGTTTGACAGATTAAAAATAAAATCCCTCCTTGATTTGGACTCGTGTGGAGTTCTAGGATATTCTTCCTGATAGCCACCTCAGAAAAAGCAGACATGAAAGCTGTAAAGCTCTGCCTACAATTTCGAAAAGTGCATAAATAATTTAAACCCTTTACCACCTCCCATGGCTGATAAGTGATGTGCAGGAAGAGCAGGAGTACTGTGAGTGTTCATCACCAGCACATGTGTCTTTGTGGGAAATATGACTGTAGCACTGTGACACCAGCTCATCAGTTCAACAATACGGTGCCAGGATATCGCTGACTACACCAGTACCTCATCATGTGAGTATTTACAGGTTGAATCCAGGGTCTGTATCCCATTAGTGTATTGTATACCGCATGTGCCGCAGAGCAACACTCTCAGTTTGTAGGTCGGGTTGTGTTTTGAGCGCCAGCTGCTGTTGTGTGTTTTGGGTAGTGACCGAGAGAAGCCAGCAGGGTGTCTGGTGTCACTTTAAGAGAATGACAAGTGCAGTGATCCATGAGGGCCTCTGCATTGAGCTGCTGCTCCATCATGATGAGACAGGCGAGCCAGTTGTGGTGGTTTGTGAACATGTTTCAGATGCCCATTTGGCATCTCTGTTTGAACAGGTTGGAGCCGCACAGACATTCCCCATCAGTGCAGACAGTTAATGAGACAGTAGGCCCACATTATGAAACAGCACTCGCATCTCATGACTCTGAAGTGCTGCAGTGTTGGTTTGAGACTTGAACTGCAGCTGAACTTTAGCATTTTGTTCACACTGGAGATGAAGTGAACACTTCAACACACACTGCAACAGGAAATTACAGTTTCTAAAATATTACAGGAGACTTTCAATCTGTGATGCAGGTTTTGTTTTCTTCAAATCAGTTTTTCTGCTATCAAATGTGTTGAATTGTTTTATAGAAAATTCTCATCACACATTCCACTTACTTTGTTTTCCCTTCGACATTTTCTCATTCAACACATGGACGCCTGTTTAGACGTGACTTACATTCACCTCTCCGGCCATGTGACAATGACTTAACTGTTGCCATGACAACGAGCAGTTGAGGAATGCAGAGTTCATAAGTACATAAGTTCAGAGGTCACAATGTTTTTGCTAACTTCATTTTCAAAGGTCAAGAATTGATATTTTGAGGTTGATGGTTCAAGACTACACTGAAGGTATAATGTCGGCTTACAGTACATGATAAAAACACACATCTGATCATACTTGGTATTCACTATTCACAGGATTAAAAAAACATGATCTGGACATTCCTAATATTGACTGATGTCACTCCAAAAAGAGGCCTGCAGTTAAGGAGCCTTTTTTCTATTTTCTGACATTTAATACATCCAACAATTAATTGATTCATTTAGAACATAATCAGAATATCAGTCAGAAATGAAATTAATCAGTTGATGCAGCACTCGATCTATCCACACTCATCAGTCTTCAGAGTGCTTTGGCAAAGAGCTGAAACATTTTGTTGGGAGAACTATTTCTCCGCTGGCCTTTAACAGGCGCCAGAAAGTGACAGTGGATGGATGGATGAATGTTGTAAAGTACACTGATTGTGTGTCCTGTGTTTCCTTCATTTGACAGGGCAAGTGTTGTTGCCTATGGAGAGGAAATGTGGGCGCATGAAAGCGGAATAAAAGATTTTAAAATGTATCACCAGCCGTGAATTTGGCAGCTCTTTTGCATTTTGTATCTTCATGTAAAAGAGACAACTGTCCCTGCTGTGAATCCTTGCCTTGGGGGAGAATACACCTACAGTAATCACTCCACCTCCAGAGATTGTATGTGCTCCATACGGCTCACCAGCTGCCAGATCATGTATTGCACACTGACACACACATACACACACACACACACACACACACACACAGTTGCCTTCGATGTGCTATCACTTTCCATCCTGGTGTGTGTCACGGATGAAGGGGTCAGTGCAGAGAGAACATTCACCATGAATCAGATCTTTAGGAGCCAGATCAACTCAGACCTCAACATACTCTGTTGAGTGATGTTCACTGAAGTGCCAGTGTGTGCATGTATGTGTGTATGCAAGATGTGTGCGTTTGTCACATGTGACTGTGTTCATATTTGAGTGTGTGTTATCCAAAGATCAGACAACATGTCTGCACAAATTTACCAAATGGAAGTAAAGTCTTATTGTTCTGTCAAGTGAGTACATGAGGCCAGCACGTCAGACATTACCTCTCATTACTTCATGTAGACTGTTTGGCTGTCAGCACACATATGCTAGTCCAGGTTTAGAGATCAGACTCATCGATGTTTGCTCGTATCTGTCATGTCCTATTAAGAGTCCAGATATGACCATGATGTAGGTCATATGTGCAGAGGCACAGGATCAGCGACAGCCTCCTTAAAGTAAAAAACAGATACAGGATCAGGAGGAATGTGGGAAAACTGTTGATGATGGAGGAGGAGAGGGATGGGAAAAATGATGGATAAGAGCAGAGGTAGGATTAGAAAGCGGAAAGTAATTAGAATAATATAGATTTCAATTACATTATAGATTTTGTTCATTGATCCAGTTACAGTTCTTAATCAATTCCTATTGTGATTGAATTGGGTTCATATTGTGGGGTCGATGACAAGTACATACAGATTTAAAAGCATCGGGTGTGCATCCAGCGGAGCATTTACACTGCCCTCATGTCATTGTCATTAAATCTGCAGGCCGGTAATAAGAATCAATAGCGTCAGAGTTGACACTTTGGTTCTAAATGGGAACCAGTTTGCTGTTCCCATCGCTGGTCTGGAGATGTTCAGATGGATATTTGGTCATCCCTGGAATTAATTCAAAGCATCTAGCCTTTTTGTGACTGTGTTTGTTTCTTGTTTTTTGCTTCTGTCCTTTTTTTGTTGTTTGCTTTTTAAAATCTGCAAATCTTGCAGGGGCTGTCTTGCGTGACTTTCGCGGAAAACATGACAAATCAAATAAGCCTTCTTCACAGCAGACATTTAGCCTTGCCACAGCAGAAAAAAACACACATGTTACTAATAACATTAACGATGATTCAGTGAAACAAGATCGATATCACTCTATTGTCTATGCATTCAGTATGGAGCTTGGGGCAAGAGGTAATTAGCTTAGCTAGCTTAGCATAAAGACTGGAAGCAGGGGAAAACAGTGGCCTGGTTCTAAAGCTGCCACCTCTAAAGCTATTTAATTAATATGCTGAGAACCATTTGTTTAATCTGTATACAAACGAAATGTAAAAATAAACATTTGTGGCTTTATGTTTTGAGTATTTTGGGTTTTAAATTATGCGTTCTAAGTATTTCATGATGATCAACACCCAGCACAGTGATTTTCTTGAGTCATCACAGCGAGGATGCCAGGTCTGGAACCATTGTGCAGAGACTCAGTGGGGGGTGACATGGACAGAGATTTATATCACAGTATTTGTTTGTTCATTAGTTTTGTTTGTTTGTTTTTTACAGTATTATATCACATTGTTGCAAAAATAAACATGATTCTACCTCTTTTCACTCTATTAGCAATGTAGGGGAGCATATCTTAAGAAAGAAAAAATTATTAAAAAACAGATTTTTATTGGCTCCAAATAGGAATGAAAATGAGGTTTAGACTTAAATTTTTTTTGGAAAGAGTAGTCTGACCCATAATGTAGGTTAAGTACCAACTGTAATGTGATTTATTATCAGATTTAGACAAGGAGTAGGATTAGGCTCCTCAACAGCAATTCTTTGGCAGAAAACCCAAATTATATGAGAACAAGAGTGTGCCACAGGGCATGTGTATGAAGTATGTTTACATGCGGCAGCAACAGACACACTTATCATCAAAGCAAAGTCTGAGTTATAGCGAGGAAAATACTAGTAAATGGATCAAACTGCCTCATGAGTTACATCTAGTACTTATTATCAGCATAACAACTGATAACCAATCAAAGACAGACTGTCACGAACACTTTCTCTTCCTGAGGTTCATTTAAGTAAGAAAGTCTTAGTGAAAACTTGTGAAAACAGTTGTCTGACACACACACACACACCCACACACACACACACACACACACACATCTGTACACAAAACATTCTTATGCAAGCACTGGGAAAATATATACCCCCTTGATCTCACACAGACAGACACAGACAACAGACCATCGGTGCAGATCAAACAAATCTCTCTGGACGTGTCCTCCCCCCTTAGCAGTCCCCCCACCCACCCACCCACCCTTGTGGAACTGAGGGGGACACATTTTAGGGGGCGGAAACACTTGTCACATGACTACACACACACTTCCTCCCTGAGGACTGTCGATCCCAGCAGGCAGTTGTTTTTTCCCACAACAAGGAAGGGATAGCCTTGCATAAGCAATCCTTAATGAGGAAGATCCTCAGGGGACCTTCAGTCAAAATAATGCAACATGACATTTGTTGCACGTACATAAGACCTGAGCTGTTTTTGGCATCAACTCCCCATCCAAAAAATGTGTCCTCTCTTTTTGCACTCACACTTACATTTTCACCTATGGGCAAACTCCTGCACAAGCATACACACAAACAGTCGCACCAACACGTTGATACAGTAACCTGTGTGCATGTGTTTCTGCTTCCTCCAGGTGAGATGGAGGAGTTAGAGGCCCTGTGGCTGACAGGCATCTGTCACAATGAGAAGAACGAGGTGATGAGCAGTCAGCTGGATGTGGACAACATGGCGGGGGTCTTCTACATGCTTGGGGCCGCCATGGTTCTGTCATTAATCACCTTCATCTGTGAACATTTATTCTACTGGCAGCTGCGCTTCTGCTTCATGGGCGTGTGCTCTGGAAAGCCCGGGTTCACCTTCTCCATTAGCAGAGTGAGTGTGCTCGTGTTTTATTTAAGGTCTGACCTCTGTCCTCCTGACAGAAAGATCATAATAGCGGTTGTTTTAAAACCACTGGCTGTGGTTGAGGTGTATCGAGTTGGTCAGGGGAATAGGGTGACTCACCTGACATACCTGTGGCTTTTTTTAGTGCAGGCAGCCGTTAAACAACAAAACAGTTGAAAAGCATGTGAAAAGCATCCTGTGCTATATAAGCAAAAAAAAACCTTCACCTATCTTATATTTTATGTATATATTTTAAAAATGTATTATGTTTTTTAATTATCATTCATTTTACAATAATGTAATGTTATTAGCAATACATAAACACGTTTAATTGATGTGCCTTTCACAGACACTTATTTGTTTGAAATATTCTGCTGCACACTTTCTTTATTAGAATAACCAGAAAAGAAAAGTTTTGCATTGGAGATTTGTAATAATCATGTTTGACATGTTTGTTACAAAATATATTTAATTAGAATTCTGAAGGTGTGAAATATGAAAAACTCTTTACAGAACAGTAACACAATTAACCAGTGGAATCTGTGAGGTTTCTGGTGTAATTGACTGCAGCTACAAGCTTGAAACAGACAAAAGGCATTTACTCGAACTAAAGGTGTAATTATGCCCAAAACAGCCACATCTGAAGGCAAAAGGGTTTCTAGCTGTAAAAGGGTTTATAACATCACTATCAGCGTGCTGAGTGACAGCGAGACCAACCAGCATCCTTCCCTGACAGGGTTAACAAAGCCCACAGTCTTTGAGAAAGTCTGCTGTTCATCAACTAAATGTTGCTGAAATAAAAGCTTCTTACTACGCTGCACATTCTCAGCCGGTGACCTAAAGGTGTGTTTGTGGATGTCGGAGAGCTCATCTCAGCGTGGTTACAACTCTGTTCAAATGGGTCACTTAACAAGGTGTCTCAGTATTGTTGATGCAGGCTGTTGAGGTCCATATAAATAATCACTGCAGGTGTAATTCATTTGCATAATGTTACCTTTTAAGAAAGGGGTCAGGGGTGTATTGTTGTTGCATGCAAACAGTCTCGGTTACTATTTGCCTACGAAAAGGACACTGGTGTTTATGTGTTTGCTGTTGAAGCTGAAGGTGTTTCTAATTGTAATATAATTTGGTTTATTCCCACTCAGACCAACCTGAAAGAACTTGAAGAAAAATCTGACCTTGAGCACTTCAGAAACACACACAGAAACATTTCATATTTCCTTGAACTGGCAGCAAACTGTCTCTCTTTTTAGACTCTGAAACTAATATTTTTATGCAACACATAAGCACCCCTTTCTACAAGGTAGCTTTAAGATTCATTCTAAGCTCTAATGTGCTCAAGACTAACTTTACTTGTTGTATTGCAACATCCATTTTCAGTGCATACACGTTTCAAGTGTGGCTCGTGTTATTCAGCCAGCTGAGTCAGATATCTTTTGTACATTTCCATGCCTCGTTTAACACTGTGCAACATGGAAAAAATATCAACGATAGTGCAGCCCTCAAGAAAATTGCAGTTCATATACTGTATACAGAAAGAGTAAGGATGGACAGATGATGAGACCACAAAGGGCTAATAAAATACAGAGGAAGAAAAAGAGATCAGTTAGCGAGAGTCACGATAAAGAATAAGACCGGCAGCAGGACAAAGGCAGAGTAGAAAGGAACAGACACAGCATTGTGCCAGTAACCTCTGTTCTATTACCTTTCACAGCAGCTGTAGTAGCTATAGATGTAGAGAGATAAAGACCGACAATCCCATTGGAGCGTCTGCCGCTCACCCAAGCACCCAGAAACAGAGATAAAACAGACACAAAGAGAGAGAATGGAGGCATGAAAGGAAAGAGGGTTGACGATTCAGATTCATGAATGTAGCTCGGTGACGGGGAAAGTGACTAGGAGACAGAAACTGTTTCTGACAAGTTGACGCCTTTGAGGAATGTTGGCCCGCGCGCTGGCTGGTGGGTAGTGTGTCCTCGACCTTTCAGATTTGGCTGTTGCCTCGACCACAGATTCCCTCAGCCCCCATTTGAACACGCTTGTTTGACTTCACTCGCAAAAGGCATTCCCCTCTCTTGAAAATGCTGCTTTTATCACAGAGCTTAAACAAACACACACATGTTGATGGATAATGACATCTTAAATAGAGAATTTGTAATGCATGTGTCTCGGATATCAATAGAGAGTCCGTCAAACTTTTACGAAGTGATTCATTTCCTTGACAATGTATTTTCATGAAAGGAAAAAAATAATTCACGAGGTGAAAAGCTAGTGGCATCGGTGTCAGCTGAATTTAAATGGCACTGATTAAACTTATTGATTGGTGGTCAAAACCATGAGCTGACTGCCCCCCTTGTGTTATCAATCAAGGCTTTGATCTGCTCGTTCACCTCTCCCTCAGTTCTCTGCATCTTAGGTGGAGTGCTGAGCAGCTGAAAGGGTCCATGCTGTTCCCCCGAGAAAAGTCATTTATGAACTCAGCCTCTATTACTGTTTAATAGTGTGTAAACAAGAGGGTGGTCAAAGACGACATGGCAATGCATTAACCTCTCTCTGCCTCTGTCTCTGTTTGTGTCTCTCTGTCTGTCTGTCTCTTTATGTATCTGGTGTCTGACTCTCTAACATTAAATCCCCTTTGGTTGTGGATTCCTTACTACTGCCACACATCCACACTCTACTGTTACTGTTGTTTTTGTCTCACTTGGGCTTCATATCTTGCCACTCTCACTCTTATTCTTCCTTCCTCTCGTGGCCTGTCTCACCCTCTCTTTCTCTCTCTACCTCCCTTTTCTTGTAATTTTCATGCTCCAGGGTATCTACAGCTGCATCCATGGGGTACAAATCGAGGAAAACAAATCAACCATAGACTCGCCCTCGGCCACCATGAAGAAGAACATGAACAACACCCACTCCAACATCCTGCGGTTGCTCCGCACTGCCAAGGACATGACCGCCGTCCCGGGCATTAATGGCTCTCCGCACGCCGCTCTGGAGTATAGCCACAGCGGTCGTGACTCGGCTATCTATGATATCCAGGAGCACCGGCGCAGCTTGGTAGGTCACCCTGTAGACTGCAAGTCAGCGCCGCCCTACATGGCAGAGGACAACATGTTCACTGACTACATCAGCGAGGTGGAGAGGACTTTTGGCAACTTGCCCCTGAAGGACAGCAACCTGTACCAGGACCATTACCTGCACCACCACCCGGCCTCGGCTCTGGGTATGTCCGGCCCCCCGCCTAATAGGCCGCGTAGCTTAGGCAGCACTAGCTCTTTGGAAGGGGGCATGTTCGATTGCGACAGTTTAGGGGGAGGGGTAGCACCCATCTTCACCACCCAGCCCCGCCCCTCTATGACTCACAGAAATACCAATAAATTTGACCTGATTGCTGGCCACACCCCTGCGGATTCCAACCAGGGTGGGTTCAAGGGAAGCAATGTGTACGGGAGGTTCTCTTTCAAAGGAGGCGCATCCAGCACGGGGCTCATCGGGGGTCATGACAGGTACTGTGGTGGGGGAGGGGGAGGATCAGGGGGTGACGATGGGAACATTCGCTCTGATGTGTCGGATATCTCCACGCACACTGTCACCTATGGCAACCTGGAGGGCAACAACAAGCGGCGTAAGCAGTACAGGGACAGCCTCAAAAAGAGGCCAGCCTCGGCCAAATGCAGACGGGAACAGGACGAGATAGAACTGAGCGGCTTGAGGAGGAGATCCCACCACCACACCGTCCACCACCACTTCCCTCATGGGCCCCAGGCACACCGCACGGTCTCACCTCCCCTGGAGCGGAAGAGGGGAGGAGGAGGGGGTAATTCTTCACCTTACTTGTTCCGCAAAGACAAAGAGAATCTGAGGGATTTCTATGTGGATCAGTTCCGCTCCAAGGAGGGCAAGGCCAAGTGGGAGCAAGAGGGTGGAAGTGGAGGAAGTGGTGTGGGCGGTGGTAGCGGTGGCGGTATCTGTAAAAGCTTAGTACCTGTAGAGGACTTTCTCAAAGGTAAAAGCAAGAAGCCGGAGTGTAAAGGTGGGCTTGGCTCAGTTTCAGCAGGGCAGCAGGCTCACACCTGTTGGGAGAAGGGGGTCTCTGGGCTAGGAGGTGGGGGCATAGCAGGGGGTGACTGGGAGTGTCGTAACTGCCACAGTGTGTGTCATCATGGTGGAGGTGTAGGAGGAGGTGGCACGTGCCCATCTAGCGGAGTTGGAGGTACCAGCAGTCGCCCCAGCTCTGCTAGCTGCAAACGCTGCGACTCCTGTAAGATCCAGCCAAGCAACCTTTACAACATCAGTGAGGATAATAACATGGTGTTCACTGGAGGGAAGAGCAGCATAGGACCCAGCCAAGCACAAACTCAGGCACAGCGCAGGAAGCTAGGACCGGGTGGGAGGGTGTTAAGGAGGCAACACTCATATGATACATTTGTGGATCTGCAGAGAGAGGGGGCGGGCCGCATGGGAGGGGTCGGTGGAGGCATTGGGGGGCAGTTTCCTCAGCCCCGAAGTGTGAGCTTGAAAGAGAAAGACCGCTTCATCGAGGGCCCCAGCCCTTACGCCCACATGTTTGAGAGGTACGCAGGTGAAAGGGAGCCTTCCTTGTTCGGAGGAATAGGCGGGGACAGGGCAAAAGGAGGCTCCTCCTTCAGCTTGTTCCATGGAGGCGAAGGTGGGTTGCACCAGCGGTCGGTGGGGGAGAGAGACCTGAGGGACAGAGATAGAGCTATGATGGGAGGTGGGGGCTGTGGTGGTGGTGGTGGTGGTGGTAGCAGAGGGGCCGGGACTTACTCGTTGTCTAAATCTCTCTACCCAGATAAGGTGAACCAGAATCCCTTCATCCCAACCTTCGGTGACGACCAGTGTCTTTTACACGGTGCCAAACCGTACTACATCAAAAAGCCACAGACGCAGCAACAGCAGCAGCAGCAGCAACTTCTCAACAACAGCCGGGGAGGAGGGGACTTCCGCGGCTCCATGGGAGTGACTTCCTATTTGCCCGCGTCTGCCACAGCTGGGGTGATGTCCAATGTGGCCCCCAGGTTCCCCAAAGAGCTGGGTCTAGGCGGGGTGGGAGGGCCCTTGGGGAACCACCACGGGGCCAACAAACTACTGCCCGGGGGCAGGGACACGTTAGGTTTGGGGCAGGGACAGAGACCATTCAACGGTGCCAGCAATGGACACGTTTATGAAAAGCTTTCCAGCATTGAGTCAGATGTCTGAGGGTAAAGACAGAGGAAGAAAGACCGAGAGAGAAGATGAAGTGGGTGAAGAAAAGAGGGGGACAGAGAGAAACATGCCGAGGGAAAAAAGAGAAAGAGCACAGGCTGATGCCCTCTCTGTGCGAAGAGAATACTGTATCTGCTGTTCTCACACCAATAAATGGAAAGAATTTGGACGATGCACCAAGGCCACTGCAGGCTAGGTTGTGGTGAAGTCCAGCGGGAGACAAGTTTTTAATGAGAAGAGAGGATTCTGGTGCTGCTCCAACGCTCAGAGAAAGATAGGGAGGGAGGGAGGGAGGGAGGGATGGGAAAAAGTGAAATAAAATCTCTGGCCTCTGCTCTCTTTACATGCTCATTGTCTTTCCCTCCCTCCTGCAGTTCTTTAACACCAAAACAACATTTTGTTTAGCAATGGAAATACAATCATGAATGAAAAATCAACACTTCTGTTGAAGTAACAGGGTAAACTAATAATTGTATTGATAATGTTGATAATATTATTGAATATTATTCCAGTGTTTAATGATGATCAGTTTAGGTTGTTTTTAAATTTTATTTCTTTAAATAGTTCATGTTACATATTTGTATGATGTTAATTCTTTCTTAGCTTACCAATATTACAGGACACTGGTAAACAAGTTGTCAGTGCGGATCTTTTTTAGGTTCCTGTAATTTGGACTCTTGTTTGCTCTTTATTCTTCATGTTTGATTTTTTTATACTTTTCTTACTTTCGAGTGCTGTGAAGTGTATGTGAAAGGCATGACTTGCTGGGTACATTTTATGTACTTATAAATTTGCAAAGATGGTCTTTTTTTCAGCTGCAGAAGCAACATCATCATACTGATTTGCCGCTTGCTCTCGTTTTTCTGCTTGATAGAACCCAAATGGGTCTCACATTTTGAGCTGGATGTGCCTTAAAGGATTAATACTGATTTTTTACACACAAGATCTGTTTCGTTGGTAGACAGATCCACCTGCAAATGATAAGTCCACTGATCTGAGAGTGACTCTTGGACATTTAGCAGATAATACAAAACAAAGCATACAAATTGCTGCAACACAGGAAGCATAAATTCCTGCATAGATCCCCAACAATAAAGGTAACCAATAGCAGGATCACAAGGATTAAAACCACAGTGCCATGATGAGTAAACATTCCTGTTTCCCCCTAAAGTCAGGTTCGACAGAACCATGCCACCATATGTGAAGAAACATGGTTTAGAAAGAAAATTACAAAGTCTCTTCTCATACTGTTAACTCCTCAATTAATCTAACTGCAAGTCAGTTTCCTTTGAATCATTTACTAAGAAGCTCAAACCTTACTGTTCATTTTTGTGAAATGGTTGACCCAGGAACCAGCTATCCATTAAATAGATGTAAATCACATTTAATGTCCACTAGTTGCACTTGTTGCATTTCATTGGGTCGGACTCAATTGGCCATGACAGTTTTGCTGTTCAAGACAGGAACATAATGGACTCTGAGTGAGGCCTCCATTACCGGGACGAGCAGCCCAGCACGTTAATTATTTCATGATTGCAGCTATAAGCCCTGCCTGCTGTATTAGATGGTCACATTCAAAAGATTGGAGGAGGACCAGTGTGGAACATCTTCACTCTGCATGTGTAAAGACCCACAGCAAGCCCCTGATCTCAACCACCAGTACACAGTCCCAAACAATCCCATAATTTACTGTCAGTTATTCATAACTTTCTTTATGCTCACCTTTATAGCATGACATTGGATTTCACAGAGTGTTTTTAGCTTCGAAATGAGGAAAATATTACTATACATCTTCCGAGTAGTGTTCTATGATTCAAAGGATTAGTTTGACATTTTGGGAAACACACTTATTTGCTTTCATGCTGAGAATTAGATGTGAAGATTGATTTCACTCTCTTGTCTGTACAGTAGCTATAAAGGTACAGCCAGCTGCCAGTTAGCGTAGCTTAGCACAAAGACTGGAAGCAGGGGGAAACAGTTAGTCTGACTCTATATAAAAGTCACAGAATCCTCATACCAGCACCTCTAAAGCTCACTAATATATTAAATGTGATGTCTTGTTTGTTAAATTCATACATAACCCACAACTTCTCATTTTTACAATTTTATAGTTGATGTCCAAATTAAATGAAGATAAACATGTTAATCAGTGAGCTTTAGAGGTGCTGGTAGGTGTTTTTTGTCACCTTTGGATAGGCTCCCTGTTTCCCTGTTTTTAATCCTTATGCTAAAATAAGACAAGATATTTAACACAGACATAATGTCAAACTATTCCTTTAAGCTATTTTCTTACAGTCGAAATCTGTCCCTGGGTGGACTCAGTCATCATTTCTCCCACCATGTTGCTTTACCAAACAGAACATAAAAAATAATTTCAGTATGTACTGTAACTTTGATTTCTCCCTCCACCGGACCATAATCTGTTTCACATGCTGAGATTTTGATGAAGGAAAGAATTTGCCCTCGAGTGCAAGGTCCTGTGTGGATTGTGTCAGCTGCGGACATTTGAGGAGAAAAGGAATAAAAGAGGAAGGCACGACGAAGTAAACAGCATCCCAAAAGCAGGTGGTACATGTAGTGAAAAGCATCGCCTTCGTTACCGATCGACTCTTGGTTATTTTTATCAACGGGAGCCTCCAACATCCACAGCGTCAGACACACAGGTCATCTCTGCTCAAACACATAAAGACAAACATAAAAGTCTCATTTACAGCCCTTTTTAGTATTAAATATTATAAGTTCCATCTTTTAAGACGACTATTTTCCATTTTCAGTTATTTATTGTCACTCAAACCTGACTTAGTCATTTTGCCAAACCAAATTTGAATACCTATAGCACAATCTGTCTGAATGGGTTCAATATTTAGTTAACTGTACATCCCAGTCAAAACTTTTGAAGACTTTCTTTCTCTTGGTTGACAAGTCAGTATGTATGATACTAGGGGGTCTCTAGTGTTTGTAAGGACTTGCATGTATACACTTTTTCTTTATTTCTGTTTTTTAATCTTAACTTTTAGCCCAGACAAAAATGGGTGTTTTTGAACAATATTTGGAATTTTATCAATTTCATTGGTACTGATGATCCATATAGTACTGTAGGTGTGTGTGCGTGTGTGTGCTTGTTTGTGCAAGAGAAGACACCAATCTAACAGTAAAAATTTTGGTTCTACTTCAATAAATAACGTTAAATTGGTTAAAAAATTCACTAGGATAGAAAACACTTTTTTATTCTTAATGTTATACACAGATCAGTTTTCTTGATAGTTTGTGTACATGCTTTTAAACAAAATTGAGGTCTTGGTTAATACATTTATCATCACTGAAGAAGCCTTCTTCATCTCAACTACTTTTCCTTTTTTTTTTTCTCCTTTTGAATATCTGGGTACGTTTCATTATTTCCGTTAATGTATGTGCCTGAATACATACGCTTGATTACCTCTGCGTGTGCTCATATGGAAGAGAGACAGAGTGTGTGTGAGAGATTACTGTTTATTGTACGTGTATTACAAAACTGTATGTAAATACTTTACCTCACACTCATGGACTTTTGATAAAAAAAAAAAAACCTGTACAAAACAGTAGAGAATAGATCTATTTGGGATAAATCTTTGATTCGTAGGTCCCCTTGCAAAATTGCTTTTGTATTGACTTCAGGCCAGGATATGTGCGATCATTTATTCTTACACAGATGGTGTGCACATTTAATAAGTCAAGGTTTGTATAGGTTTGTGTTTTGATTTTCTTTTGGATTTGGCCAAAGACCAGCCAAGACGGTTGTTTTCTCAAATTGTCAAGCACTATCACTCACTGGTACACAGAAAGCACAATAGATTATCTGTTGCATTTTTACAAGGTAGTCTCTTTTTTCCTTTCTTTGGCTAATCTTCTGTTTTTGTGTTTTACCACAGAAGATTGAACAACTCCATCCCTGAGCTGTACAGATTGTGAAAAATGTACATACGACAAAAATCTAGCTCACGCTCGCATTTTTTGTATGGAGAGAAATTACTTGTGTGAAGAGAGTATTTCAAATTTGATGGAATATTTAGTAATACTGAAAATGAGATTAAACACAGTCAATGTGAAAATAAGTGCTGAGAAATATTATTCTTCTGTCTCTTTGGAATAAAGGTGTTGAGTATTAATAAAAAACAAGAAATCTAAAACTTATTTGTCTCATTTTATTTCCCCTGCAGCATTTTTTTTTTTTTTTTTAAATCGTTTGTTGGATCCACAGGTTGGCAGCAGGTAACAGGACTTCTTTCATGTGTGTCATGTTTATATTTGACATTTGAATGCACTGAGTGCATGTTGCAACAAATCATATTATTATGTCCCATAGGTCATCGTGGGGATCCAAGATAATGGCTGCAGATGAGTACCATGTTCTGCTCTTTCACAGCGTCCTCCGTTTGCTCCTCTCCGTCTTCTCATAAACTCTCTTCATGTGAGATTGGTGTTACCCACCATACCAGACAAGAGAAAATAAATAAAGAGGCTTGAGAATCAAATGTAGAGCGAGTAGGAGAGGGGGGAAAAAAACATATATAAGTGATGCAAACTGAACTGAGCAGCAGAGATCAAAGTCCCCAAAAACCTCACTCCCCCTCGCTCCTCAGAGTCTCTCCTCTCAAAGCCTTGTCCAGCAACAGGAGTTATTTAAAGAAACCTGGAGGTTGGAAAAATGTACCGATGCCTTGTGTGTATAGATTTTAACATCTGCAGTCCTGGATGCTGACACAGAACAAGGTGAGGCGGTAGAATTAATCTTTTAATCAGTTTGATCTCCAGCTTCTAAAAAAATCCTCTCTTTTCTATTTTCTCTCTCAGCCGTCTTTTCTGCTTACTTGTTCGCTCCTTACACCAACCTCAACAACCTCAGGATGCAACACATGTAACTACTTCTTGACAATTAACTGTTACCTAGCAACTGGCTCTTTTTCCAGAGATGGGGAGGGATGAGGGGTGAGTGGGGGTGGGGGGTGGGGGTGGAAAGAGAGAGAGAGATTTATACAGTATTCCCACAGCATCTTAACTGGATTGGATGCAACAATGCATTGACAACACAATACCAAAATGGAAAGTACAGCCTGAGCTTAACGCCCACATATATCACTGTAGAGAGGAGAGAAGAAGAGAAGGAGGGAGAGAGATGGAGGAGGAGGGGGAGGAGGAGGAGGAGGGCTGGTTGATATACAGATTACAGTATGATGAAAAAAAGCAGGGTTGAAACATGCAGGGGAATCACAGGGAGACAAAAGGGCACATGACAAGCGGCGAGTGTGCAGATACATGTGAAAAACAATGGCACACTGCGGTACGTGGTGTGGATGATGGGTGGAGCTCTAGAGGAGAAGCGGAGAGAAACCGGTTGCTGTAGAAACACTTGGCAAAGTTTTAATGAAGGCATAAAGTTTGGACGCCTGTGCCCACATGAGTACACGCACGCACGCGATCACCATAGGCAAGCAAACAGTATAATAATGTTAGCAGATAATAGGCACCCCCTGCTGGGCCCATGAGGACCACTCCTGACTTCAGCTGAGCAAAAATAAGAGATCAAGCCTCTGTGAATCAGTGATTGGGTCATTTCTGATTATCACAGCGGGCAAGCACTGACACCCGGTGGCAACAGCGTGGCATCCTCCGGATAATGCATGTAGTTCAGGACGTGGTGCACAGGTAAACAGGAGTGTGGACTTGGTTTCTCACAGACCCTCATGTCTATTTACTACTGAAGTTTAAGGCAAGAGGTAAAGAAACAAAGTGTTGATCAATGCTACTGAAAAAACAAATGTAAATTTAAAGTGAATGAAGTACTGGGAATTAATTGTCTCTCTTGTCTTTTGGTGAAATCACAAAGGCTTTTTTGTAGTCATGAATTTGGCTTTTTTTCTCCCTTTGTTTTTTTGTTTTGTTTTTTTTAAGTGGTACTCCACCAATTAGCATGGCACCTACATGAAGGACTCACATGAGACCGGATTTTAAAAAGAATCGAAGCAGCAGACACTGGGATATCCTGATTCAAGCATGCAAAACACTGGATCCGACAAGTCTCGAGCACAATCCGTAATAACCTTGATGACATCATCTGAGGGTTTTTTTTAATCCCCTGACAATACAACTGTTTTCACAGGCTGAGTAGCTGGTACTGTTTGAATATGGAGATGCAAAGTGTTCACTGTCAACTAAATAAATAAGACAATAAACAACTGCTCGGTATTGTGAAAATCGATTCTTATCCTGCTTCTTCTCACACTAACAGAGATGAATGCATTTCACTTTTTCAATTTAGTTTGAAAAAAGCCACTTTTCATCACTAAGTCTTCACCTGTCAATCATGACAAACAGGGTAGAGCCAGGTATGTGGATTACTTATTAATAACACTTGGCGTCTCCATATTTGAAACATAAAGCTAAAGAAAATAATTTTAAGGATGTTGCAGAGGTGTTGAAATGAGTCATGGAAGTGATTTAAAAAGTCATATAATAGAGATTTATAGTGTTAAAGAAGGAGGAGTGTGTGTGTCCTGACTTTAAAACTCATTCCGACATTAAGAGCAGGACAATGATTTCGTGATAATCACAGTTTATTGGATATGAGTTACAAACCCTGATCATCACTCCTGGTCTCACAGAACAGGCAGTGTCTATGTTGCTTATAGTGCTATAGAGTTACTTTACAAACATGACTATACAGTTTGAAATTGACTTCCTACATTATGTAATGATAGCAGAACCTCTCTGTGTGTCACAAACTTCACTTCCCTCCATCAGTGCGTCTCGCCCTCTGAACCAGCTTCACCTCCCCGTTCTGGAGGACTCTCACCCGTTTCCTCCTCACCACCCGGCTCCCCCCCGGCGGCCCCGCTCTCCCCGCGGTCCTCGGGCTGTACCGGGCCAGGCTCGCCATCTCTCCTCTCAGGCTCTGAGGGGCCAGAGCTCGACCTCCCGCTCCCACCGCCTCTCCCTCCTCCCGGTAGCCGTAGTGACGGAGGAACGGCTCCAGCGTTGCTAGGCGATGAGAGAGCTCGGTGATGCGCATGCGCAGTAGGGACACCTCTCTGAACAGGTCGTTGACGGACTCGGACAGAGGGCGCACCCTGCAGGACGAGCGGTGGAAGGTCAGCTTCACACGACAACACACGTTTATAAGAATAGTGATGGAGGACAGAATTGTAAATTGTATGTTTTTTTTCCCCCAAGCAATCGCTTCTGTGTTTGCTTAAAAGCTATAAATGTACTGGAAGCATATCTGCTAATGAAGACCATGTGACATGATCGAAACCTTCAGAAAAGCTATTAAATAGACCTTGTGAAACGATGGCCAAGAAAACCCTCAGTTTTTATCCGAGGCAAAAGCTGTTACAAACATTTCTCCAAGCTGCCAGGAACAAAAATAAATCCCTTTATTTACAGCTTAATTTCAAATATATCAAGTTCAAAAATAAAATCAAATAAAAGTGAAAAAATAGCCAGAATCAGCCTTTAACAGCGCATCATGTGTAATTGTAGATTGTACACTCTTCCTCACGCCATGGCATTTTGTGTTCTTAGATTATTTTATGCATGTAAATGAATTGTTTGCCTGATGTTTGCCTCAAATTGCTTAATGGGGCTCAATTAAGTGGCCTGTTTGAACTGAAATCAAATTGAAATAGCAAGAACGTGACCTCGGTGTTCTCAGTAGCTTCAGGTTGTGGTGGTTTGAAGAACTCTGGCTTATTGTGTGCTGTGGAGAGATGTGGGGCTTTGTTTCCTTTTTTTTTTGGCAGAGGCTGGGCGTGGTTCTCCAGGTGTCTGGGAGCTGGCTCCTACACAACTGGGGCTCATCACAATCAGCACAGAATAAAGACTGTGGACAGCTGAAGCCTCGTCACTAGGTTGATTCTGCTGCTCAGTGGAATTGCTAGCCAGTTACCAGTGTTACTAGTGTTTGTTTCTCCAGTGTCTGTCCCCAGTGTCTCATCAGTGTCCTTTTTCCTTTTTTGGATCAGTGAGTTCACCAACACCAATCTCCAGCCCCAGTGCCTCTGCCACCACGCTGCCCAGCCTCTTGCCTCCAGCTGCTTCAAGCCTCCAGTCCTCCACCACCACCACCTTGCTTCATCTGTGCCTCCATCACCACGTGCCCACATGGAAATAAAACCTTAAAGATGGTCCTGCTGACACAAGCTGCTCATGAGCAGCTAAAGGTTGTGTGATACTTGTGGACAGACTTCAGTGAGAGTTGTGGCAGAAACACTTGTAATAAATGTTTGAAAAGGAACCGCTTATGTAAAAGTCCCAATAAAATGTCTTTGAAGAAGTAATGAGGCAGAATAAACCCAGCTTATGCTGCTCAGCCAGCATGTGTTCATATATATTGGGGTGTTACCTGGAGTAGTCAGGCAGCAGGGCGCTGGGCTGAGAGTGCAGATACGTCTTGATCTCATTGAAGATGCGTTTTCCCCATGCGTCTAAAACTCTGGTCACACTGCGCACGGAGGCCACATTCACGCTATCAGCTGAAAGCAAGACACCATCAGACTTCAACTGAGAGCAAACAGCTGAATGAATCATGAATATTATTGGCCACAAGGAACGGCACATGTGTTCTAATGATTCTGAGCGCCAAAGTTATCTCGTGTCTGCAGAGTTTCTTAAATGGCTGCATTTCATTCAGTTCACCCGTAAATTATCTTCGGAATTCAAAACTTCAAACGCTTTTTGTCACTCAGTGATTTACAGGCCGCCGTATCTCTAACACGCTTGAGATCAAACAGAGGCTTGTGATTTACCTCCCTCTCTGTAGTTCCAGTACCCATAATCCAGTTCATTCTCCTCGCTGGCTGAACGGGCCCCTGTTGCCATGGCAACCACCATCAGCACCATCAACAGAGAGGGAGGGGCCATGACAACAGACAGATACTCCCCCTTTAAAAAAAAAAAAAACAGAGAGAGAGAGAGAAAGTGTTGAAAGTGAGCAGATAAACTTCTTGACATGTTTTTTTTTTCTTTCTTTGTTCTTTCTTGTTTTTTTTCATTCCAAACAGAAGAAAAACATTAAGAGAAGAGATGAAACACAGACTTCACGTGTGCTTCATGTGCACCGGCCCCAAAAACTACAGCTTCCATCTGAGTTGAAGCGTGTGCACACACAGCTGGACCCAGTGAAGCTCCTAAATACATTTGAGTATACATTTAGCAAGTTTGATATACTTCAGCGTTTCTTGAATATTTCCATTTTCTGTTACTTTATACTTTAGCTACATTTACTCAATATTCCGGTTAGAAAACATACAAAATGTATGATCAGATTATAAAATATGGTGCATTGTTAGAAATGAAGCTAAACAGCTGTTCATAAAGCTCTTAAAATAAGATCCAGATTAATCAGCAACAACATGAAATGCAGAAATGTCTTACTAATACTTCTGTACTTTTTAATTTTGTTATCAAACTTGATGCTCAGAACATTGCACATTGAAACCTTCTTCCACCACAGTCTGTACTTTAAGTAATGTGATTGCAGATTGGAAAGTAACTAAATGCATTTAGTCACTGTGTCCCTGCACAGACAATGAGGTGCCTTCAAGTCTTTCAACTCATAAATCAATGTGATTACAGCTACTGCTACACTTTATGAGGGGCTGGTTTAAAAAAAATTCAACTACTTTGACTGCAGGCCTGAAAGCAGCTTTTTATCACAATTGTCAGTGATTTGTGTCTTTTATGAGAAGAGAATGGCCGCAGTCCAAACTACAGAAAACACAGGAAGTTTTAAAACTTTTTTTGTCTAATCCCATGACTCCAATTTGAGCGTAAACAAGAGAGGAGGTGAAAGCAGGCGACGACAACAAAAGAAAAAAAGAGCAGGATCATATCCCTATGACAAAGTCTGTGAATCATACTGGACAATAATAAGCCGATGACTCATTGTTGAGGTATTGCAAATGTTTTCAGGGAATATGAATTTGGAGGCCAATCAGAGGTGCAGTGAAAATTAGCTGTGCAATAATCTAAAGCAGCTTGTTTCACATCTGGCCAAAGGAATCAACAACACTGAAGCCACAAACCAAAAACCTGTCCTTTCACTCTGAAGACTGTGGCGTGTGTTTGTACTGAAGTAAAAACATGGTTAAGTTTGCAAGCTAACAGAGTCCTGGTAGAAGTGTCACAGGCTGGAGAGCGTTTGGGAACAATGAGCAAATGAGCAGATACTCACGACTCGAAATGATGATGATGATGATGCTATGCAGGAAGTCCTTCTCTGGTCTGTAGTTTGAATGCCTCTGCTTCTCTCGCCTCTGAGCTCTGTCACAGCCCCGTTCTTCTCTCCATATCCCCCCACTCCCCCAACCCCCACCCCCGCTTTCTCTCTCTCTCTCTCTCTTACTCTCTCTGATGCTCTCTCCACCATCGCCTTGCAGCTGCTAGGCAATTATGTAGTAGGTCCACTCTAAAAAACTTGAATCTTTACACCCCAACACACGCCCAACTCCTTCTCTCTCTCTCTCTCTCTCTCTCACACACACACACACACACACACACACACACACACACACACACTTTACCTCTTTATGGAACAGACAGGTATATGTGCCGGAGGCTATAATGTTGCCCTGCCACAGGATCCAGTTTCTAGGCAAATGTACTGTGATCTCCTCAAAACTTGAGTTATGGACCTTTTCTCATCTGTCTCTGCTTCCCACTATCTGCCCTTTACCCTCTGAAAAGCAGTTCAGAGCCTCAACGCACCTCACAGATGTATTTTTTTAGAATTCTGCCAAGTAAAAGAATGCAGAAAGATAAGTTCTTTTAGATGTGAAGGAGAACAGCTCAGAGTATTTACTCTTTGTTTACTGTGTTTAGGAAAGAAATAAACATGATGCATTTTTACAGATTGAACTTTTAACTGTTAGGCAATAAAACGCTGCTTGAATTAGTAACATAAAAGGAGAATATAATAATATACAGCACCTACACTCTGAAAGGAGCTTTTAAGTACTTTAACTTTTAATACTTTAAGTACTTCCCAGTGGTGAAAGAAGTATTCAGATCATTTAATTAAGTAAAAGTAGCATTGCAATACATTAGAAAAATTCTCCAGTACAAGTAAAAGTCCTGAATTTGACTTCAGTAAAAAAGGTATTGGCAACAACATTTATTACAGTATCACAGGTAATAGTCAATATGCTCAATGGCCCCTGTTAGTGTTATATTATTATATTATTATGAACATTACTGTTAAGGCATTAACAAGTAAGCTATGTGGAAATACAATGAGTTGATCAACAGAAAATGTATCTACAATTATTTTGAAAAAAGCCACATAATTGACGCTTCCAGGTTGTGTCTTCCGATACGATGAACTGAATATTTGGGGGTTTTGAACTGTTGGTCAGACAAAACATGAATAATCATGAACTTTGATATTGTTGCAGGTTAAGGTGACTCTTTTACTTAACTTTATACACTTTGGGGTAGTTAAATCTGTATGAATACCGAGTATTCTATTAACTGATCATATGTTTTGTATATGATTCTGTTTTCTGAAAAGTAACCAGGAATAAAGAGCTGAAAAAGTACAATATTACCCTCTGTAATGTAATCAAGTTGAAGTAGAAAGTAGAGAGAAAAACTCAAGTGAAGCTCAGAGCTGTGGTACAGTACTTTTGTAAAGTTCTTGCTTACTTTCTACCACTGGAGATTTATAAAGTCAGGGGATATTTAATTCATAATATTTTCAAGCAAATAACATGTTTTCTCTGCTCCATTTGCAGCACACAACAAGTCTTTACAGCCAATCTGTTCAAAAAGATCAATCTGCTAATGTACCAATGGTTTTGTAGAGTGAAGGATTTGCACAGCATATTTAACTCCCCGGGAAAGAGGGAAGATAAGGAGCGTAGGAGACGGGATATGAAATGGAATGAATTATTTCTTTATTGACTGGCATCCAGATGTTATTCCAGTTCTCTCTCAGTCTGTTTTCATGCTGCGGCTGAGGTGAGGTCACAGTTGGCCACCAATACAGCCAGAAAGAAAATGGTGAAAAGTCAAGTGTAGAGGCAGAGAGGAGGAAGGAGGCTTAAAGGGGTGGAAGAAAAACAGACAGACAGACAAATGGAGTTAAATAATACTAACTGCATTTCTACATCTGTACATCTCTCTTGGCAGCCTCAGAGAGCGATCCAACAGAGTAACTGCTGTGAAGAAGCCACTAGCATCCACAGCTGGTTCACATTAACTACAGGCAGTTTGTCACCTTCAGCTCAATTCCAGCCTCTCTCTCACACACACACACACAAATTAGGTTTTCATCACTTTTGGGGACATGACATTGACTTACATTCATTTTCTGAAGACTTAACCTAATTTTAGCTCAAGTCTTCACTCTAAAATTTCATAATTTACATTATAGGGACCTGCATTCTGTCCCCACGAGTAAGACGAGTCCCCATAATTTGACTGTGTAAACAGATTTATGTCCCCACAGCGTGAGTAATACACAGACAGACACCCACCCACCCACACACACACACACACACACACACACACACACACACACACACACACACACACACACACACACACACACGTGAGCGCTCAAGGCTCACACTTTTGTTTCTCCCACACTGTCTCACTGTGGAGGAAAGCCAACATTGCACTTCACTTCACATGTAGGGGCTGACGTAAGAGAGTAATGCAACCAGGAATACTTCCTCTTAACACAGCACAAAGCAAGTTAAGGGCTGACTTCACAGTTTTTATCCTACTTGTGGATGTATCCTTGCTTTCAGGCTTCAATGTTAAAAGTCACCTATGAAACAGCGATAGGAATGCTCTTTTCATAAGTGCTCTGGTCCCTCAAGTCAGTGTCCCCAATGAGTCAGTGTCCAGTAAAACAGAAAACTAACATTTTGAGGAAGTGCTAGAAACAGGAAACCCAACACTGCAGTTAATGTACCAACAGAACTGAGAAACACTAAGAGACACGAGGAACAACCTCAGCGAAGTAGCAGCTCTCAAAACCCCTAAAAATCTGAATATGGACGCTCAACGACTCTGGCAGCTTTCTCTTATGTCTACCTGGATATTTGTCTTTTTCCCTTCTGTGTGCTCAGGAGTGGAAACACCAAGTAAGCCATCCAAACTATGCTTGACTGTCACTGCAGGGAGAGGATCACTAATGTAACTTGTTTTGTTTGCAGCCAAATTTTGCTAAGATATGTGTTTCTTTAGCGTCAAATCAACAGTAAGGATTATTTTAATTAAAAATATATTGTTTTTTGTGTTCATTTTATGTATGAATGTGCAGAAATAGTCAAATATGTTTCACAGTTTCCTAAAACCCAAGATGAGGTGTTTAAATTGCTTGCTTTGTCCAGCCATCAGTCTAAAACCATAAAAGATTTAGTTTACAATAAACTCTTTTGCTTATCAACTGTCCCCTCACAGAAATAGACCTGGAAAGCACAGTCTTTGTGGCCTTCACAGGTGATGACCTCAACATCGAATGCGAGTTGAAGATGCCAGCAAACCAAAGCAGCGACAGCTTGACGTGCTCCGATCCTTTCAACATGCAGATATATAACTGTGACATCCCTGCAACGGGGGGCCAGCCAGATAGCTTCAAACGGAGACTGGAATTGAAAAACCTGAGGAGTTCAGGAGAATACTCTTGCCGATATAAAACAGCCGAGGTGTACTGGTTTCTACGAGTGAGAGGTGAGTACAAGAAAGAAGAAGATGTGAATGAAGGATGAAACTGGAAAGGATGTTGAGGACAGTAAAACCTCAAAAAGCAAAAGCAAAATAAAGCAAGTAAAACTTCAGCTTTTTTACTGCCTTACAGTGAAGACCCACTGGATGCAAAGTGTACCAAAGTACACTCCTGTTAGATTTCTGTTGCAAAGGACTGTGAGATTGCATGGGATGCTAGATCATGTGAGGCTGACTGGCAGCAGGAGAAAAAAAAAGAGGGGGGGGGGTTAATTTAGTTCAACTGAGGAGAATTTTGCCTTGAAGCTGTTACATTCACACAACATCAGCAGAATGTGAAGAACCAAAAAACTTTCCATTAATAGCTAAATTTGCTAAATTTGTTGTTTTGTATTTAACGAGAGAAGCGAGATATCATCCTTTGTATCCCGCTTCACTCATTAAACTGCAACAAACATAGAATTTATTAACTTAATATAACCAGCCATTATGGTTTTGTTGACATTTCTGTAGTTCTTTACCCCAAGTGGCAGGTCCATGTGTTAGCTGACGTGTGAACAGTTTTCATGGCTCTGGTGCTGCTAATGATTGACTGAGTGATATGCTTGAACACTGAGGATATAATTGTTGAAAACAAAACAGAGAAAGTGGTGCTGTGATGGGACAGGGAGTTCAGTCCCTGGGATTGAAAACTGCAGTTCCTCAGAAGGCCAGTTGAGGCTGGGTCTAAAAGCGGGTCAGTCCCCATAGATACAGCTAATTTCCTCATTCGTGACAAGTGTACAGGGAGTGATTTTTTATATGGCTGCTTTGAGTGACAGCTAGCCACTAGGGTTTAGCAACCAGGCTTCAGTCAGCCCACCTCAGCTCCATCCACACTCCACCTCTTTGCTCATTTTTGGATTAGCCGGGAGTCAGGCACTGTCAAGATGGCGACAGCCGGAGCCACTGTTACTGAGCTTCACAGAGACTACATCCGTGTTTCAGACAGTTTATGGTATATGAATATTAGTTTCTGGGATCAGTATTTTTTACGTCTCTTGTACAAAAGATACAGGCAAAAACAAAGTTCTGCTTAGCACAAAGTCACATAAATTGTTGTCAGTCCCTTATTTACACAATCTTTGCTAAATAACTTGTGCCCACAGAGGCAGTATTGTGTAATTTTCTCATTCCCATAAGTCTTCAATGTTTGAGTGGACTTGAGTTTTGAGCAGCTCACTGTGTCATTTGATAAAAGGTGAAAAATTGTACATGTAACAGGAAATGCTAAACTAATGAGAAAAGTCAGACATAAACATAATTGTGCATTAGAGAAATACTTTTTTTCATATCTCTGTAATAATACTTACTTACTTACTTAATACTTTGTGGCCTTTCAGATTTTTTGTGGGACCCCTTGAAGGGTCCTCATCTGCAGGGCGGGAATCATTGTATATCTAAAAAGTCAGCACTGAACTAATACTAATGCTGACAATGTATTTGCTTTAGCCCAAAATATGCAAAAAGTACACTGATCTGAAATATTTTTATCCAGTGGATTACCAGATGAGGTATTTATCAGCTAGCCTCTGCCGTCCAACCATGACGCATTCCTGGCACAGACTGACACTAAATGGTTTGTGTTTTCCAGATGACGGCTACAAGGAGGTGTGGGATTACACAGAATGCATCATAGTTGCCATCCTCACAGGAGTGCTGCTGGTTTTCAGTGTGGCCGGCTCAGTGTATGTCTTCAGAGGACATTGGGTAAGACATGCCCTGCTCATAACGTAGTAGACGTTAAGACACTGAGTGTTGCAGCATAAGAATACTGATTTTTCACACACTTAAACTGTGGTGTCATGAGGGAAATGAAGCTGACAAGCAGTGGTGTAGATGAGTCCCATCATGCTTAATTGATTATTAGATCAAAACAAAATTGATCAGCAACTAAACGAATTTAAAGCAAAAGTGCTTAACATGGTTCCATCTTATAAACTTAATGATTTGCAGCATTTTCTTGCTGTATTTGATAGTAAATTGAATATCTTGGGAGTTTAGACCATTGTCTGGACAAAACAAGCCCCTTCAAGATGTCACCTGAGGATTTAAGAACATGTGATGGGCATCTTTCACTGGTTTTCCAAGTAATCAGTTGAGAAATGAAGGAAAATAGTCATTACTTGCACTCCCAAATCATGTCTTTGTCAAGCAGTAGATATCTCAGAGCTGTTTTTCTTGGAATTACTTCAGATAACTGAATCCATGCTACATTACAAAAAAGAACATTTAATCAAAGACTTTTTCAGGAAGAATCCTGCGCAGATTTCACTTGAAGTTTGAGTTTTCACTCTTTTCTAATGCAGCAAGTATCTTTGAAAGTGCTCTCAGATGGATTTGCTACAAAAAGCCAACACTAGTTTTCTATTACCTTGCTGTCATCAAGCTTCTTCTAAAAAACAGAGCAGCCTAGATTAACAACCACAAACACAAACCAAACCTTCCCTTTTTAAGTAAGATGATTGAAAATCCTCATGTGCTTTAGTCTAGTTTAGGTTTTTCATTTTTTAGAAAGACTGCAGCACTGAATGTGGCTACACCAGCCGAAAACGACAGCAGAACAGAGAAGAAAGGAAAGAGAGGGAGACGGAGGAAGACAACGTGGATGTAATAACAGCTCGGGCTACGTCTTTCTATGCTGTGAGCACTTTTCTGTTCATCACTACACAGACACATTTCACCTGAAGTAAATCATACCACTTCAAATTTGTCCTCTATCTTCCTTCCATTCATATGCTCATTGTTGCATTTCTTGGAAACTGATACGAGCTATTTTCTCAGAGTCTGGAGCCTCGGCCCAGGTCCATTTATGACGTACTGGACCGTTCAGCTGCCAACACAGAGCCAGACCAAAACAAAGCTAAACCCAAGAAAAAGAAAAGCCAAAATGCGGTCAGTGGGAAGAGCAGATGCTTTGTGACATCCTCTGTGACGGAAAACAATGAAACATGCAGTGACTTGTCTTCTGCTTCCTCCACAGATGCCGCAAACCACACAACCTCAGCATGAAGACATATTTGAGTCTGTCTATGAGAATTTTTGAATCATAAATAAACTTGTTTCCACAGATTGTGTGATATTTAGTAACTGAGATGATCTCAGTTTGTTTTGCTGTCTTTGTCACCTGTTAGCAATATAAAAATACAAAGTTATTATCAGCAAATGTACTAACTATGCAGGAAAAGTGGCACCTATCAGTGCATCACTATAATGTATGATACTGTTGGAGTATTATTATGGATGTATTGACAAGTAACCACCATTTTGATATTGTCACTGCTTGCAGTGGAGCTAATTTTAACTACTCTATTTACTGTATAATGATGCATTATAGGTTTTTAAACTGTGAGGCTGCAAAATGACTACAAACCCTATAGCTGTCAAACAAATGTGTTGGAATAAACATATTTAAAACACAGAGAGAGAGAGAGAGAGAGAGAGAGAGAGAGAGAGAGAGAGAGAATAGTAAAGTACTGGAGTAAATCTACATGGTTATTTTCCCCCTCTATCTGTTACCGATAATAGGAAAAACTAAATCTGTCCCTGCCACCTGTCCTGCCCTTTGATTTCTATCTCGATCGTTCAATTCCTCAGTTTCTGTAACAGCTATTTGGACATTTCCTGCACCGATAAGCACCTCCCTTTTACATACGATGACCAATGAAAGTGTGAGTTCTCGATTCTACGAGCCAATGCCAGCGCTCCTGACGTTTGGACTTCCTGGTTTGGTTTGTTGCGTTTTCCTGCATTTGTCATGGCTGCTGAGGGCGATTTTCTGGCGAGATACCGTGCGGTGTCAAATAAACTGAAAAAGTAAGGCTTTGAGGTACACTAGAGCAAGTAGAAAGAGGGCTAAATATCAGGGTTAGCGTTACGTTACTTGGCAATGATGCTACAGATAAACTCTACAGCTAGCGTAAATAAGCTAGGTTATGCTCACTGTTAGCCTGTCATTGGCATTACTGGCAGTGTCGCTTGACATTATTTAACATTTGTGTGCATGTACATGCAAAGATTAAGTAGATAGAATTTAATTGTTTACATGAAAAGCAGCAGCTAAGTTAACTGGCGCCTTATTCGACAGCTAGCGGTAATGTTAGCCAACTACAGTCGCTAAAAATAACGACGCACACATTAATTCCTCTGTTAAGTACAGTAGCCGTTTGCTAACAGAAGATTGCAGAAAAGTGAAAGGCTTGTGTTTCCTTGTCGCAGACGTTTTCTCCGGAAGCCCAATGTAGCGGAGGCGAGTGAGCAGTTTGGTAAGTGCCAGATATCTTTACACTGTTAAACACTGTCATGGAGACTTCAGTGTCATCAAAGTGCTTCCTCACAGTTTTCCTCACATTGATTTTCCTTTTTTCATCGGTATTTCAGGTCAGTTAGCCAAAGAGCTGAAGCAGCAGGACTGCCTACAGTATGCTGCCTTCTGTAACCTGGCTATGGCTCGGTGAGTGCACATTAATTTACGCAATTAATCACACTTTAGGGCTTGGACAGATTTCACAACAGCCTCACCATAAACAATGGGTTGAAAAGATGTAGACTTGCACTGAGTACACAGTGAAACTTTGCATGAAAGCCTTATTGGTGATGACGTGCTGCAAGAAACTGTAGGAATTGTACAACGTGGTATCACCACATGAAAGTGTCATTTGGTAAGTAAAGAGAAGTGATTCTTCTTTGGCTGAGATGTGACTTGTATGTGACATTCATGACACATCTCAGACACCACAGAAGATTTTGACAACTTGCAATACTTATATCCCCCCTGCCAGGATCTGGAATATTCAGAATCATGCCAATTAAAATCAAAAGAAATGTCTGTACATCAATTACATAATCTGTCAAATCTCTACTCATGTGTCAAGCACATGATATCATGTTTGTTCCAAAGTTTTGGGATTGTTGCTTGAACTCAGTAAACAGTGACTTGTCTACAGAGAGTGCTACATGTTAAAATGAATAGATTTAGTAAGTGGTTACCACAGGGAAACAGGTGGTGGCAATTATCCTAGAGGGAGTCTGTATCATTTATGGTGATGACATGTTTACTGTTGACGGTGCATCTGTTTTTGTTATAAGTCCTGAATGTCTTGACTGCAGGTGTGAGCAGACTCTATTTAACGCTCCCGGAGAGGCTCTGGCGTTAACTGATGCTGCCCGCCTCTTTCTCTCATCTGAGAAGGAGAACAGGGCGTTGCAGGCCCCAGGCTTTGATGAGCACCTTCAGGCTGCACTCAACTGCTACAGTTTTGCCATCAAGGTACACTCTGAGTCCCGGTTTTTCATGACGTTTTTGGTGCATGAAGCAACAGCTCTGGAAATATCTGGGAAAGGAAACTAATACACTTGATGAAAGTTTTGCAGTATGTCTGTCCTGTAGGCAATTTCTGAGGGATATATTAACAGGTTAGGGGTTGTCAGACTAGATTATGGAGTGCATTATCTGTATTGTTTCCACTTTTCTATAGAGACAGAAAGATAAGGCTGATGTACAAATGGGTTACAGGTGTACATTGAGATGAACCAGCCTGTGATGGCAGCCAGCCTGTGTCTAGAACTTGGCAACGCTCTCAAGGTAAAACTTTAGGAGACAGCTTGAAGCTCCGAACCAAAAGATAAATGATTTTTTTTTATATACAGATATACTTTGATATATTTTTGAATTACTGTTGATATTACAGTAATTCAAATGACATGATAATCTGAAGTCCTCTGGTTTCAATAGGAGATGAACAGACCAGGAGAGGCTATTGTTCATTACCAGAGGGCTGCAGAGTTGCAGACACAGACGCCAATTGAAGCTCTGCTGTCAATGGGCGAAATGGCCACGTGTAAAATTCTCACCCGTGAGTTCAGTCTGTCCTTTTACATTTGATATGCAGCTGCTGCATGTTTTATGTGTGAATATGATTTTACTGAGTTTTCTGCAGTTTGAGCTTGCATGTCCCTTGTGTTTTTTTTTTTTTTTGCAGGGGACTATGACGGTGCTCTGTCGGTGTTCACAGAGATGCAGCTGATGTGCCTGGAGAGAGGACTGCAGCTACCAGGCACCAGCACCCCTGTTGGTGAGGCTCTGCATTCATCTAGCTACTTAAAATAATCTTATATATTAGACTGAATGTGATGTGTCGGGATAGGAACATTTTCACATTTTTTAATGTTCAGATCAAAAGCTGTAAGGCAAGGTTGGTTCTCTGCTCTAATGTAATGACTGACTGGAAAACTGTCTTCCTTCATTGTCCTGAAAAAGGTGCGTTTCTGGACGTTGTGGCAAAATGTGAGATCTCCAGAGTACTTCTGCTGATGCTGCTTGAGGTAAGCATATTGATTTTATATCTAAAGACAACATTCTGCAAGAAAAATGTGGAAAATATACCCTCAACACGGGAAAATCGTTTTTCAGAAAATATGAAACCAACAACTTCTGTTTTTTACTTCTCTTATGAAAAGCTGTATTTTCTACAGGGTTTTATAGAAAGTTGTGATAAAACATTGTGTACACTGTGCAAAGTATTTTTCATCACAGATACACAGAAATATGAACATCTGCCAACACTTCAGTGTCGAACAGTCATTAAAGGCCAAAAGGCAGAACAGTTAAATCTTAGGCATTAAAAGCAGGAACCATATCCACATCAGCAGCATAACAGGAAATAGTGCATTACCAAAGTCAAAGGCATTGATATTTTATCACAATATTGATTATTTATCCTACATATGTATGTTACCGACTGGTTTACCGGTCCAACCTTTCTGTTTTCCTGTGCAGCCGCCGCCTCAGAAGCTCTTACCAGAACACGCTCAGACCCTTGAGAGATATGCATGGGAGTCTTTTGACCCTCACAGCCAAGGTGACTGCACCTGAACTATTATTAGAGCAAAAAAGCACATGAATTATATACATTCTCTTTTCACTGAGAATGCCAAAATTGTATCATGGCATTTGTTTGAAGTGGTGTAAACACGCATCTTGTCCTCTCCTTCAGTGACCTTCCTGCCTGAGAATGTTTTCCTGCTCTTGCAGTCAGTAGTGGTGAGTTTCATCATCCACATACTCGTACAGTTCACAGGATTTCCTGATCCTTCCTGCCTCATACAGGAAAAATCATGGTCCTAATGGCCTTCATGTGACAGTGATAAATGTGCCGCAGTGTGTCTTCCTTTACCAGTGGAATGATTTTTTTTTTTTTTTTGGTTTGCAGAATTTTACCTGCGTCTCTCAGCATGAAGCAATCAATATTTACCGTTCTTGATTGTCATTTATTCATGACTGAAAGATTCTGTAAAACTACTGGTTGTGGTCCAACAGGCTTGATTCATAAGGGAGCACAAACATTGACGAGACTCTCTGAACTTGTCAAGGTCATCTGAATTGCAGTTGGTTGGTGGTTTTATTTGTGTAGCGTGTAACAGCAAATCTGTTTTGCAGATGGCATGCCAGGAGAAAGACACAGAGTCCCTCAAGGCTCTTCAGACAGAGTTATGGTGAGCTTTCAGAAATGTTCATTTCCACCTCGTGATGGGGATTGAGCAGCATTTTTATTGCTTCTCAATCTTAATTTTCCATATTGATAATATGTTTGCGTTTTCCTTCCTACCTCAGGCCGTTTCTGAATGCTGAGCAGAATCATCTTCTCCACCTGGTGGTTCAAGAGCGCATCACACCGTCTGGACAAGGCATCTAGCACGGTCCAGTTTTTACTCACTTCCTCTGGGAACGATACTTTATATAATGGAACATTCCTGTTTCTGACTGGGTCTGTTGTAAGACCTGAAGAAGTGCTGTTTTCAAAACCTCAGTGTTGTAAGTTGCATGCAATAGAAAACTTTGCCCTTCTTAAGCAAAGTCACAGATTTAGAAAGCAGTGGAAATCCAGTAACATGTTCTCGTGCTGTGCTCTCGAGTGTTGTCCTTTATTATCCTGATGTGTAATAGTGACTGTTTTGGTTTTTGTTGCATTTACAGCAGTTAAACAGATGAAACTTCAGCTTAATAATTTCTTTTATTAATAAATGATATGGCTTAAATTCCAATGTAATTACAAACAAAACCTTCTATTGCATAGTTATTATGAAATATGGTGAAATGAAACACCATTGTCCTCCATCCCTGGTTCACTTATGTTCACTTGTACAAATTGCATGTACATTTCATATGATAGCAGCCAACTACAGACACAAAAATCAAACAAGGTTAAAAAAAACACTCAATACAAAATGTTACAAAAATATAATGGTTACAATGTACACAGATTAAAAAAGGATACACGATACTTCAGTTGTAAAATAATGATACATGATTAAAACTACTTGTACTGTAAATTAAGGCTTGCCTCTCCTGATTGTTCAAGTACTGCAACAGGAATGCTGTAGTTTCGCCGACATGCCGTGTCGTCACAGATGCGGCATTTTTTCCACTCCTCAACTCGACACCTGCAGTAGTAACTGTCAGCCTCACGACGTGATGATACAGGATGATAAGTACTAGTATTTCGAACTACTACATTTAGGAAGGGCTTCAGCTTGCTCTTTCCTCCTCTCACATGGTCAACTTTGATCGATTCTTAAAGGAATACTTTGACATTTTGGGAAATAATTCTCTTTCTTGCAGAGTTAGATGAGAAGATGGGTATGACTCATTTCTGTATGGTCGACATTAAGCTACTGGGAATTGGGGTGGGGAGTGTTCAGCTAGCATGGCTCTGTCAGAAAGGTGAGAAAATCCACCAACCAGCACCTCTAAAGCTCATTATTTCTCATTGGCTTAAACCTTGCAAGTGCTCCCACGTACAGCCCCTGTAAGTCTACAATTAGTCATTTTTGCACTTCTGTAGTTGTTTTAAACAAACTAAATAAACTGATCATTTGTGAGCTTTAAAGGTGCAGGTGGATGAATGTATATGTGGATTTTATGTAATTTTTTTAAAACCTTTGGACAGAGATGGGCTAGCTGTTTCTGGTCTTTATGCTAAACTAAGCTAACTGTGTCGATACTTTACTAAAAAATACAAGACTGTCATCGATCCTTTCATCTTACTTTTAGCAAGAAAGCAAGTACTATTCCTTTACAAATAACAGGTATGGAAACCTATATGTTACTAGCTTTAAACAATGGAATTAATTGATTTATTAATGACTGTATGATTACACTGCTATGAAAGAAGCACTTGTAGGGGATGCACCTCCTCATCACAACCATCATTAAGCAGCCCATTCTGCCTCTTCAGTTCAGCCCTGCATGTAATGTACTCAAAATATAAACAAATGGCTCTTGTTAGCAAGCAAACATTATTCTCCCATTTTCTACTTAGCTGTAGATTTAGATCAACAGTCTTCAGTTTTGTTTTTTTTAGCCAAATTTTGAAACAAATCCTATTCTTTAATTTCCCAAATTCAAACCGGGACTATTATCCCAGACCTGCCCTCGTTCCTCTTCTCCTCTCATTCGCTCTTCTTCCGCAGGATGAGGTAGGTGATGGCTAAGGCGAAGGTGAGGACAAAAGAGATCCAGGCCAGGACAAAGGAGTGTCCGAATCCTCCGTCTGTCTCGCCGCTGTGAAGCTCAGCCGTGTAGATGGAGGCTGCTATCATTACACACAGGCCTGCAGGACAGGAAAGGGGAATATTGTCACATACACCCAGACGAGGCAATTAAGAAGTAATTATTTTCCTATCATAAGATTTGGTTTGCGAAGGACAGTGTAGCTGACGGTTCCACTGCAATCACAACAAAATGAGACAGTTCCACCTCACTAATTTTCCAATCCTACAAACTCATGACAATACATGTTAAAATCCTATTATTTGTACTTAATTATGTTTTTTTTATGTACTGCGTAGTAGCTGAGCCAAAGTTGATCCATAAATGACCATCTGTATTTAATTGTTTTGTTACAGAGATATTGTAGTTCACAGATCTTCTGTTTACATGAACAAGTAATTTATTTAAATAAAGGATTAAGTACTAATAAAACATCTAGCAGTTATCACAATGTTCTACTCATGTTGGAGACCAATAACTGAAACTAAAGCTGAAAATTGATTGATTAACTGGCTCATGGACAGAAAATAGTCTGCAACAATTCTGATAATTGATTGATTTTCAAGCAAAATGCCAAAAAACTCCTGTGGCCCAGCCTCAGATGTATGACTGAACACATCTAAAGACAACGATCTGCTGCAGCGATTCTCAGTCATGAGATTGAACAGATTAACAGGTCGAACCAGCTAAACTGAAAACCTGCAGACTCTTGAACCTGGTTCGCACATGATTGAAAATCATTGTCCTTCTGTAACTGCGTCCATGCTTGTTTTAACACTATCATGCAGACATGCTGTACATGCTGCGGCTGAGCTCTGTTTGGACGGATTTTGTTTCATATCTCACGTAAGGGGAAGGGAGCAGACGTCCAGAGACGCTGTCAACATTGTTAGGGACACAGCTCCGCCTCTATGTTTGCTCTGCTCTCCCATCTCCTCTAAGAGAATTAATACATTTTAACATCTGTAATGAAATGATTTAGTTACACAGAAATACAAGTCTGAAAACACTGAGCATTTAGCACACATCCTCCAGAGGAGCGCACAAATCTCGCAAGACACAGAAAGTAAATAAATCAATATTTCTTACAGCTGCAGGCCAGACTTTTGACTCCAGGTTACTTACAGGCGATTAGCTGTAAAATGCCAGTGAAGGTGAACCTCTGGCCTTTGGGCAGGGTGAACAGTTGAGCCACAAACACAAACAAAGCCAGAATAGCAAAAACACAGGCCAGCACTGAGGTGGCCTGAACCGTCTGGAGATATTCTGCAACAGCAGGACGAAAAACACACACACAGTCAGTGAAGGGTCAATATCAACACAGACACAAGGCAATCTGCATCACAACTGCTCCGTTAATACTGTTAACATTCACACTATGACTACTGATAACTTATGAGCATGTTTTACCAACAGTTTAGCAGCATACGATCTTGATTTTTGATCATTTATGATCATTTCTGACCAGATAAAATCCTCTGATCTGCATCCTGTTTCTTTCTACAAACAACTTCCAGTCAAATCAAGACGACATGGGAGCTTTTTTCAGACAAAAGTAACAGCTCTCAGATCACCAATCTCATTGATTCAAACATCCATGGAGTTTTACCCTCTGGGTAGTTTTTCAGGTTGGTGTAATGCCAGACTGAGTTCGACAACTCCCACCTGCCCCACAAGTCAGTTGACACCGTATCACTGATCCACCAGGCCTGAAGACACACAACAAAAGAAGAATGAACATGAAGAATGTCATGGCATGCGTGTGCGCGCGCGCACACACACACACACACACACACACACACACACACACACAGGTTGCATCACATGGAAAGAAATGTTAAGTAAAGGTTTTTACAGAATTACTGCCTAAAACAAACATTTCACTTGTCATCCCACACATGTGCATGACTGGTTGATGGACCCATTCAGTGTCAGTTTCCTCATATTATGTCATTCAGATTCCAAAAGCATACATTATCTTTAGAACTGTGAATCTGGAGTATTTCCAAGTAGTTTAGGGATACATCTGCTGGCCAGAGAGGAATACATCTTGCTTGATTGGTTTGTATTTGCTCTGAAAAACCCTGTAGGCGCCTTTGGTTGGCATTCATGAACTCACATACAGTGAAGCCTTTCTGCTCCTCCTCTGAGCACAGGCGTGTGTCAAATGAAAACACCTAAAATAATATCCACTTACATTATCAATGGTGGCCACCAGCAGCAGGATGACGGTGGTAATGTGCAGAACAACGATTCCAGCCAGCATCAACATCGTGGCCTTCTGAAAACTGATAACAGGGGAATGGAGGAAGGACGCACACCATTATTTATTTTCCACACACGGACTTATGTAACACAGGCTTGTACAGGAGGACGCATCAATTCACACACACACACACACACACACACACACACACACACACACACACGCACAGCTGTCCCAAATAAATACTGTCTCCAACAGAACGAAAGAAACTGACAGAGGAAAGGAGATCCGCTGCATGCAAGCCCAAACTCGCCCCTCCAGTCTCAGTCTCTCTCTCTCTCTCTCTCACACACACACACACACACACACACACACACTTCTGCATCACACACACACGTCTGCTGTCAAACAGATACACCTCGCTGCTCACAAAACCACATCTTAAAACTTTTACAGCGTATTTTCTTTCATTTGACGACACAGATAAGTTCCCGTCCATTTGTAGCATCCAGAAACACTCCTCCGTTTGCTTAAAGACTGCTTTTTTCACGGCTTTGGACTATTTCCGTCGACAAGAAAGGCGCATTTGTTTAGACGATGTTTGGACATTCCCAAATGGGTGCTGCTCCGTTACACACAGGCCTGAACTCCACTCAACAACTTTGAATAGAGCGCGAGAATACCCCGACTGAAAATAACAATAAACACACTTTTAAGTTACATTTCAAAAAATAAACTCAGCTGACTGAGCAGCTCTATGTTCATCTACACAGTTTGGAGTCGCGCGTCTTTTTCTTTTTTTTTTCGTGCGCTCACACTCACATCCATACAATTCTTCAAAGGTTTGATGAAAATCTGTACAGAGCTCAAGTTTACGTTCCTGCATTCTACACACAAAAAACACAACCAACGCGTCTCACAGCATCAACTCCAACTTTACGAAACGGAAACAACGTGGAGAAACGTTACCTGAAAGCGCTTTAACGCACGGCCCGGGAGTTATTTGGGAATGTGAAACAGTGTAGACCCACCCAGCTTTGAATTCGCAGCACACACACCACCCTGTTTTCCCTCTCTATTCCCTCTCTTTTCTCCCAACAAGCCCCACCCATAAAGTTTAAATTTTTTTCCCCTGGACGTCCAGGCGAACCAAAGGCTCAGGTTGCCCCTTCAAATCCAAACGGTGCGTAAAGAGGAGAAAAGTCTTCACAATCGTTCATTGTCACATGGATATTTAACACCCGGAGCTGCTTCTGGTGTTTTACTGTTTTCCCCTCAAATATCTTTCCCACAGGCTGCTGCAAACTGATTTCTTTCAGTTCAGTTTCTCACCTGGGTCCTATCTTTGTATCACTCTGGGCTCAACAGCTGTAACGTTTTCCTGTGAATATATGACATAAAATTGGACATACATAAACATGTCTTTCAGAGCAGTGAACGAGTGCCTGCTATTTGTGCTATCAGACACAGTTGCTGCCTTTATGCACATAAAATAGGGGACATTAAGAAGTGATACAGACTGCAGTGCACTCTGAGCTCCAGACACATAGTCATCTGTCCAGCAGCAGTTACACTCTGACGGCGACATGTTGTCAAATAAAAAGTGAGATAAAATATTGGCTGGTGTGGATGCAGTTTTGATTGTGCAAGCGGAGGAGAGCAAAATTAAAATCAATTTCAGTCAGTAAAAAGCCTTCAATGGATTATTCACTGTGCCTTTCAGTCAGTCTCCTCACTCCACATTGATTGTGCTCACAGCACAGTAACACAGAGACAGTGGACAAGAGCCTGTGCTGGGGCATGATGGGAGCTTCAGTGTGGCTCTCGCTGTCAGTGCCAAGTCACTCAAGCAAAGAGGATCTAGAGGATGGTTTGGAATAGTTCTTTTTACCCTCTTTTAGTCTGGATGGAGGCTGAGACAAAGACAAAAATACAAATGTAACCGGCCAAATGTGGATACACTCACTTTAACAGGAGCCCCTGTGGAATCGCAGCCATGCTGAGCTGCTGCAGAGCATGCAGTAAACTTCATAATAATAATAATCCAGCCCAGTTTTTCATTTTAGGAACAGGTTTTTGCAGATGAAGCTAATACTTCCCCAGGTTTGACATGACATAAAGAAAATACCATGATTCACGTAAAATACAAAAACAGAAGAGGTTAGATATGAATAGATAGATATGAATGTAGGTATCAAGGACTTCTACTCACATGAAGTGGTTGTATCACATGTAAATGTTCTTTTTTGTCATTCCACACATGTACATGTATATCAGTGAAGATACACACTTTCATTGTACCCTTACATGCTGTGATTACTATTTTATCTTACTAAGGCACCATCTGCGTGAAAATGTGAATATAGAGACAAGTGGCTTGGCATCACTTTCAGTGGAAAAATACCAGGAAATATAAAATCTATTAACATTCAAATCCCAGGCTTTTCGCATGCAGTGGCCTGACCGTCCACTGGAAATGTAATTTACATACAACCCTGATTCCAACAAAGTTAGTGCAACACGTAAATGAAAACAGAATGCAGTCATTTGCAAACGAACTGTGTTTACTGACAGCGTTTTTTTCTTTTACAAAGTGAAGCACATACAGTAATATCTTTTATCCAATCATATGTTCACAAAGTGGTGAACCTCGCTCCATCCTTGCTTCTGAATGACTGAGCCTTTCCAGGATGCCCCTTTCATACCCAATCATGATACTATCACCTGTTACCAATGAACCTGTTTACATTTGTTTTTTCCTCTCTGTTAAATGGGAAAACAAGGGGGTCAGACTGAACAAGAAAACTCTCATTATCATCTTACATTATCAACGGCGGCCACCAAAAGCAGGAAGGAGCACATCAGCTCTTCAGATAAAGGCATATCTGAACCACAAACTGTCATATTTTAAATAGATACTGTCAGTTAGGTACTATTATTGGCTGCAGTAAAATGATACCATGTTATTAGAGGATTACTTAGCAGACAGTGCATATCTAGTAAAGCCGCCGTCTCAGAGGAGAGAAAACTCAAATAGTTATAAGTTGTCTATCATTCTTCAAAGAAGCAGTATATAAAAACAACAAAAGAACGTTGATTTGTTCTCCTGTGACAGGCCTCAGCTCATCTCGGCCTCTGTCTTGTCCCCCGTCAGGCTGTGGTCTCTCAGTGAAGACTACATGGCCTGAGGAAGTCCTGATCCCTGTTCTACAATGGCTGCTTTATCCTCCTGAGGTGGGACGAGGATAGATGCCATAATTGCTTCCTTTGCTCTTTTACTGACCACTCCCTCATCTGTTGACAGTAGAGATTCACTCAGCTTGACCTGGCAATATATCAAGATAAGGAATCATACTGACACTTTCCCACTCAGGTCATCTGTGGCCGGTACAATAATATGAGGCTGAAGATGAAGAGTCAAATGCTCAGTTTATATGGCTCAGTGCCGAGAGCAGTGGAGGTACATGATGTACAGCGATGACTATGATTTAAGTCAAACAGGAAGAGGAATTCTGTTTTTCTGTGGTCTGGGTGTCTGCTCTGAGGGTACCTGCAGAATCTTCAAAGACTCTTCTAAACCTTTTTCTAGTCTCTACTGTATTATCTAATCCAGGTAAACAGAACATAATATCATAAGAAAAACACACACAGATTATTTTTTATTAAAATATTTACTGTTGAACAAAGCATCAATGAACAATACATCAATATGTACCAATATAACTGATAATTACATTTACATTGTTGGGATTAGACAGCAGCAATGGTGGAAAACTGGCTGCAAAAATACTCCATTATAAGTAACAACCCTGCATTCAAAATGTAGTCAAAAGCACAATCAGCAAAATGATTAATGACAAATTAAAGTTTCAAAGTAAAAGTACTAAAGGCAGGAAAATGTCCACTGTGACAGCAGTCAACAAGGTGATTGATTGACTAATCATTTCAGCTCTTACTGTATATCCTGTTGGATAGTTTTATCTACAATCCAGATTCCGAAAAAGTTGGGATGCTGTGTAAAAAATAGTGAGTATATACTCACTATGACAACAGCACAAAGACAGTATAGTTCATGTTTGACCTCATCAACTTGATTGATTTTTGTATATATATGTTTATCCTGAATTTGATGCAGCAGCATCAAAATTGGTCCAAAATTAAAATTCTCATTTTACAGCAGACAAAATATTTTTTCATCCTGACTTTTAAAAAGCTTTGTGAATTCTGGACTTTCAGAACAGTAAACGCTGTTTCAAAGATTGCAGAAAGGCCCAAACTAGGGCCAGGTATTATTTAAGTCTAGTATCTGTGGATCATACCAACTGAAACCAAACGTACCTTTCAGAGTGAATACATGTCTCACAAGATGTGTGTTACATAACTTTGTGCAATGACTGGGCACTGATGGAGCTATTACTGTAAGTCGCTGTTTTTATTATAGTCCTGCTGAGATGAAAATCATTTGAGAGCTGTATTATTGTCAGAGGGTGTAGGGATGGATCAGGTGAGGCATTTTCTCTTGGCAGTAAGTCTGAATAGACGATTGAAACCATTATATCTGACCCCTGATGATTTCTCATATCCTCACAGTGAATGGTGAGTGGGTGCTTAGCAGGGCTGGTATCCCTCGTGTCCGTCACTACTGAGTCACTGGAGTTTTTCTATTCCCATCACAACATGTGGGCCTCTACTGAAAGTGCAACCTATCTAACATCCATTGAGCAATGGGTGTCCATTGGAAGGATGCTACACAGAAGTAGCTGCTGCTGAAGAGACTTGATTTAAATGGTGAAATCTTTCAGGAACAAATGCAGTAATCTCATTTGACCAAATACCTGCAAAACTACTGACATTCCCTTCAACCACAGCTGTACTTTGTGTTTAATGCAAACTAACAGTGCTATACTAGGTGGCAAACACGCGAAACATTATACCTACTTAGCAAATGTTAGCAATGAGATGTTGAACATGGCCAACATTATAGCAAATGTTAGCATGCTACGATGCAACAAAAAGATGCCGAACATAGTAAACACTATACCAGCTTAGCATCTGCATGTTAGCATTGTCACTGTGAGCATGTTAACATGCTAATAGTAGCATTTAGCTCAAAGAACCTTTGTGTGTGAGTACAGCTTCACAAAGTCGCTAGCATGGCTGTAGACTCGCAGAGGCCACATGGATCAACAACGTGCTGCAGTTGTAGTGTAGCACACAAAACTTCCCACAACAAATCTCTTTGTCAAACACTCTGCAGCTGCAAACTCCACCTGATACCTTTTGAAGTGTCTCTGCACTTTGCCATAACATCCAATCGATTACCACAGTCATCACTGCAAGGTTCAAGTTCCAAACGTCTGAGCTTTTCAAATTAATTCCAGGGGCTTTTGTTGCCTCTGGGCACTCAGGCCTACAGACTATCCATCTTGATGTAAGCTGTTACAAATCTGCAGTGACAAAATAACTAAGAAAGTACATGGTCACATTTGAGCCCACACCTCATGACTCATACCTGCAAAACTATCCCATCAGCTTCATTCCTCCACTTTATATATAAAACGTGATTTACAACTGCCGCTCCTCACCAGTTTCTTATTCGTCAAATATATAATGTACATAATGTAGGACAGTGGTTCCCAACCTGGGGGGACCCCACATGTGGTTGATAAATCTAAGGGATTGCAAGATGTTTAACAGGAGAGGAAAGCAGCAAAAACACTGATATGCAGCACTGCTTCTGTGGAGGTAAACCTGATGAATACAGGAGCTTAACAATGGGACTGCAAATGAGTTAACATGCTTAAAATAAAGTCATTATTCATTAAAAGTCAGTATATAGTGCCACTATGACAATAAAAAGGCTAATAGAAGTACTTGGGGAAAGTTGCTAACTTTTCTTGAGCCTTACCTTGTGTGTGCATATGTGGCTTTTTAATTGGTCCATTCTTGATGACTCTTAATTGATCGCCCTCATGTTCAGGTGACGCCTCTGCGCGCGTGTGAGCAAACAGCGTCAACAATCCAGCGATGTCTTGCAAACAGAGAAGAAAAAACGAATTGTTTTTATTTATGGTAACAGTTTATTTTTACGCATTTCAAGTCTGTCATTCGGTGAGTTTGGGTCAGCGGGGCGATGGTTTGACTGCTTACCAAGTTCAAGAGTTAAACGCTACTAGGAGGGAGAGGGTTCAACGCGACAGCCACGTCCAGCACGGAGAGTGGCGCTTGGTTGAAACGGTTGTAGGCGGACCAGATCTGCGCCGATCCAGCCATCCTGGTCTCCAAGAGCTTGGCCCTGAGTATGCTGCCTCTCCCGGAGAGCCACTTCAATTTGTCAGTGTACCGAAACTTGGTGAAACTCACGGAAACTCTCGGATTATTGGTGAACTCAGCAGACAACCAACGTCACCGGCTTCAGACCCTGAAGACGGACACCAAGCAGATTTTACAGGTTAAAGTTACTGTATGAGGAAGTCCACGACTTTATATTGAAAGTCTGTTTATCGGTGATGCCGAGTGACGTTAGCTAACGTAGCTACCAAACGCGTTTTGTAACGTGAACTCCAATCGGAGCTGTGTGCCGTATGATACGTCATACCTCAAGTGATGTCATTTGAGTCGGCGTCGGCTGGGTCTGAAGACTACAAGTTTGAAAATGAAACAAATGTATAAAATGTAGGATTGTTAAGTGAGATTTAGAGACACCTGTAGCCCGCCCCTCAATCGCTGCTTGAGGCTAGCAGCTGGAGGCTACATTAGCTGCTAGTAGCATAACACATCCGAACGCACTTGTCGGCGTTTGAGTTGCATTATGGGTAATGTAGGCGCCAGGTTTTGACAAGAAGAATGTGTGGAAGAAATCTGTCCATCATAAGTAAGACATTTCATAGGTGTGCAATGCTACATTGATCGAGTACTCTTAAGAAACGTGGGAGTTCTTCGTTTATAAAGTGTTTTATGTCTTTTAGGTTTTGATGGAGGCCTGGGGAAGGTTTTGGGCCCATCATTTGACTCCAGTCCACATTTCTCTGAGTGGCTGTCTATGAAGCCGGCATTGCAGTGTGATGATAATGTCATGACCTTCACTGCCTCTGGAGAAGGATTCGCAAACCTGCTAGTAGACAGAGGTAAAATATATGATGAGTATTATTATTTTCATAAGTATTATTAAGATGTTCTGATGTAGCGAATGTAAAATCGCATAGTTTCAATGCAGGAACGAAAGGCCTTCGATTCCCACTGAGATGAGAGGGAATGTAATGCATGCTTTTAAAGGTTTCAAATGCATGAGCCTGTTTTGCCCTTTTGTAAATGCTGTCTTTCAAAATGTGCATGAAACTCTAGGCTTCGTAGTGGAAACCTACAGTGTACCAAAGCTATAGCATAATTTAGTATTAATTATTGCTGTGAAATGTCAGCAAATAATTAGAAATGTTTGATTTTTACAAGTGCACAAGATAAATGTCCTCAAATAGCTAATTTTGTAGATCCAATAGTCTAAAACTCCAAGATGTGAAAAATACAGTTATCAACAGTGAAGAAATTAAGGAAACCACCAGAAGCAGCTGAATCTAAACCAGTGAATATTTGGTATTTAAGCTTGTTTAAGCACTAAAACTAGCTGTTCAACATTTTGTATTTGCAGAAGGAGCCTCTCCCATCTCCCTGTTGCAGTTACCCTCATACTGTGGTTACTCAGTGAGGACGTCATGGAGTGACATTGAGATGATGGTGCCTTATGATGCATGTTACATTTTACAGGAGGTACCAGTGGCACCTGCACTATATTTTTCCAGCTGTAGTTACTCTGTGAGCTGTGTTCATCAGGCCTTTGTTTGTCTTTCCGTCAGAATGGCAGTTATGTGCTGCCCATGTTGTGGTGGGGCAGTCCTCTGAAGCTCTCCTGCCCAATGCAGACGGCCACTCCTGCTCCCCCATTCTCCCCCTCAGTCTTCTGCTCCCCCTACGGCATGGTAGTGCAGCTAGATGGGCAGGAGCAGGATATATTGATGCTGGGAGTCATAGGTATGTTGGCTTTCTTGGGGGAATTAATGCTAAGTTGTTTCAGAGGTTGAGCAGTTGTTTTTGATCACAACAACTAAAATGGTAGTGTTTTTTACTTTATAGCTTAGTGTTGTATACAGTTCTTTACAGGACACCTCCAAGGAAATTATGCACTCAGTTCCTGTAGAAAATACCTCAGTGTTAGCTACAGTGCTGAATCAGAACCTTTATTGACTGAACGAGAGTGACTACAAAATGTGTAATGTGCTGTACAGTGAATGGAGGTTGGGGTCCATTTGTATCTGAAGACTGTGCACGCTATATCGACTCCAATCCCGGGGAGCTTACCTTCTTCGTCTCCTCCAGTGCTCCTTGTGTCACTAGTGGAGTAAGTTATTGAACTCGAGTGGTTTATTATGACGGTCCGCTGGTTTGCACTAATGTTTTTATGTGATTATGTGTTTTTTCAGGATGATCTCCATTTTTTATTAGATGATCAGGAATTCATCCTCTCCTGCCCAGTCAATCTTCAGTTTTCCCATGTCTCTTCTCCTCCCCCATCTCCTGGTGACTCCCAGATTCCCCATTTCCCAGATCCTGTTAGCTCTGTACCCACCTCCCCTCCTTCAACCTCCCCCCCTGAACCCCAGATGCAGGAGCAGATTGCTCAGCTCCCTCAATCCTCCCACTACCCCTATCCTGGATTCCAATACCCCCAGCTTCCCCAGGTCTACCCTCCTGGCCCACAACTCACCCGTCCCCCTCCACCCACTCCTGGTAGTCCCCCTGGGCCCCAACCTGAGCCGCAGCAGCAGCAGCAGCAGCAGCAGCAGCAGCAGCAGCAGTCCTTCTACCCCACAGGGCCTGACAAACTGCCCTACTCTTCTGGAGATCACCCAAAAAAACCCTCCCCTCCTTACCAGCCCCCTGTGGTGGTACAAGCTCCATCGTTCCCAAATCTTAGCCCAGTGCATAACAGTTCTTCCCATCAAGTTTCCAAATTACCTGTTGGTCTTACTCAATATTCATCTAGTGTGTATTACCCCTATGAGCCGTTCTACTACCCCACAGTGACACCAGCTCCGACCCCTGCAGCTAGAAAAACTACAACCTCTCCTCCAGCTACTCCACCACCAAACCCTCCAGTAAGTCCCCATTACCCTCAGTATTATCTTCAAATACCTTACTACCCTGCACCCACTGCAGCACCAGTGACCCAAGCACCTGCTCCCATCCCTCCCAGCCCACCTTCTCCTCCTCCTGCTCCACCAAAATCACCTGTGGATCCACAGTACCCACTCAGTCCATTTTATCTACCCGCTTCCTATAGCTCTTACTATCATTATGGACAGTTTCCACACCCACAGCCAGGTCTTCAGATGCAGCCTGCTTCTGCTTCACATCCTACTAGTGCTCCGCCTTTCCCGTCATCACCTACCACCACCACAACTACCACCAGGACAATGGTTCCCAAACAACCTCCCAGTCCCAGGTATCCCTTCAGCCAATTTTACCACCAAAGACCCATTTACTTCCCACCACCCACACCTCTGCCACCTGTGAAAAAGAAATCTCACAGTATTCCTCAGGAACCACAGAAACCCGAGGCTCCACTAGCCACCTGCCCCCCTTACACTCACACTATTTGTGGCTACTACCCATATCTCTATTATCCCTATTACTATCCTCTCTACCCACCACACTACCATCTGCCTTACCCCCCTGTGCCCCAGTATCCACCAGCTCAACCACCAGTTGCCACCAAACAGCCTTTGACCACCACCACCACCCCCACTACAACAACTACAACTCCTACCACAAGTTCTACAGCGTCTACCCCAACTGGGCCCACTCCACAGGTCCCCCATCTCCAGTGTCTGAAGGAGAGGATGGTTGTCTTCCTGCCTTTTGCTCACCCAGACTCCATCCAGGTCAGAGGTCAGTGTGTGTATCAATGAGAGCTCTTTGTGTTAGTGAGAAGTGTTGCTTTGCATCTTTTCAAAGAGAGATGTTTGTGGATTTTTTTCCTAGAATAAAAGTACATTTATCTTTATATAATATATTGTTGCTAGTCCCAGATGAGCACACATACTGGATCCACAGACATTTAACAATCATTTTTTCTAACATCAGACCACATGAAGACATGGCTGTTCCTCTCCACTGTGTCTCCACTGTGTGGGTACACGCTACAGATGGCTGAACACTCTGGGGTAATCCTTCACTCTCCTGTGCCTGCCTGCCACAGCAAACCGCAGGTGAGATCCTCCGTAATGCCTCATCACTGCCTGCAAATGTGTCATCTTTATATAATTGCTTTTACTTTAATCGTGTCCAAAAGAAATGATAAGATTGTTCTTCTTTGATGTGGTTTACTTATCTGATGACCGGGTGAACTTGTAGGAACATTCATTAAAAACTCGTTTTTATCTTTAGATTTAAAGTCCCCATGAAATGGCATCATGAGAGCTTTTTAAATCAGGATGTACAGTAATGTTGTCACAGTGCTCACAGTTTCTGGGACATCATGAAGTCTTAGTGTGTTGGAACAAAAACTCTTGACAATCACGATTTGGTCCATTGATGAAGGTCTGAGGACTGAAACGTCGCCATTACAGTGAATATCGAAGACTTTGGGTGGGTCCATATAAAAAAATAAAAAAAAACATACTGTAAATACAATTAGAGCCTTAACTACGCAATGGTAACAGCTACACTCATTTAGACATTAGTCTGACATGAGGTATATGAATACATAAAAACTGCATCATGTGGTCTAATACAATGACACCACAAAGTACAAAATTATCTGGGATTGCTGACGCTGGCAGTTTGTACCATTTGGGTTGTCACTATAGCGATTTATGACACCAGTCCTGCTTGTCTATATAGAACACAGACGAGCAGTTTTTCCTAGTCAGCAGCTCATTTTTTACGATTAAACCCATATGGACTGTATGCACCATTTGGTCTGCATGCATCTGTATTGGGCGGAGTTTTTTATGTTCTGTGCAACCCAACTGCTCAGAACTCGGTTTCTTTTTTTGTGTGTGTATGTGAGGTGAGCTCTACTTGCAGACTGTTTTTAAATAAAGTAGCTGGAAACCATGCATGGTGGTTCATACTGATTGTATTGATCTCTCTCTCTCTTTAGACTTTGACGACCATTTCCTTACCTGTGAGGTTTTGGGACCTTTCCATGGCGCAGTATAGGACTCTGGACCTGCAATGCCCGTATTTAGCTACTCCTGAAATGCCTGCACCAGTTACCCTGTCAGTGTCACCTACCCCACCCAGCATCACAAAGGGCAAGGTCAGCCCGCCTGTTGTGCCAAAGCCTAAAGTCTTCTGCTCCTCCAATCAGATGGCTGTGGAGCTCCCCTCTGGTTCCATCACTGATATTTTTGTTAAAGGTGTGTGTGCATTTGTGTATGTTAGCATATATGGTCCAGGTGCATACAGTTGCCATCAGCTCTGCACAAGTTGAGCTTTAGCATTTTTTTCTTGGGGTTTCTCTGATGTCCAGTTGAATGGGGCTGGAGGAAAAGGTAGGCTCGGTTTTTGTTTTGACTGAGCAACACTTTAACCTTTGAACACTCTGGGCCTTGTCATGCTGAGAGCTATAATCGTGCCATTTAAAGTCTATACAAAAATAACTTATTTTATTTTTCCACATGTGCTTTTTCAGACATCAAAGGGAACCGGGTGAACCTCCAGGATGCCCCAAAGCACTGTGGGTATTCTGCAAGAAATGGCAAGGATGGCAAAATCCATTTGAGTCTCCAGTTACACTCACGCTGCCACATGAGTGTGCAGGCATGTTATTGACTCAGATTTTTCACACTGAGCTCATGACCTTTTGTATAATTGACCATTTGCTTTACCCATTAGCTCTTGTGTAAACATTTTTCTCTTAAAGGGCAAAATGTACATCATCACTGTCATCTACATGACAGCAAATGGGAGACGGGAGGCTCAGTTTTTCTGTCCAGTTCTCATCCCAGGGTCTGGACAAGGTAGATGGATTTTATGTCTACACCTCTGAAAGGCTATTCAGTTTGCCAAAGGGTGCTTTCTTCAGGCCATTCAGAGTTGTTTTAACTGTGCCTCTGACATTTGTCGTGCTGTCCCTCAGAGTGCAACCTTCCCAATGAACAACGTCTCCCCTGCGGACCCGGCTCTGTATCCCAGCCACAGTGCCGCTCCATGGGCTGCTGTTTCAGCAAGCAACCCCCTGCCTGCTACTACCCCATGGATGGTGAGCTGCAGTTTTTGTCCCCCACTGGCATTTTCACGCCACTTAGCTGAGTACAGTTGAGCTGTTCTGGGTACAGAAATGTAAACGCTGCAGCTGCTGGATGTGTGAGGAGGCATATTCAGGGCCTGCATAGCATGATTCAAGCTGGCAGTGACACAGAATGTGAAAAGGGTATAAGATACCTTGGGTCTCATTATCAATTGCCTCCTGAGATTTCTAACCTTTTGTTCATCTGACATTCACATAACTGTGCGTGTGTATCTGTATGTGTGTCCTCCTCCAGAGTGCACTGTTGACCGTCACTTTGTCTTCTCTGTGCCTGCCTCCCTCACGGAGCCCCCTCTTTCCCCTGCCCTGCTTGTGTCTGCTGGTAACTCTACCTGCAAACCTCAGAGAGTGACTTCTGACTACGCCTTGTTCAAGATCCCGATGGATGGGTGTGGGACACGCAGAGTAGTAAGCTTTATGGATGAAAACAATTCCCAAAATACTGAAAATTTGAGTGAGACTCTAACCCTGTTTTCAGTGTTGACTTAAAGGACTTGTGTGCTCATTTTTTAAATGTCTCTTACTGTCAACAAATCACATAAAATGTCCAAAATGAACAGTGCACTGATCCTGCAGCATCTACTGTTCTTGGACCATTTAGTATTTACATAATGTCCACATACAAAGTTACATGTATAGTTCTGTCCTGACAGATGGTGGGGAAAACAATGATCTACTTGGTGGAGGTCGTCAACAAGGTTCAGTCAATCAGCCTCAACTATGGCACCATAACGAGGGATTCTCCTGTCAGGTCAGAGCTTGTTGCTTCTTATTATCGCAGTCAGTGTTACCCATTCAGAGAGGATTAAGAGTTTCATTCTGGCCACACACTGGATGGGGTGATTTAACAAACTGTGTTGGGGATAATGCATTCCAAAGGTATTGTGTGACAGTAATATATTATTCTTTGCAGTGACAAAGTATACTTCATACAGTAGATGGAGTTTCTAACGGTCAAAGATACGTAGCATGTGATTGCAGTGTTCTGCTTTGATTCTAGCAGGGGTCTTCATTACAAGTCATACCCCCTTCTTTCTCCCTGCATCTCTCGTTCTTTTTCACATCCAGCGATCAGCTGATGTTATAAATGCCAGAAAATCATACTATATAGATTTCCAACACCGTGTTTCCTGTCTCATTCTCAGGTTGTTGGTGGAGTGCAGGTATCTGCCAAACACTGTTCTGACTGTGAGCTACATGGTTAAAACTCCCAGCCTAGGACCTGCAGTTCAGACCCAGGGGGTGTTTGGAGTCCAGCTCAGGATCGCCAAAGGTAAATGTTCTTCATTTCAATACTAACACCTGCTTTGCATAATTAAGAAAATATAATTGTCTGCTGTTGTGTCTCTGGGCACAAGTTTATGCCAGTCAAGATGGATGGAAACTAATAACAAATCTAGTCGTATCCAGTATTTCAGCTTTGTGTGAATGCTTCAGACATATCCTGAAGAGCTGGAGGAGAACTCCTGCCTCCTGCTTTCAGTGGGTGAAATGTGGTTTAAGAAATAACCTTCGATTCCAACACACCTGCTCTCATCCCAGATGCCCAGTACAGCAGCTACTACCCTCACTATCATCAGCCCTTGCAGATGCTGCTGGGGAAACCCCTCTACCTGGAAGTGCGGCTGCTCAGCACCCCAGACCCCAGTTTGGTGCTGCTGGTACACTTCTGTGTGGCCTACCCCCGCTCTGGAAAGGCTGTGTGGCTGCTGCTTTACAACGGGTACTCATCCAAACATCTGTGTCAAGAGAACATCAAGGAAAAAAGATTCACTGCACATAAATGTTGGAAGTGTTTTCAGTGAGAGGCGAGAATGGGGAAAATGAAAGGAAGAATGCTTTTAATACTGTTGTCCTGTTGTCTAATTGGCTGGCTAATTCAGTGTTACTCCCTAGATGTCCCAACCCCTTGGACCCAGCCCCGCAGCAGGCAGTGCTGTTTGATCCTCAGCCGCCTGCTCCTCATGCTCAGACCCGCCGCTTCACCATCAGCACCTTCCAGTTCCTTCCTGATGGCGAGTTCAAGGATCCGGATGAGGAGGTACAGATAAGCAGAGGACCCCTGAGTTCTATAAATAATGTATTAATCATGTTGTTTTCATTCTATCAGGACATGGCCTTTAAAATGTATGGCAGTGTGTGAAAGAATAGTTGGAAATTTCGAAAAATGCACTTATTTGCTTTCTCGCTGAGAGTTTGATGACAGGATTGGTACCACTCACATATTTGTCTCCTTGCTGTAGCGTCATGTTTATCGAAAAACAAAGAAAAACATGACAAGTTGTGGTTTTACAGGGGTGATGAAGTTCTTTTCAGGTGTTTTTTGTTATGTTTGGACAGAGCCATACTACCTGTTTCTGGTCTTTTATGCTAAGCTTGCTAATCAGCTTTAGGTTCTAGCTTCGTATTTAACATGTCATGAGATGTGAGAGTGGTATTAAATCTCTAATTTAACTTTTTAATAAGTATATTTTAAGCATGCTTCCCCTGCGTTTTTAATTTGTTGTAGCATGGGGAAAAAAACAGTGAAACAGCTGTCTGCCTGAGTCTCTGTGAATTTGTCACCTAGGAATCGATATGGTTTCGTCTTGGCGTGGCAGTTGTCATTGGGCTATTTTTAATTAGACACTCAGGCTTGATTTTGTAAAAAGCACATGCTGATTTGTAGAAATATATGCTGTCCTGTCTGGAAATTCACACAGCTTTTTTTTTTTTTAATTTAGCTTAGGCATAAAGTTCATGGAAAACGAAACCACTGACAGCTGCATCTCTAAATCTCTTAAGTCAGCATTCATGAATGGAGATGTTGAGAGGCCATTTTGCAAATCTCAATTGGCAGCAGCTGTTTGTCGTAGCACACTGCACACTCACGAGACTGGACACTACAGCAAACCCCGCTTCGCCCTTGCCTCCCTCTCAGATCTACTTCATGTGTTCGACTGAAATCTGCTCGCCACGTGACGGGCCCTGTGTCGAGGGATGCTTTGGCCAGTAACGGTGAGGAAAATGAGCACTCTGTCCTCAAATCACCCACCACACCCTAATGGACTCAGGAAGATCACATGAAAACACCCATGAACGAACCTCATTACAACACTCCTCACTGAAAGCAGCCTGAGAGCCGGTCGTGGCTGCAGTTCCATATGACAGCAGGACAATGATTTAGTAATGAGGAGAGTTTTGAATTATTTATTAAGACTGATCCATTTCCTGTTTTTCAGTTACGAAATAGAAGAAGCATGAAGTTGGTGGGAATGAGGATGATCTGGTAAGCGGTGCTGTTGTTTGTCTACTTCTGATGGATATTAAAAATACACCAAAGTTAAGTTTCTTTTCTGACCATATCTCCTCCTTTTCAGGCCTCAGACATCTCTTATTCACCACCAATAAAAGCTCTGAAAGGACACTTTAAGGAGAGTGTGTGTATGTGTGTCTGTTCCAAAGCTTGCAGCCGCTCGCTTTTACAGCAGGAAGTGGCACTCATCAAAAGGTGGGAGGCAGCTTTGTTTACATGAACATTTGGCCCTTGTGGACTCAGCCTGGCTTGCTTTATAGGTTTACAGCAATAAAAGTGTAAACGTTTGAGCAAGATAACAAGATTTTAGATTTAACCAGAGGGAGATGACAGACAATATATCAGTGTTTGAAAGAGAACAGAATATTTCTACCCAAACTTGACCACAGAGACATGGCCAGATTAACTTTGTTGAGGGGTCCTGAGACAAAAATGAGTAGCTGTGCCCCATTAACCACCACTGCAATGTGTGCAGTATGGGAGATTAACAGAGCCTCAGGGTGACTGTGGTGATTTAATGACATTAAGTTAGGAATGAGATCATATCAGGTCTCCCTTCAAGGCAAGGCCTCAGAATCAGGTAATAGAGCCAGACCCACAGTAAAGGCTCCTTATATGGTATTTTTTCCCCTCCAAAAAATATATGTAATCAAATTACCACTCGCCACACAGGACAGTGAATCTGGGGCAGTTGCCAACTTTGGTTAGCAATCCAGCTCATGAATTTATAGTGCACACCACCCAAACAGTCTGCACATTTTACAGGTTCAAAATACAGCATCAGACACACTGCGATGAGAAACTCAACACTAATGCATGAGGGTGTTTCTGAAGCCATGAGCCCACTGATGGACAGTTCTGATGGAATATACTGGTTATAACTAACAGACCGATATCTTAGCATACAGGCTGAAAATGGGGAAATCCACCAACCAGCACTTGTTGAGTTTGTTCAAAACATGAAGTGTAAATACAGAAAGTTGTAGTTTGTACATGGATTAAGAGAGATTAGTTCTTGGCTGGGAGCGCTAACTTCCTGAAATCACAGAAGCCACAACTTGTCATTTTTACACTTTGATTTTTGTACCAATTAACTGAGGTACAGTGTGTTCATGAGTTAGCTTTAGAGGTGCTGACTGGTGTTTTTTTTGCCATCTATGGAAAACCAGGCTGTTTGCCCCTATTAACAACTTCTTGCTAAACTGAGAGTACCACCTCCTGACTGTAGCTTCATATTTGATGAATACATGAGAGTGGTATCAATCTGCTCAACTATCATGCAGCAAGTGAATATGTATACTTCTCAAAAACGTTGAAGCATTGCTTTAAATATGCCTCTGTCAAAGTAGAAATCAACTGAATATTTATTAGGAAGAACCGTAACACAAAGAGAAAAAAAGAGGTGTTTATGTAATCCTGGCACAGTTAAACAAGCAGCACTGAGAGAGCATGGAGGGGCTCACCCATTTAAATCCCTGCAAGTCAAGAGGGAGAATTTCAAACTCGGCTTTGGCTCGTATTATACAGCAAATTGCCTTTTGAAGTCTTTGCCTCTAATGGTAGCCTTTGACCACTGGGTGTCATCCAAGCAATAAAAATGCCTGAGGAACACACTCCATGCTGCATGACTCACAGCTGGGCTTGTGTGAAGACCTTGGCCTGTGTATTGGTTGTGTAATGAGTTAGGAATGAAATCTTCTCGAGCTGGACTTGATGATTAAGCCCACCCTCAGCTATTCTGTCCACCATTAAAACAGCAGAGGTTAAAAACTCCGCTGTGCTACTGCGTAAAATGCTGTGTTTTGAAATTGCGCACAAGCAGGTGGAGAGCAGCGCTCGATTTAAAGGCTGGGGTGCATAATGTAGAGTACGGCGGTGTCTCAGGGCCATAACACACACACACATACACACACATGCATTCACACACCTCCCCTCAGTGAAATGTATGGAAGCACTGCGGCACGCTGCGTGTCTTTGCAGGCTGCACGGCTGCCTGCTTCTGCGTTCAGACGGAGAGCGGAAGATAGGAGGAGGGGAATGACTACAGCAAGGGAGTAGGAGGAGGAGGAGGAGGAGGGAGGACGATTTCCTTTCTGAAACACACGCTACAAGATCGCACCGGGAAAACGGAGAGAGGAAAGAAAATAATAGGCGAGAGAGAGAGCCGGGGACAAGGAAACACCGCAGCCGCTCCATCCGCTCTGTGCTTTTTTCTGTTTTTGTGTTGGAGTGGTGAAACCGTCTTTTCGCTTCGCGCAGACTTGCGGACGAACATGGGGGGAAGAGAGAGCTCCTGACGAGGATTGACTTTCAGTGAACCTCTGCTCTGTGCTGCAAGTCTGTGGCTAATAGACAGGAGAGGAAAAAGGCGACAGGGAAGACATGTTTGAGGGGTTTTTCGCCTTGTGGTTGCGGTAGGATGTTGATGTTGTGCTCCTAAGACAGACGGAAGAAGACAAAAAGGGGGAAAATAACGAGGGCAGATGGGAATTGGTCGGTAGGTTATGATCAGGAGCCGCTGTTTTGATCGGTGTATATTTAATTGGTTTGTTATGATCTGAAATAACGTAGGCCTCTTAGGCAGCCCCGCAGTAAATAAATACACGGTCAGCGAACAGGGGCTACATAGCTGGAAATTAACCCGACAAAGCCGCTTATATTTAGGAGACGTTTTTATATCCGAGCCGCTGTTTTGTAGTAAGGTGAAAGCGCTGTTTAGGGGAAATTTCCTCATCTGGGAGCCAAAACATTTCTAGATACATCAACTCTTCAGGGGTTGGGGGGCATACAAAGGCCCAGTAGAAACACATTAAAGGCTACTTGGCAGCATTAAAAGACTTTATACTGCAAAGAAAATCGCCCACAGGCTGGCTTTAAGCACGAAGGCGCACAGTAGGTGTCTGCTCCCCTCAGTTTAGCTCAAGACGGGACATAAGAAGATTTTTAAATGTTAATGTCGACCGACGTTGCATCCATCATGCTGCCTGTGTCCCGGGGTCTCATGGACCGGGATAGAGAGCTGGACACCATGGCCGGGGTGCATCCCAGCGCGGGCGGCGCTCCCGCGGTTGTCCGCGGCATGAAGCGCGGAGACCCGGAGCCCGACGGACAGACAGCGGCGGCTCTGGTGGACTCCGCCGGGGCGGAGTGCAAGCGTCCCCGGATCGACGGCTCAGGGGGGATCGGCGAGGTTGGTCAGGTGAGGAGGAGGGGGGCTCTTTTGTCCAAATACAGTAATGCAGGCACGACCACCCAAGCGTGGTGCGAGGATCTGTGGGTGTTTTGCTGCACGGTGACATGATTTCAGTACATTTGTCGTACGAATACCCAGTTTTTTGTTTTTTGTTTTGTGTGTGTGTGGGGGGGGTCTGTTGTTCATTTGCTAAGTCGTAGTTGCAGTTACAGCTGCAGTGGAAGGGCCCCCAGCAGCCCACCATAGACTCAGTCCATTACCAGCACTGCAGGAAACACCACCACATTTCACAGCTGTGAATGACTCTACATGCTGCCAATTCAGTTTTTAGAGGGGGCTGTAATAGTAGTAATAGTAAGACTGTAACCCATGGTGTGGCCTACATGGCTACATTATAGCATTGTGGCTATAGACAGGTACTTAAGGTCTAAGAAGGAACTGCAGGTGATTTATTTTAACTAAGGCAGTCCACTGGGTTGTGTCAAAACACCAAGAGCATCTTCTGTTTTCTGTGTATCTGTAAAGCCCAGACTGAGGCCCAGAAGAGGGTGGGGAATGTAAACAAACTTGACCTTTATTATGCAAAAATAAAACCCATTGCCATGTGGCATATTGGTGTGAACAACATTTGCTTTAGAACAGAGACTGATGCCAGTGTTTATGTGTGTGATCTTTGGGGGGAGGGCAGACAGGAGGGGTATTTGAGGTAAACGCCTCAGACCCCCAGCTTTATTTGGGGGGCAGGGGGAGGCAGTCACCCCAAACCTAATCAGTGCAGTGACCCCGACACTCACACCCCTGCTTGTATGTGCTGTAGTGTTTGGCCTCTCATTCTGTGCTTGAATCAGCAAATGTGATGGACTCTCTTAACCTCTTCTCTTTCAATGTCAGTGGAATCAATTTGCCCCCCCCCCAGCGATCCAAAATTGGTTGAATATTTCTTAATAGAGCATAACAGGAGGCCAAGAGGATGCTCTGGACATCATTATGGTGTATTACGTGGGGTGAAGCACTCCGTTGGAAGACAGAAAGCTATTTCTCCGCCATTGAAAGCGCCAGTAATGGAGGTGAAGTGGCCTGTTTGCTCCTGTTTGGAAAAACTAAATGGCTGGCTTTACATCGTCATGCTGCCCATGAGTGCTGACAGACGGGCTTAGGAACATAATGCACTTAAAAACAGATGAGTGGAAGAGTGTGTGTGTGTGTGTGTGTGTGTGTGTGTGTGTGTGTGTGTGTGTTTGTGTTGGGGAGAGAGAAGGGCAGATCAATACCTTCAGCCCCTAAAATGTATTGAACGTGAGCTGGCTGGACAGTCCGGAAATGAGAGTGGGAGAGTTGCCCCCCCCCAGTTGGTGCAGGAACAGATTTGCCCTATCACTGGCAGTAAAGAGGCTTTGTTTCCAGCTAATGGGATCACATCTCATACTGGAGGGGGCATTATAACCACACTGATCCTGAGATCCTTATCTAAGGGAGAGGGTTTATACAGCACACATGCACATACACACACACACACACACACACACACACACACACACACACACACACACACACACACACACACACATACATACATACATTAGCACTGGGGCTGTGCAATCTGCTCATATATGTTGGGTGCTGATAGACGTCTCTGCTTTCAAAATACTCTATTGTTTATTTTGTTGTGTCGCAAATCACACTCTTGTTACGGCAATATTTTTCATCATTTGCATTTTCCATATGGCATCAAATTTGCATGAAGATGACACAAACAATTAATAATGTGATAAGAAAATGGCCTCTCTGCTTGGCCATTTTATATGGACTATTTATTCATCAAATTAAAAAAAAATGTTGTACATCATGATGTGTGACATTGTCTAATGACGTGTCTGGATATGAGATTTTGGTCTTATCACACAGCCCTGATTTGTATGATGCAGATGAAGATTATAATGTGGTAAATTGTGCAGAGCTGCAACAAATACTTCATTAGTCAATTGATGGAAAAATAAGTATTTTTAGAATTGACTATTTTTCTAAGCAAAAATTTTGCAGTTTTTGCTTCTGAAACATGAAGATTTCCTGCTTTTCTGTCTTGTATGTCCTTGTGTGTTGAATATCTTTGGGTTCTGGACAAAGTAAGAAATTTGAAGATGTCACTTTGGACTTTAAGAGACTGCGATGGACATTTTATAGACTAAATGAGTAATTGGGAAAATAGTGGCCTGCAACAGACTGAGCAAGCCTCGTTTTTAGCCAAGCAGAAAGCTGGAAATGCCTTGTGCTGTGTCCTAATGTATTTAGAAAATTGGTGAATATGGCTGATGTGGCGGTATAAAATAGATTTTTTAACAACTGTGAATGTCCACAACCTAGAGAGGTCCATTTATGACTGGATGATAAATCCAGTCATAAATGTGCACAAAAGATATTAAGCTGGTGAGTCCAGTGGTTTTGTGACATAAACTGTGGACAGATACACAGACATGCACACACATGATAAAATGCATTTGTCCTCCAGGCATGTAATGATCGCTAGTTGCAGCCCTGAATTTGTGTATTATGACTCCATAAACTATACTGTGTGCTAATTTGTAAGCTCAGCTGTGAGGTTTTAAAACCTTAAGAAAAAAATCAGCCATATACTCTATTTTTCCACTGTGGTCTGTGCCTCAAATATCCAACAATTGCCCTCTGAATCCCACTGAGTTTATATAAAACACTGTGACGTATTTCCATTCTCCAGACTCGGTGACACCATTCATATTATAGAAGCTATTTGGGTTGAGTGACATTCAATTTTCCTACTTTTAAATCGGAGTGCTTGGCTTTCAAAGAAAAATCTATAAAAATGCACACAAGCACTTCTGTAAAGCTAATCTTCAGAGGAGGGTAAAGGATGGAAAATATTACAGCAAACAGTACCCTGGCTGCCATAAAGCACCCTGTCTCCTCCCCTCCATCCTGCATTTTTTTTTTAAGAAGCCATTTATTGGCAGCATCAAGGCAGGAGTTGAACTCTGACCTTTAACTGAAGCAAACACAAGGGGTCGTATGTGCAGTTAAGTGTAACCCATTTGCACCACTTCAGCCCAAAAGTGAGATTTTTCCCCTTTGGCTGTTGACACTGCTGTTTTTCTTATTAGGGTTTGAAGTCGTCACACTGCAAAGGTGGAATTGCTCCACCAAGTCAAATCTGCAAAGTTTTAGCCGAGCAGCAATGCATGTATGAATCAGTGCAGCATGCAGTACATGACTGGATGCTCAGCTAACGGGGGGGAATAAAGCCCGCTGAGTACATTCAGCAACACAAGTTCAAATGTTCATAGAAATGAGCTGCTGACCTGCTGCTCATCCAATAGTATGGATTTTAAATGAATATCAAATTACTGAACAGACCACCAGCTAGATTTCTCCCAATAATAAAACAGGACAACAGATTTTGGGTTTATTTTGCATTCCAGTGCTGCGTCAGAGAAGTCCTGCAGGATGGACAGGAGATTCATAACAGCACCCAGCATCTCCTGCCCAGATTTTGGGAAACGTTGAGAGGTGGTTGTCTGCTTCGATATCCATCGTGCTGCTGAGCAGCCCATGTTGTGTTGTCACTCCGCGCAGGAACCAGGGCTCTCTCTAACCTAATAAGGTCTTGCCTGGGGTGACAGCACAGAGGAGAAATGACTTGACTCGGACGCTAATGTAGGTGGATCACCCCTCTGTACTTTCATCTCAGCCCTGCCACTGAAATAGAATGAAAACATCAGCAAGAAAAATGGACTCTTTTTGCAAGTTCAGAATATTTATTTAGTTTTTGGGCCCCTGTTTTTTCTGTGATAAATTGTCGCAAACGGTCTGTTCACTGAATTATGTTTAAGAGACCAGCAGAGGGAAGCCGGCGTACTGTGGTTCTCCGCTCTGAGGCAGATTTGATGCGCTTAAAATATAGTTATCCTCACATATCGATTGCAGTTAAGTGATCTGTAACTCTTCCAGTATTTGTTTTGTTTTGTTTTGTTTCGATGTGGTTTTTAATTATAGATTTAGTCATTTTTATTTAGAACTTATGATTCAGACTCATTATTACTTTGAAGTAGTGGTACATCGAATATATTATTATATCAGTATAGTTCCCATATAATGTAAAATAAAATAATCCATTATTAACTCCACAGTGGTTAAATTTGCAGTGTCACAGCAGCAGAGGGGATAGTGCAATAGCAAGAAGCATCAGTGGTAGAGCAAGAAAAATAGTAATTAAAGTGTAATTGAAAAAACACAGAACATTATTAGAACTGAACTGTTTAAAATCAAAGCAAAGTTATCTTCAGCCATGTTGGCAACTGGTCATTTAAATATTTTGTCAAGCACAAATGCGCAAAATAAGCCTTTTCTGTTCTCTCCAATGAAATTAATTTTTTTGCCGTACACGAAAGATAAATTGAACATGTTTTGCTTTCGTGCTTTTGATCAGAGAACTGTTCCCTTGGTAATTGTGATGGATATTTTCCGCCATTTTCTGACATTTCTTAGACTAAACGATTCATTGATTAACCAAGAAAATACTCTGCAGATGGATAGTAATTATTAGCAGCAGCTGCAGACATAATTCACATAAAAGCGCTTGAGATTATGTAGAAATATGGACATTATGACATAGTTTGACCAGGTGTTTCCAGGGCCCCGGTTCAATTGCCTGTTTGATAAACAACTCTTTCATAATCAGTTTTAATGAATCCCTGCTAACATGTCAGAACTGAACAGCTGGCCAAAAATATCTCCCAAAAATGGGCATCAGTGTTGATCATAAGTCCAGTGTGAGGCTTCAGTTTCAGTGGAAAGATGTTGAAATAATGATGTCTAGTAATCATGATGGGCAATAATGTTCGTGCCGTTAATATTTACATGCAAATTCTAATGTTCCACAATCAAATGGGAAATAAATTGGGGGGGATAAAAATCTTGTGATGGAGATCAGTGCAGTAGATTATGTTGCATGCGATTTGCTTGCTGATACTGCTATTATTATTATTGTTATTATTTATTATTATATTGTGCCAGAGCTGTCGAGGACGCCTCCGAAGTCCACTTTCACAGCAGCCAGCACCCTCCTGACAAAGCATGTGTAGGTTTACTGTGGAAAGTCGGAGGGGTGTGAAGTACATCGAGGGAAAATAAACTTCAGATCATCTGGCCGACTGTTTGGAGGCTTAGCACATAAGTGCTCTGTGGATGAAATGGATTCACATCCTCCTGAGTGTATGGAGTGCCCTGCTTTGCAGTTAGGTAGGATGACTCTCGGAGCAGTGATATGTAGTTCCTCCTCTGCTCCTCCTCTGAAGAGCAGCAGTCCCAAGGCACGATAGGAATAGACACGAATCTTGTGACCAAATTAGACACTGCACACACCCGCTAAACAATCACGCACACACCTACCACCTGTAGTTTTTGGAGAGGGAGTAGCAGGGTTCATGTGTAGAAGGGATTACTGTCGCCTTGTGAAAAGATGGTGTGAAGGAGAAACTTGGGATGCAACTGAGCTTCTCATCCCTCCCTTGTTTTCAGATTTCATTATTACAGGGCCTGCACCCCCCCACCCCCTGAGCTTATCTCTCCTCACCCCTCCTCCTCTCCTCGCCATCTGTTGACTTCAAGTCATTTTGTTACTTTCTCCTGATTGCTCACCCGGTCTTCCCCTGCAGTCTCTTCTCTTGTTTTACCTCCCCCGCCCTGAAAACCACCACCATCACCGCCCCCAGCCGAGAATCAGCTGTGCTTCATTTGTCACCGACAACAAAAAAAAGCCCCAAAAAGGTCGAACTGTGATTAACTCGCTGCGTTAAGTGCAAGATCTTTTTGTTTCTTGTGTACTGCGGTGCTGAGAGTGAGACTCGAGCAGCCTTCCCTCTCTCATTCCTCCCAGTTCCTTAAGGAAATTAAGCACATGACTCGGCTCATGTATGAGTCATTGTCTTTGCTCACTCCATCTCTGTTTTTTTCATTGCTGTCCATTTCCCGTTGTATTTCCAGCTCTGGTTCCTCCCTCAGCCTCTCTCAAATATGAAAACCAGATGTGTGCGTTTTAACAACACCTCCCCCTTCACTTTGACACAGCATACTGCCTCTTGCATATTTTTTTGTCTCCTTTTTTTGGTTTTGTTTGAATTCTTTTCTTCTCCATACCTTCAGTGCGTCGAGTTTAGAGTTTGGCCTCACTGTAAAATAAGGTTTATGCTTTATTCATGTTATTCAAGCCTCTAAGAGGTGATTCATTATTTAGAGCTTCTACCTCCCAAAGCCAGTTCACTAAGTACATTTTTGGCTCTGAGATAGACTCACACAAACTGTAGTTTTCGATCGCAAAGACATTCCCCCTGCCTACACTACCATCCCCCCTTCCCTCAATTCCTCCCCTGCCAAGCCTCTTGCATTTTGAAACATTGTGCTCGGTTTTTAGTGAAATGCCCCATGAGGTCCAGAGTTAGATGGCTACAGTATTAATCAGGCGAACTCAAGCTGTGAAGCGCATGGAGCAAAGTGTTCCCCTTGGGGACAGAGCAGATGAGGGACATTGGTTCCAGATGAAAGGAAGATGGAGGGGGGGAACAGAGAGAGGAGGGAGGAGCTGAGTTGTTTTCTAATCTAGTGATATGAAGCCAGAGACAGGCAAATCTGTTTTCCCCCTTCAAAGCGAGTTGTAATTGCTATGAAAATCTCCCTTTTTAATGGAATGCATTAGCATAAAAGCTGGAACACAGTGTTATGAGTACAAATAAAGTGAGTTACAAACTATTTTAGGGAGTGGGGATGTGATTTCTGTTTAATATTTGCCTCCAAACAAAATGAGTTTCTTTCTAATGCGTCTTGTTTAACTGTAATTACTCACCAGATGTTTGATGTATCCGTCTTTGCTTTCTGCTGCCAGAGCGTCGAGAGGAATGTGTTGGAGGTTGCATTGGGGCTCATGATGCCATTTCACACCAATGGGCTTCATGCTCGCTGACACTCCTGACCCATTTATGATTTAAGAGCCGTGGTGACACTCGTTCTTTCTGCCCGTCTTTCATCTCCTGCTCGCATGATCTCACTCGCCCCCGTAATCATGTCTTTACAAGCAGACAAAAGATCCACTGGGTGGAAAACTCTGGAGGAGATAGCAGGAGTGTGTCACCGCCGGAGTTAATTTGATTAGGAGTCAGTAACACCGCAGAGCTGTGAAGTCAAATATGGAAAGATCACAGGAACCAAGTGAATACATGAACGTGGATTCCCAAGTTTTTTTCTTGTCTTGCTTTGCTGGTAACTGACTGTGTATCCTAAAATCTGCTCTCCTGTTTTTCAGAACAACGACCCTTTGACCCTTGGTTACCATGGCTACCCATCTCATAGTCAGGTAAGGACCTAATTTCATCTCAGACTAGCAATAAATCATCTTTTATAACATTCCACCATCCTACCTTCTAATGTTTCTGTCCCATCTGGAAGCTGTATTCATGTAGCATTAATGTGGCTCAGTGACGCGCTGTGAACCACAAGGTGGGGGTGTGGATTATAATTTATCAGTCGTGTAGAAGAAAACATGCCTCCATGCCCTTCACTCTTCCAGTCTTAACCTCCCACTTCTGTTGTCAACAATCAGCAGTATTATTAATCACCTTTGAACTTTTACATTGAACTAATCTTTTCTTTTGGAGCTGCTAAACATGCAGATATTCCAGTCGTTTTGTCCTCAAACAAACACCAGGGCACAACTGTAAGGAAACAACTGTATTAAATACTGTGTGTGTGTGTGTGTGTGTGTGTGTGTGTGTGTGTGTGTGTGTGTATGTGTGTGTGTGTGAGAATGTATGTGCAAGGCTGCAGTCTGTTTACTTGTGTTTGTATTAGCCTGGTGACTGTGTTATTAGACAGCTCAGTTTATGTGGTTAATCCTTAGATCATCCTCTGTTCATCCACTCATCCTCTCATGCTCTGCCCATAATCCGCTCATCCCTCGCTCCCTGTGATGCCCAGCAACCTCTGGCTGCTTATCTGCACTTTATCTGTCTTAAGCCTTCACTTTTACACTCTTAATTGCTTCAGTATGGGTGTTTTTTTTTCTTTTCCTGGTTTTCTGTTGCAGTATTTAGCAGATATTGCAGAAGCCAATTAGCCAGTTTTCGTTTCACTGTAAGATGCTTTGAACCGTTTCCTTCTTAATGATAACATCTGAGGAATAATCATATTAAAGTTAGAGCGCTAAAGTGTTACCTTGTGCGCGTAATCTCTTGTTGGGATGTAAGGAAGTCAAGGACTACTTGGGGGACTCGGAAGTGTGAGCTGGCCTCTGACCAGGAAACAAAAGGCAGAGAGGAAGAAAACAATGGTGGGCAGCAGAAGCTCCCACAACACTGAGGTGCTAAACTGTCAACAGGAGTGTGAGAATGATGCGATCAAAGGCTCCTGAAAGGAAGAGCCTGGAGAGCAGCCGCAGAGGCCTGATGTGTGAAGAGAGAGACGAGCTCTTTTTCAGACATGAGCCCCTTTTACGCAGAGATCCTGCAATGCTGCTGTAAGGCAGACCTGTCATTACGTGGCTTTGGTTTTTTGTACTGAACCAAACGACGCTGGCGTGAAGCAGCAGTTCAGATAGCGTGCCGATGTTCTCCAAGCAAAAGAGGCGTGCCTGCTGGTTGATCTCACGCTCCCAGACCTTGTTATCTCCCTCGTCCGCAGACATTTTTGGTTGCTGTCCTGCTCTTTTGAGTTATCTGCTAACTGCTGCTAGCTGCTTGTTAAATCCCCTGGTGGTGGCTCGCACACATTAATGCATCGTCGAAACGTCACACCTCAGTCTTGTCCTGCCGGTAACCCTTTTTTACACAGATGATGATTCGGCTCTGTTACTGTCTCCGCTGCCAGCTTAAAGGCAGAACAACATATACTGCAGATGTATACAATATATACAGTATAAATTATGTATGCAGTATAGTGTATATATACGTACAGGTGATGATGCAGTGATGGCTTTTTTCAGATATGACAGCTAAGGAAAAAGCCACATGGCTCATGCAATATTTGTCATTTGGCACTGCACCACTGAGGTCTAGTTAAAGACCATCATGGGCTGTGAAATGACGCTCGTCACTGCTTCTCACACTAACAAATGTTTTCATCTGTTTCAGCATTTATTAGAATGAACAATTCTGTCTATAAAATATAAGAATTTGCTGCATGTTTTCTCATGTCCAACACCATCAAACGCAGTGACAAACACAAAATGACAAAAGGAGAAAAAATGTACTCTTTTGCCTCTGACTACATGGAGGGAGAAATTAATCAAAATGTTTTTTACAGGCTGAGCTGACACGAAAAGAATCTCCAGAGCAAGTTAAAATTGTCTCATTAGCAGTATTTTGTGCTTTATCAAAGTTATTTAATTTTTTCTGGGCATAAGGGGCTAACGACAAATGACAAATTTAAAAGGCGGAATAAGGTGCATGTTTGCCCTCTCTGTGCATGTGCTCACATCACACCCCATTATAGCAGGCATTTCAGTATTAATAATTAATTATGTAGATTCTGTAAGTGGCACTCTAGTAGTTATAGTAGTTTTCATTGTTACTGGTGGAGTCCGCCTTTCCCATACAAGATTTAAATTGCCTACCCACGCATTGGGGACTCATGGGAAATGAGGCATGCGTCTATTGGATGTCGTGCTTCAGACAAATACTGGTGTATGAGTTCAGTATTAGCACGGTGGACGATATTGTTGACCATCTTCTTTTTAAAGATAATGTGATGAAGCTTCTCAGCCCAAGGTTTGTCTGCTTTCGAGGTAAAGAGATTCACAAGCTGTTCTTCTGTTGCCGGTCTGATAGAGTAGCTGCTCAAGGCATGTTTTCCTGTCCCCAGTCCACAATACATGTGACATTTAATGTATCTGTGGGAAATATCTGGTTCTTTGGCTGATAAATGCTCCACTGTGTTCTCCAGCTTGTTGCTAACTCTGTCTACCTGTGGTTTGGTGCTGGGCAGGTAGCGTACTGTATGTTTTTTTGAGAGTTTTTTTGCTGAAAACAGCTGTCTTATGCTGCTGGAAATGAGGTTGATAGGAGCAGCGAGGAGGAGCGAACCAAAAAGAGTGAAGTTGCAGGCTTTAAAACCAAAGCAATGTGCTGAAAGATGTTAAAATAAAGCTGAGGGGAATTGTAGAGTTGGTTTATAATTATCTGTGGGTTTGTCAATATGAGCGATCCCTTTCAGTATTCAGCCTTGAGCTATGTTGGAGGTGTTATGAAAATGTTATTAGGTTCGAGTGCAGTCGTGACTTTTGCAGAAAAGTGAGCTGGGCGTGTGTTCAAACATGAGACAAACATAAAATATTGCCAGCACATTTATGTAACAAGGTGCACCTCTGAAAGGGGCTAGAAAGAGAGAAGGAACGTCTCCACTTCCTCTCCCAGTGGTGCCAGCAGCCCCAGTTAACTCACCTACATGGAGAAAGAGAACAGGAGGGAGAGAGAGAGAGAGAGCGAGAGAGAAGGGAGGGACTGCGACATGAGAGGGAAGCAGAGGGGAGGGGAAAGTTTGCAGGTGTGACAGAGGCAGAGAAGTAGGAGGGGGGAGGCGTCGGGCTATCTGGGTGAGAGGAGGAGGAGGACTGGAGAAGAGACAGAAGAGATGAGCAGGCAAGGGCACAGCAGCAAAACAGAAGGCTGGGGGTAGAGGGAAAGGAAGAAGCGAGTGGGAGAGGGAAAGAAAAGAGTGAGTGGGAGACAGAGTTACAGAGAGAGAGGGAGAGGGGGTAAAGAAAAGAAAGAAAGCAACGGAGGGAGAGTGACAGGGACAGAGGCCAGCAGAGGAGGAGGAGGAGGAGGTGGAAGAGGGGAGGGTGTGGGGGGGAGTGGGGGGGCTATTGGCATGGCAGACAGAGCGAGCGGGGGCAGAGAGAGGGAGATTTTGAATCTGTGAGACAGACAAGAGAGACTGAGCTGGTGAGGTGACACAGGCTCGGAGAGAGGGAGAGAGCGAGGCAGCGTGAGAGGAGGAACGGAGAGAGAGAGAGAGAGAGGAGAGAGAGAGGAGAGAGGAGCGACGACAGTGTGAGTTGTTGCACAGAATACGATGATGGGACTGTACTATCCTTCCGTGTTGTCGGTGAGTGTTTATCTCGATATCTTTTCATATCCTCCTCTGTGTACGCGTCTGCTGTATCTCTTCGCCAAGGCTCGGGCTGCACTGTACATGAAACGGCGTCGGAGCGGGGCAGCGCTGTCATTGAGCATGAAATGTTAATTAACTACTAACAGATGAGGACTCTACTTGACCCCTTTACTAGAGTGGTCCGGTCAGGGCATTTCAGACTCTCGTTAGGACTCATCAGCCAGTCGCTGTGAGGGATATAAACACTGAAACTCGTGTAGTAGGCGTAGATGACAGCGAGATACGGGCTGAAGATTGTATCGCCACAATTATGATTCGCTACAGTGAAACGCACGAGCAGCGATGTATTATTTGCACGCCGTTGTTGTGGCATCTGTTCTCCTGCCCAGAGCTAGAAGCGCACGCAATCTGAACATCAAGAGCCGCCACTGCCAGAAACTGTTCTGTGCCATGTATTATGTATGCTCAGAAGAATCCATGTGAACATACAGTACGGCGTGTTAGTCTGTGCAGCTGGGTGTAGCAGTTGAGCAGTAAAGTCTTTAGATATTTCTGAGCCAAAGAGTGGAAACAGTGAAGGAATTAGGGGGAGGAGAGGTAAGTGAAAAAGTCTTTCTTCTTTATTGCCCCTGCAGCTGTCTCTGTACATCGCTCAAGCCCGTGAGTGAAAGGGACAGGTGTCCCCAGAACAGTTGTCTCTGTCTTTTTTTTCTTTTCTTTTCTTACTCTCTCTTTCTTTCTCTTCCTCCCTTCTCCCTTCTGCATCTCTTCTATTCAGCTAACAACACCTCCTCACTGTAATTTCTGTGTCACACATTTCACAAACACACAGAAGCTCAAGCACACAGTGGGCTGCAAAGTTGGTGCATGAGGTGTCACGTTCATATCATTTCATTTGGTGTGAGTCAGGCTGTGTGTGTGTGTGTGTGTGTGTGTGTGTGTGTGTGTGTGTGTGTGTGTGTGTGTGTGTGTGTGTTTGTGTTTGTGTTTGTGTTTTTCTTCCTGTCTTTTCTCGCGTGTGTTCTTCTCTTTCAGCTGTACCTTGGATTCCTGCTCTCTTTACTGTTTGACCTCTTTTCTCCCTCCTCTTGCTCTCCCTGGGGCCCTGGCAGCTGTTATCTCAATGTTTTCCTCCAAGAGCCCCTGGAAGAGGGGGATGGGTTGGAAAAGAGAGAGGGATTGGGAGTAGGAGAATAGAAAATTGATTTTTAAGGTGCCGGGACACCCTCTGGCAGTTACCAGGGAAGCCCGTGGATGAGGGAGAGAAATTATGCGGAGACGGACAAACGAGAGGAGCTGAAAGAGATGGAGAGCAAAACGGGGATTTGACAATATTGTAGGTCAACTGGAGGGAGCTAGTTTGCTCAGTGACGCAATTTCAGACTGTGGAGCTGACTTTGCAGTTGTGCGTGCGTGTGCGTGTGTGTGTGTGTGTGTGTGTGTGTGTGTGTGTGTGTGTGTGTGTGTGTGTGTGTGTGTGTGTGTGTGTGTGTGTGTAAGTGTGTAAGTGTGTAAGTGTCCAGATTTGCCTCATGATGGGGGTCATTTATGAGCTCTTTTGTGGTCTTACTTTATACTAATATTTTTGGCTCTTGCTGCAAGAGAGTTTGAGAGTAGCAGATTGGGTGCAAAAGGCTGAAATATTTTCTCAAGCCCCACCTAAGCGTGTGCCCTGAAGCGAGGGAGAGACGCCTATCTGCTGCAAAACTGCGCACACACACACACACACACACACACACACACACTGCTACGCTTGCATAAAGTGAAAACGGGTCAGGAGGTTTCAACTCCTCCACCTCCCACCCTCCCCAGATCTTGTTATTGATTCTTTGCAGGGTTAACAATGATGGTCGTTAAATGATCCCAATGAAGCCGTGTTGCCGTGGCAACTTGCATGAGTCATTCATTTTGTGCAGATTGTTAGATGGTTCGAGGCTCGAGGAAAGCGTCGTCGGGAGAGCCATGTGAGGTAAACACCTTTTGCGTTATACCTCCAAAAAAAAAAATAAAATAAACCGAATAAATAATAAATTAAAGAAATATAGAAAAGCTCGGATTGCTGTAACAGTTATGCCTCTTTAGCAGCTATTTGCATCTCTAATGGCTCTAAAAGCGCTCGCTGTGAGGCATCTGCGTGGCTTTTTAAAAGAACCTGCCTTTGAAATGGATAGGGGCTGCCCTCGCTGACTCTTTGGATGGTGCGGTTGACAGTGACAACACTGTCCTACGGCTGGCTTGTGGACATTTTTAAAAGCACACTTCACAACCAGACGAGTGTTTTATTATTGTCTGAGCTCTCAACAAGACATACTTGTTTCATGGCCATAGCTAATGTATTGGAAGAGGCGTGCCCATGTTGGGTAAATACACCTCTGTTTGCTAGTTTGTGTGTTCACCTGCGTGTGTGTTTGTCCGGGTTGGCGCATGTGTTTTTAATGAGGAATAAGTGTGGACAAATAATGTCATCGTCTTTTTGTTTTGGAGTGTTTACCTTTCATAACGTGCCGCAGTGGAGCCAAGCACACCGTTGACACAGCTAGTGGAGACATGACACGGAAAATCAGTCATCATGTTGGTATCGCCTGCACATGTGTATTAAGAAGGGAAGTCTCCCAGAAGTGGTGTGCGAGAAGAAGGGGAATCATACGTGAGACCCTACAAGGCAACGGATTGGGAGGGGTTTGTTTGACAAGCAGACATGTTACCCTATAAGGAGATGGAGAAGAGTGTGGGAGGAGGGGCCACAGGCATCGCTGATATCCTGTTGCTATGAAGCAAATGGGCTTGATTGACATGAGTGGGGGCGGGACGTATGCAAGGGTCCCGTCTGGATTTTATGAAGCGTAAAGAAGCAAAGCACACAGCAGAGAGAGTGGGAGGAAAGGAAGAACAGCAGCAAGAGGAGCAGAGAGGAAGAGCAAGAGGGGGAGGAGGAAGAGTGATGGAGGAGGAGGAGGAGGAGGAGGAGGGGTTGATGTGGGATGGAATAATTTAACAAGAGGGTGTCTCCTGGCTCATCGGTATGCCACACACATGCTGTAAACGTTTCTCCAGCTGTTAGCAGCTAGGGTAACATCAGCATGGAGTCCTGAGCCAAGATCTGAGCTGAGCACAACTTCCCCAGTTAAAGCCATTATTGAGCCAAAATGTGAGCTGCTGCTAACAGCACGAATCACATTTTCCATCGTCAAGTTTGCTGAATTAGGCTATAGACTAATGGCTGGAGGCCCGAGAAAGTAAGATACTGAAATGTCATTATTCATGTGAAATGACCCAGTGATGCCCTAGTTAGCTCTTAGCCATGTTCCTCCTCTCATCTCCTCTCCTCTCCTCTCCTCTCCTCTCCTCTCCTCCTCCCCTCCCATAGCGTAGTGAGACTGCTGCAGACGGGCACATTTTATAACATGCCTCCTCAGACACACTTGCTGCTGCTAACTGACCCGAAAGTAAGCCAGCTACAGCTACCGCTCTGAGTCACTGGCTTGCCTGGCCAACACATACACGTACACAACCCTTAATGCCTAACGCCTTAACGCCAGGGGAGCGGATGCACACACACGCTGACATGCACACAACATGTACACAAACAAACCATGCACAAACCTGAGTGCAAATGTGCAGCTTACAGTTTGACTGGGCAGCTTTTCTCTTCCAGTCGACCAAGAATGGCCTTTCTCCTTTTGTCTTTGTGTTCCTCCTCTCCTCCTGCTATCTGTGTGCATTTATTCAGTAGGTGCTTTTATCCTGATGCGAAGCACAAAGGCCACTCGCAGTCGGCAAAAGGCCCATAACTTGACGCTTTGAGAGGGAGGGAAAAAAAGCCGCACGCAGGCACACACTATTTTTGTAGATACCGGGCTATCAGGTAGAGAGAGGGCTGTTGAGATGCGGCTAAAATGGATCTCCTCTGAAAAGGCCAATCGTCGAACACAAATACAAGGTTGTTTTTGGCTCGTATTCCCGCTTCTATTTTGGTCTGGCAGAAGGAGCAGCAACAGCCGGGGTTGTCCATTCTCCAGCTAGGCTGAAGTCTGTTTCTGTGCATGAGTAACAACAATGAGGATGTTATGATTGATAGGGATATTATCTGGTAAGTGGTATAGACTGGGGAAATAATATACTGTGTTGCAGCCAAGATATCAAAACCTCAAGTCCTAAGAGTGCATTATTAAAATCCAAGGCACTATCGTTCTGTTTCAGTTGCATCACATCTTGTCAAGTTCAAGACTGACTCATCTGTAGTTGAGTGAGTTGTGTCATGAGTCATCAGTGTTGGGACTCGAGTGCGACAGCACTGGAGCTGTGTTGAGTGTTTTAATGTAGAGTAGGAGGGTAGTTTTCCCAACAAATTTTAGTGAACAAAATTCTCAGCACCAACCTTTATGCAAGGGGATCCCTGAGTTTCCCAGGGTTTCCTCAAATGTTTTCTGTCTGTCGTTCTTGCTTATTGATCCGCTTCCAGACTTGTTGTCCCATGGAAAGCAATTAATTTTGCAGCAAGTAGCTTGCATAATACACATGGTAGCTTTTAAATGAGACTAACGTCTAAAGTCATGCCAGTGGTTCTGTAAGGTTGTACTTCAGCTGCCAGTTCTCCATCAGGAAAGTTTGTTGGATGGTTGAGTAGAAGATCTGACATTCACAACTAAGCTGGACTTGAACGTCTCTCTTAAGATTTTGTTTTTCATTTGTTTTATACAGCTATTTCCATACTTTCATACTTAAACAGCATCATGTCAGTTCAGCTATAAACACTATTGCTTTCCAATGAAGCCGCACGACGTGTCGTCTTAACTGCCTCTCTTCAAGCGTAACCCGACCTTTTGGCACAGCTGCTCTTTGAGCTAAATACTATAGTTTGTTGCAGTTGCAGTTTAGCGGACTTGCCATTTTGGTTTAGCCTGTTATCATGCTAATCGTTGCTAATTGACACAAATACAGCGTACGGGAATGGCAGTAGTTTTTCAGGTTTTCCTCATATGCAAACTAGTGATGGACAGACAGACATCATCATCCACAGAGCAGTGCTGCAACTGTATGGTTTTATTTATTTTCATTTTCTATTCATAACAAGCTGTTTGAGGCTATAAGTACAGTAGACCTATAGGGACAATTTTACCCCATTGCTGCAAAATGTTGCCAGTGTATTGTCCTCATCCTACTTTACCTGCTTCACTACTCGACCCAACCTCGGGTGATCAACTTTCCCTTTCTTGCAAGACACAGGAGCAGGTCTAGTTACTCTATTTCTGTCTGTCATCCAGGTTAACTCTTACCTGGTGACCCAGAATGACTCCACCCGCTATCATTTTTACCTCCGGAAATGCCATTAATCTAGGAAGGGCTGATGCAAGGCAAAGCCATCCAGTGTCTCATTTAGCATATAATGTGTTTTGTCTCCTGCAGTTAAAAGCCTGATCTAAACTGACTAATTTCCTCCTGTTCGCTCCCCTTTTCTGTCTCTCTGAATCAAGCAAACATAATGAATTCAGGATGTCTCATCAGAGGATTTCAGCTCATGTTCACATTATTACCATCAGTGATGTAACCGTGTGGATCTTTCTTTTTTTTTTTTTTTTTTGGTACAACAAAGAGGAAGCTCTTCACATATTAACGATTTTCTGGTCTATTTTAAAGCTTTTCTTCATTAATTAGAGCATAAAATTACAGTTGCTATTTACAGAAAGCACACTGAAAGGATGGATACAGTAATGTATGGAAATACCTTGAAATCAATATCTGTCCAATACAGCCCATTTTTTATGCTATTAAATACCAGTTCTTTATGCTGAAAATGACGAATGACTGACATTTTGCAGCCCTAGATGTATATTTGCTTACATATTGATATTATATTATCCAAACAATCACATAGCATAATGGCTGTAACAGTCTGTGCAAATAATGAGCATTGAACATTTTCTGAAAACCAAGGTATAAGATGGTAGTGCTGCAGCATGAAACCAAGGCAGGACGGGAAGGCGAGGGTGTGAGGGATGCTATCACTTAGTGAAAATCTTAATTTGGATGCTTGTGGACGAGATTGGAAGAGGTTCATACAGCTGCAGGGCTTTAAAGAGCGGACACAGCTGCTATTTGAAAATGTGAATGAAGTTAAACTTGGACGCCATGGTCAGTAATCTGGCGGCTGTATTGCTCAAGTGTGAGGCACTGAAGATGGAGAACGTGGTTTCTATTCTGGCCAAGGTGGAGCCTCTTCACCTGACAAGAGAGCAGCAGCAGAGACCGTTCAGGGATTTCGGTGGGAAAAGAGGACGTGTGCAGTGAAGACGATGGCAGCGCTGTTTGGGATTAATGATGAACACACATTAACCGTTTGCTATGAGGGAGAGGAGGGATGAGATAACAGGTTCGTTTGTTGCAGTTACCCTGCTGAAATCAGGCAGACCAGTGCTGCTGTCAGTAAAGGTTGAGTTCAAAGCGTTCTCTTAAAGCATCTGATACTGTTTCCTTTTGCTCTTACAGCAGGGAAAATGGAAGAGTAGCCATCAGGTTAAAGCAGTTTGTGATGGCAGGAGGGATTGGTCATTAATGTAGCGTTTGTGCCACTGTTGCAGTGGGGTTGAGCTGCTCAGAGCTGTTCATTTAGACGGAATAGATCTTACAGTCCTACAAATAAAACACATAAAAATATCTCAAAACAATTTTATGTTCTAATTAAGTGTGTGATCAGTTTCATGCTGGACTGATATGTATCCATTCTATTTATTTGTTCCAGTTTTTGTTATTAATATTATTGAGGTCTGAATATAGAAAACCTTGTGTGTACTTTCTTTTTCAAAGAGGGAACATAATTTGTAGTAATGGCTTCATGAAGTTAAGCTTGGATTGTTGCGTAAATAAGGGATTTGAGAAAGTCAACAAATACATATGACTCATTCATTTGATTTGGTATGTTGATGCCTTCAGTCCTGTTGATTATGTGGATTTGTTGAGTATTGACAAGATTAATTTATAGAAAAAAGGGAGAGTCGGGATGGATAAAGGCGCCTTCAAAGCAAACATCTAATTAATTTCATGTGTATTGTTTCCATACTGGTCCCAGCAGCAATATGCTAAAATATGTCTGACCTCTCTACCTGCAAAAAGCTGATTATTGGGAGCTTTTAAATATTCTATGTCACGCAGAAAGTCCTGTTGTCTGTGCTGTAGCTGTGGTCCTTACCAGACAGTCTCCCTCTCACTGTCAACTTGCAGCAGGTCTGCTGCATGTGATCCATGTCGACTGTGTGCATCCCCAGGTTTGTCACTGAGTCGAGGGGCCCGGCTACCGTGTCACAGGTGTGACGCTGGGAAAGGTCAAAAGCTGGGAGACAGATGGCATGCGCACACACACACACACACACACACACACACTCATACATACACACCCTCCCACACACTTTTAACACTCCCAAAGGGACAGAGATCTATTGTGCAACTCAGATGGGCATCACTGCAGCCTGTCACTCACACAAACACACACACACACACACACACACACACACACACACACACACACGGAGAATGTAGCCAAGCAGATGTCTTGGAAGCATGCAGTCTCTTTAGTGGTGATATCCATTTTGGTGGTGGAAAAAAAGGACTAAATATTACTTCTACAAATGAATTATTATTATTGCTGCCTGCTTCTAGCGCTACTACTATTGCTACTGCTAATAATAATATTAATTATAATGATGATTGGAAGTAGGAGAATTGGTAGATGAACAAGAACAAGGACAGTTTTTGTTTTTATAACCGACTCACTACAATAATGAAGCTGCATTTGCATTTTAAACTTGTTTTACAATCATTTCCTTTTAATCTTTGAATTTATTTTTGGGTGTCTTTGATAGTTGTTTACTTTTTCTCCTTTCTGGAAAGAGATCGTTATTATTATTATTATTATTATTATTATGTTTGGTTTTCTGCTTCTTTAGTTCTTATTTTCTAACATATCTTAAAGTCTGTCACTGTCTGTCTCTGTCTTGATGAGGGTTATTGGACTGAGTAAACACCAGGGACAGCGATGGATGGATGGGCATTCTTGCCCCCACAGGATGAACTGCAATGACGAAGTCCTAGGGAGGCAAAATAGGATTTTTTTAAATTAACAAGCTGCACACATGGCTGCTACACAAAAAGTGAACACATGCAGCACATTTACAATAATGTGCAGTGAGAATAATAATAAACACCTTGTAGCTTTACACGTTCTTTATGCCGTTATTAACTGATTGCAAATCTGTTTTTAGAGTTTAAGTACTATGGAAAATATAATTAACTGAGTAGTCATATCAATTTTAACATGTGGTATCAATATTTTTGACAACCTTAATGGCCACATACCTGCAAAAAAATGACATTCCCATCTGCCTCAGCTGTACTGTAGTTTGCTAATTAGCTTAGTTTGCTAATTTAAGGTTAGCATACTAACACACTAAAATAATGGTGCATATTGTAAACATTTTACCCACTGAACAACATCAGCATGTTAGCATAGTCACTGTGAGCGTGTTAGTATGCTGGTGTTAGCATATAGCTCACTAGTATAATATAGGAGTATAGCCTCATAGAGCTGAGTCAATAAACAAATGTTAATAGATGAATAAAGTTGTCAGTAAATGTAATCAAAAGGCTTTATCAGTCTGTTACAGATTGAGTTTACCATCCTGTGCAGTTATATAAGCAAGTTATGAACAGATCTAAAAGACAGTGATGTTTGGTTTATCTTTTGTAGCTATGGATCAGAGGCAGGCCATGCCTCTTCTACCAGTCATCACCTTTTATCGTCCACTTCCCCCTTGCTCTCCCGTCCCTGCTGTCTCCCGCCGCCTTCTAACTATTACCATTTAGGGTATCCATGCCCCACTGCCAACAGCAAGGAATGTGTGTGTGTGTGTGTGTGTGTGTGTGTGTGTGTGTGTGTGTGTGTGTGTGTGTGTGTGTTTGTGTTGCTGCCTATGTCATGTTTGTGTTTCACCATATGTTTGTGGGTGCCTGTATTGCCCTCCTACACACTCTAATGTCGATAACATTCAGTCATTTTCTGGGGGTAATAATATCCACAAAGTTACTTGGGCAGACTTCCTTACCAACAGTTGGTCTTTGTGTGAGCGTTTAGGTGTGTGGGTGTTTGCGTGTCAAAGGTGGTTTGTGTGCAGAGGCGTTTGTGAGTGTGTGTGCAGGCGTTAGACACTCACCATTGTACAACACTCTGAGCATGGAGGCATCTGACCCTCAATAATAGATGTGGCTGCAGTGAATATTTAATGGATGGAGGGGGGGTGTCGATGCGTGCGTGCATGTACACACACATACATGGGGAAATGGAAATATAATATCCATGCCTGTATGACTTTTAGACTGAAGCTCTTGGGAAAGTGGTCTCTGTGTGGTCGGGTGATGCTCTCAGTAAAAGATACTGTGGAAGTTCGCCAGGCGGTTACTTTAGCTTTCACTCCCTTCTCACCCTTGTCTCTCTTTCTTCCAACAGAGTTCTCAGGATAGTGCTGGCGGTCAGGAGGGACTTGTACCACCACCTTTCTCCGCTTTCCCTCCACCTCCACCACCACCCCCCCAGAACGGCCTGGCCCTGGATTACGGGGGCAGTCTGTATGCAGCGGGAGCCGTCCAGGGCCCCGTGGAAGCCGGCGGAGCGGCGAACAGTGCCGCCAACGCTGCCAACAGCCTCAGTGCTCAAGTGAGTGCCAGCCTCTTCCTCTGTGTGCAGCCCACATCAGGTCTTTGCCTTGAGAGGCTGCCGAGAGCGTGGAGGAATATGTGTTAGAGAATAAAAAAATAATTATAGTAAGTCATTGGGATGCACCAATGTGACTTTCTTCTCACAATACTAATTCTGCTAACCAGAATCTGGGTACTGGCCGTTGCCAATGACAGATTTGATTGTCCTGTCTCCGCAAATTAAAAATCTGTAACCCTCTTTGTGCAGAACTGATTAAGATCTCCTCCAAAGTCACATGAAGCTGTTACAACATTCAGTCTCAGAGAGCGACTTGCTTCAACATGCCCCCTTCACAAATTCAAAAAATGCATTTGTACCCGAGACTGGTTCAGAGCCGTTTGAACGTTAGCTTAACGTTAGCTCAGAGGGGCTTCAGCATGACCAACACTGTGAACTATGAGCTGACTAACTAGCTCTAGCTGCTGATGGCTGATTACTGTATTTACACTCTATTGCCAGTTTATTAGGTTCACCTAGCGAATGCAGTCTAATGCAACAGTCCTGCTATAAATCCTCCCTTCAGTAAGGTTACAGTGAAAATGCTTGAGAGTGCTGTTGATTCAACTTTATGATCAATTTGGAGACTGCAGTTTGGTGCTGTGGAACTGTATGGTGTCATACTGACAGGTGTTTCTATTATTTTTTCCACCCCATTTATATCAGCGAGGGCAAGCTAAATGACAGAAACACCTCTCGGCATTATAAGGTGATTTAATTAATTGGCTGCTATTTTAATTAGAGATTGAGAGTCGATAGGACGTTTCACAAACAATCGTTATCGGTAGAACTTGGCTCTGATATTGGCCGATGGCATTAAAGTCAAGATAATGTCATTGTGTACCTGAGCAAATTTCTGTTTAAATGAAAGTTAACTTTATATAAGAAGCTTTGTTCATAAATTATGAGCAAGATAATGTTGTTAGTGTCTTCAGTCTAATTAGTTAAGAATGCTATCTCTGTTTTGCTATTAGCATTAACTATAAACCTGATTGTTGCAGTGAACACTTAACAGTAGCAGCTTTAGTGAGCTGGAAGTCCACTTTGAAGTTGAGTGACGTAAAACACTTACATCCAGTGTGCCGCTCGCTGTTACTCGCATACGTCGTCCGTTGTTGTTATCTTGATGATCAAATGTCCAACAACATCTGTTTTTATTCCACCGACCCAGTCACTAGCTTTGTCACCCACTGGCTTTTTCCTACTTCAAACTATCTTTATTACAATCCAGGATTGGTCAACCTCTTATTATAATAATCTGTCCATTGTTTTAGTCACTTTTCAAGCAAAATGCTAAATATTTTCTGGTATTAGCCTCTTAAATGAGTGTATTTTTCAGCTGTCTACCATTTTAAATTGAGCAGTTGGACAAATCCAGTAATTAGGAGAAATTAATTGGTTTCTTTGGAAAACAGTGTCAGCCTTTCTAACATTTTCTAAACCAAAATATCTGGGAAATAACTGGTAGATGAAAAATGAAAATATTTTTTAGTAATCTGATGGTACATTCTGTCTAAACCCAATCATTCTTTTAGTTTTTCCCTCCCATCACCTCTTGTGTTTCTCTTCCTTTCCTCCCCGTCCGTCTGTCCCAGCAGTCAGATGGGTCCTCCCAGATTGATGGTCAGTCAGGGGTTGGCTCAGGAGGAGGAGGAGGTGGAGGGACCGCCGGGGTTGACACAGACGACAAGGGGACACCCAAACGACTCCATGTGTCCAACATCCCCTTCCGCTTCCGAGACCCCGACCTACGGCAGATGTTCGGGGTAAGTGGACCGGATTATTCCCCCTTTTTCACTTTGCACCACTTTGTCGTAATGACTCAGAAGTCCAGTGACGTCAGCACTGAAACCTCTAATTTCTTTTTTATCATTTATTTCCTCGCCAGAAGAGGGATGTTTTGTGATGAAAATAAGCTCCTGTCATATCTGTTTCAGCTCAAAGGAATCAGTTTTTGTCCTATTTGACCAAAAATAAATAACAGAACTTACACTTGGTATGCCATCTCGCACAAGGTTATTTGAAGTGAGGTGTAAAAATCTGGCCTTGTGCTCGGCTTTTTTGTTAGAGGAATGTCTCTAAAATGTGGTGCAGAGAAAAGAGCGGAGGAAGATGTGATGGAAGGGAAGAGGAGCAGAGCTGGCTCAGTGCCAGCTCATCATGGCTGAACAGTGCTGACACCCTGTGGCAAGATACAGTACATGACTTACAAGATGTTCAGCCTCTTCATTTTCTCCCTCTTCTCCTTTTCAGCAATTTGGCAAAATCCTCGACGTCGAGATCATTTTCAATGAGAGGGGATCCAAGGTAGGAAGCTGGAAACAGCAAAAAATTTCTAAAATTTGTTAACATAAATGAGCTCAGCAAAAGCTTAACAGCTATTTTCAGCCTTCCGTCACGCTCCCCCTCCCTTTCTCTTCCCATTCGTCCCTCTCCTCTGCTTGCAGGGCTTCGGTTTTGTAACATTCGAGGCGAGCGCAGATGCTGAGAGAGCCAGAGAGAAGCTTCATGGTACGCTGGTGGAAGGGCGCAAAATCGAGGTAACTCACCACCCTAGCCCCCCCCCCCCCTTTTTTTACAATCAGTGACCATTTTCTCGTCTGTTTCCCCTCCATGTCCGACTATGAGAATGAGTTTGTTCTGGTCATTTCTGCCCCAGAGGTTTTCCAGATGGCTGTATGTGTTCAACTCTAACCCCTCTGGCTTCACTTTAGCATGGTGCAGCGGTGCCACGCACACAGACGTCTCTTTTGACGGCACTTCCTGTCAGTGTTTATGCTGTCGTTGCTGTTCTTGTCGTTGATGTTGTGGGCTGTCCATTGCACCTTGATCTTAAAGCTGTGTGGTTTGCAAAGCATGCTGGGTGGAGTGGCTACACAAAAGGCATGGCCGGTGAGACGTCACTAAGACACGGTTGCTGACGATATCCGCTTCTGTCACAGCATGTAGGATCTTTCTTTTTTTCTTTGTTTTTTTGGTTTTCCTGCACCTTTCGTATCACCAACATCACTTCTTCCATGATCATGATGAGTGGCCATTTTTGGTTTATGGTTGTGTTTATGACTGGAAGGAAAGCTAATAGCCTCTCAGTTATTTTTCCTCTGAAAAAATGTGCTTGCTGGTGTCTGTAAGTTGCATGGATGGATCATGAGGTCAGATGTCGTCTTGGGAGTTTTTCACTCTTTCAGTTAATATTACGTGGGTGCCTCTGGGTAGCAGTTTTTCTTCTGTTTGACGTGTAAAGAGACAGATGCATGATGGGGGCATTTTCAGGGGCCAGTTTTTTGGGAATGAGACTGCTGTGAGAAGTGTGGTGTCATTTCTGACGCTTCAAAAAGCTGACTGTTTAATTTCAGACGTGCGAGATGGATGGTAAAAAAAAAAAAAATGTTTTGTTTACACACACACTTGCATCCACCACTCCTGAAAAAGAACACCAGATCTCATGGAAGTGCATTTTGTTGTGACATCTTTTTTTTTTTTTTTTTTTTTAATTTGTCAGCATGAGCTCGGATTTTAGTTGCAAATGGCCTTGGAGATCAAACACACCATGCTTTCGCCATTTGCTCTGGCACTTGATTTTAAAATCACGCTTTTCCTTTTTTTTCACTTCTACTTGCTACTAAAGCTCCTCTGCATGGTCTCAAATGTCCTGCACTCCTCTCTGTCACTGTGCGTGTGGGTGTGCAGAATTAGAAATATGGAGGGCGGAGAGAGAATGAACATGTGAAGAGAATGCAATAGATAGCTGTCGTTCCCGCTCCTTTCCTTTTTTTTTCTTTTTAGGTTCTCCTCCATCTCTCTCCACTCTTTTTCACCAGGCCAGTCTGTTTGTCTATCTGTCTGTCTGTCTCTCCCAGTTTATGTGTCCCCATATGCACCTGCATTTCTGCTGTCTGTCCCTCCCCCATATCTCTGTCCATTTCCCTGTCCTGTGATGTAGTCAGGTAGCTCAGGACGAGTTTCCGTTTGATTTTGAGTCATTATTTTGTCAGTTCTTTGAGTGTAATCTGGGCAGTAATAACAGCTAGTCTCCTTTCCACAGTAGATGTTAATTTCTCACATTTCCTTTTTGTTTGCTCCCTTATCAACCTTTATGATCTGTGTTTGTAGCGGGGTTTAACCAGTACAGGCTAGGTTGTTGTCAAATGGCTGATACTAGGTGACACGTGACCTGTTACATCACTTCCTCTCTACCACAGGGTGGGGGTTGCTTTTCATTACCTCGTTTTGGTTATGTTTTCTTTTTTTTTTTGGTTCATCATTTCTTTCTTACATATATTTTCTCTATTTCCCTGATGATTTTTGTATGTTGTTGTTGTTGTCAGTCTCCACGGTAACTGCTCGCGTGTCCTCACGCCGTTTCCCTGGCAACGGTAAGTTGTGTACACATGGCATCATCTTTGAATGACCCCTCCCCCCACCCCATCCGTCAAAAAATTTAAATAAAATGCACCCAACACCCAAATGAAGGACTCCTTTTACTGAGGGGAGCTTGATTGATTGATTGATTGACAGAACCCGATTGGCTAATCCTGTGATTGATTGGGGAGGTGGTGAATGAAACGATTACGAGATTAGCCATTGACCGCATGGCATTATAAAGGCCACTTGTATAACTGAATGTACTGCATCTATCTGCAAGTGCAACAACTATGACTACCACTTCTTATGCATTCATTCCAATCACCTCTCTAACTGCATTCAGCATTTAATTCCAGAGCTGTATCCTGCATGGTTTACTCTCTTTCTCGTCATCTGTATGACGTCATGTAGTACTATTATGTCATCTCTCTGTGTCATGTGTCAGCCAATAGCTGCATTTTTGCACCTTAGTGGGACAGCATGCTGAAGCATGAGTGCTATGTTAGCTTTACTGGAGGAGAGGATAATAGTTGTCTGTGTATCATGGTGTACTGTAGTACTTGATTATCACTTTCTGCACCACTTTTTAGACCGCACACAGTTGTAGAGGTATGGTTGTTTAGACTTCAACATTCAAATTAAAGACATGTGAATGTGGATGCATAGCGTGCGCCCCTAAAGAGGATGCAAGCTTATTCTACTTAAAAGCGAAACTGCTCTTCATGTGTCGTTTGTGCACTTTGAGCGTTTGAGCCTTTTTAAGAAAGCAAACAAGCTGTCATGAAATGATGAGTAGACCCCCAGCAAACTGAAGCAAACGTAAAACTTGTGCCACTGGTAAAGTAATGGCAGCTTTTCTTTTTCCTGATTTCTGTTAAGAGGTGTTTTACTTTTTGATCAGTTTGGTTCTGGATGGTGTGTGTTGGTGGTTGTGTGCTTTCGAGGTCTTTCTAGTGTGCGACACTGATCTGGAATGCCTGGCAGTGTTTCACAACCATGGTTTGATTTGATTTTTCATTTATATTTAATTTCTTTTGAGGAATGATATTTGCATCCCCCATCCTCTCTGTCCTCATCTACCCATCTCTCTCTCTCTCTCTGTATTCGTTCTTGCTCTATTCATCATTTCTCCATTGTTGCTCATGTACAGTTAGACCCAATGTAGGCCAACGGTCAGATGTATTTTGTATGTGTGCATCGCATCGTGTTGTTTCTGTTTGTTCATTAGAGGAATTGCACATTTGGATGGATTGTTCACTCTCTCTGCCTTTCTCTTCTCCACATCATGTATGTGTTTTTCTGTGTCTTTTTATGTGGACTGGCTCCTCCTCCTGCATCCCTCGATATTTCTGTCTTTCCTTTGTCGTTCTCTCTCCCTCCCCGTCTTCCTTTTTCTGTATGATGTGTATTTGATTGGGAGGGCTGCCAACCTTTTTTGATTGGTCTCTTGCTGCATCTGATGCTTGCTGATTGGCTAGTTTTGCTCACCTCTGGTGATGTGATGCGCTCTTGATTGGCTGCGTGTAATTTGTGTATGAACTCTTCGATTGATGTTTTTTGCATTGTGTTCAACTGATGAATCTGCCGCTTAATTCACCTTCTTTTTCCCTCCTTTTTTTCAAAGGTAGCAAAATAATGGTCTTGGATTTCTTTTTGAATGCTTTTGTTCGGAAATATTTTGTTGTTTTCTTTGTTCTGTGTGCCAATGGTTGCGTTGTTTGTGTGCAAAACTGCCTGACTACTCACCAGGATCCTTGTTTTCAATGTCTTTCTCCTTCAAAAGAAGCGCATGCATCAAATACCATCGCTGCTCATCAACAGAATTAACCTCTTAAGAAAGAAACAGTTGAAAGTATGATGACGCCTCACACTTAAAGCTTAATATGAAAACACCGCCATGTATTTAGAGTATCTCCCTCATGTGCCACTCAATATATTCAGTTTAAGAAAGCTTAAAACACAAACTGTGATGCGATTGGATTTCTCACTGCTTGTTTACTGGTTTACTGGTTATGTTAAACTGGGTTGACTCAGCCACTGACCACTTTTTTCAATGTCCAGGTCAATAATGCCACAGCCAGAGTGATGACAAACAAGAAGATGACCACCCCTTACTCTAATGGAGAGGGTCTTGCAACTCTGCCATATGGTAATGCACTTTGAACAACAGCCAATTATACCCTTTGTTTGACATGAGAAAATTAATATCACAGTATACATGCAAGTACTGGCCTCCACTTCTGATTATATCTCATTATTAGTGACATTTTTGCAGAACTATATACAAAATATACTACATTCCCCTTATATCCATTCCTCTGTAATACATTATATCTGGCAAAATGAAAGAAAAGGGTGTTTTTAATTACTAATTTCTTTGAGTCATTATATTTGGACAATATAATATTTTAAGATAACACATGACTGGATAAAGGATGTTACTGCATGGGCTCAGGAACACTTTTGAACACTTTGTTTGCAAATTATTTCATTCTGTTTTTCTTAAGTTTCACACAGCATCCCAACTTTTTTGTAATCTGGGTTGCATATCACAATTTGTCACATTTTTACTAAACTACATGTAAAATATACGACATTTGCCTGATACCTGTTCCACTGTGAACGATTTTGATTATTTTTTTTTTTCATGGAAACATTTTTTTGGATGATACAAAATAACATTATATATTTATCATCATGGTGATGTGACTCCACTTAAGATCAATAATATGACAGCATTCAGTTGTCCTGTCCCGGCAGTGAAGTCCTTACAGATGTGCCCTGTGCAGACAAACAGTCAGGAAGCTGTACACAACCTCTCTTTACAATGAACAGCAGAGATCACTTTGAACAGATGAGTTTCCTGTCACATTCTGCTTTAAATGTACATTATTTCTGTTGACCTCAGCTGGATGGAAGTTGAGTCCCATGGTTGGAGCCATGTACAGTCCCGAGCTCTACACAGGTATGACAACAAGGATTAGATTTATACTGAAATAGACTGATGGAGACAAGATACAGAAATAATACTGTGTTCTTATTAAAGACGCTGTTCTTTCCTCTTCTTCTCTCAGTGCCGGGGTTTCCGTACCCAGCAGCAGCAGCAGCTGCTTCAACTGCTGCGACCTTTCGCGGCGCTCATCTCCGGGGTCGTGCCCGGCCTGTCTACAGTGCAGTCAGGGCAGCCGTGCCACAACCTGCCATCCCTGCCTACCCGGGGTAAGCACACACGCATAAATAACAACTGATAACCAGTAAACTTCTAGTGATGATAAAAGCCAGACACAATGTTAAATGCATGTCTTCACTTAGTTAAAAAAAGTACTTGATAATTGTGCATGCTGCGTGTGTGTGATTATATTTTCATCGAGATATTGACATTGATAGTTTGCTGAGTGGAAATACCATTTCCTTGTACCTCACTGTGATAATATGATACATTAGGATCAAATTGAGTAGTAGTTTCTTGAAAAGTTTGTGTCAGTGGCTGAAGTAACAGTAGTATCACTCTGAAGTCAGTGCATTTGTATACAAAGAGGTGGTATTTTGTCTTGCATGTTGCACGGTGTGTAATAATCTCACCCCTGTTTTTCTTCTCTCTTTCACAATCTGTTTGGCACCGTTTCCTCACCTCTCTTTCCCTCGATCGTCACTCTTGTTTGTTGTTTTCTGCAATGCCCACATGGTGGCGCATCACACCATCTTTTTGTTTTGTTTTGTTTGGTTTGATTTCGCCTCTCCACCACCGCTCCTCTGTACTCCTCTTCCTTTCCTCTCTCGTCTCTCTCTCTCAGTGTGATGGCCTATCAGGATGGCTTTTACGGTGCAGCTGATCTCTATGTAAGTATACCTCTCTCTGCTCCACTGCCTCGCTCCTCACCTACGTTTTCCTCCTCTTGCCTGTGGGTTTTCAAGTGTGAAACGGCAAAGACCAAACCCATAGAGATGTGTACTTTTGGGTGTTTTGATTCATCACATCTTAGACATTTTATGTTCTGCCTTTATCTTAAATGATCTTATTTTTAATTAGTACAGATAAATTAAGATGTAACACTTGAAATATTCCTTTAATAATCCTTACAAATATAAAAATAGCACTCAGCAGGCTAGCACACACACACACACACACACTTTCATCAAAGTGTTCATTCATGAGTAGACTCCTCTATGGTTTGTCTCTGTGCATTTGTGAGTTAGTTTGTACCAATGTGATTATGAGTGTGTGTCTGCGTGTGTATGTGTGTGTGTGTGTGTGACCAGGTTGACAATAGCTGTTTCTGTTCTCTCTGTAGACTAGTGTTTCAGGACATTAGTGGCAGATTGCCCCAGGTAGGGTTTACACACTCTGTGTGAGAGCCAGTGTGCATCCTCCTCGTCTCCAATGACTGCGTGCTGCTAGACATTATTGACCATCTGAGATTGAAATGCCTTCTCTGTCTTCTTCTACTAACTCACTGGATTCTGACATGGGTGGAGTTGCGGAAGGGGGAGAAAAGAATTAAGTTGAAATTTGAATTCATGAAGCAAAAGCTCCATAAAAATTCCATTCACACGATATCTACAGAGTAGACGGGTGTACATTTTAGGGTAGATTAGGTGCAGTATTGAAGGTCAGCACTTACACAGTGAGCCACTTTCTTTGAAAAGGTTTGCACTTGTCTATTTCACATTTTCATCACACACTTTCATGCCAAAATTATTAAATCTTGTAAAAAGATTTTTAATGGGGTCAATTCAGGTAGAACAGCAGATGATGCCATTTATCAAGGCCGGCCATGCTGTCATTCATTCAACCTGAAACTTTATTTCGTACACAAACTTCACACATCAGTGAGAATTGTAATGTGTCAGCAAGCTGCATTGTGATTCCTGAAATAAGAAACCGAACATGCACAATAAATACATATGACATGAATAATGACAGCAGACTTACCCAGTCGTCTGAGGGATGTAGGACAGTTTTCGTCAGCGGTTAATTCAGACCCCTTCCAGGAATCTCCCTATCTGTTTCACTTGTGGCATGCTAACTGAATCAATGTCGGCATGCAGACATACTTACAAGGCTGACTCCTCCCCCAGTCACCCCCTTTCTCCTCTCTGTCTGTAAACCCCCTTTTTTGTGTCATTCTTTATTTCACCTCCTCTCGCTCTGCTCATTCTTTCCTTCCTCAGTCGATAATTGGAATCTTTTGTGTTCGTAAATCACCTCCAAAGTGTCTTCAGGCACTTGCTTTTTCTCTTCCCTTTATTATTATTCCACTCTGTCCTTTCTCTGTCATTCTTCCTCTTCCTCACCTGTTTTCTACATAACCTCTTCTCTCTTTTCATCCCTCTGTGCGTGTCATCCTTCCTCTTCCTCCTCTCCTCTCCTCCTCCCACCTCCCCCAGTCCAGCCTTCCTCCCATAGCAGCAACTGTGTGGTCCTGAATGCGGGGACTTGGTCATGACTGATCTTTTAGGGTAGAATGCAGCGGTGTGTGTTTGTTTTTTGTTTCTTTATTTTTATTTCATAGGGATGTTTGGCCTAATACACTGTATGTTCTGAGTTTGGGAAAGCATGCTGTGTCTGTCAGTGATTGGTCGCTGGCCACATGAGCGTGGTGTGTGTGTGTGTGCCCTGTTTTAATCTGACTGGCTGACTGTCCTCTTACACGTGTAGTTTTTGTGTCTGTCCATCAGCTGTCCATCCAAACATAAATAATGACACAATCATCTTGCCATCCCTTCCCCTTTCTTTAACTGTGTGTTTTGGGCAGGGGAACCGGGGTGGGGCACAGTTACGGGTATGAACTCTCTCTCCCCCCATGACCAACTTGCAGTGGGGAAGATAATGCACTTATACGCTGCACAAGGAAACACTGCAAAACAGTAAAAAACACATCATGTGCAGTTTGAGCTGTTTTCTCCACATTCGTCATGGAGGGAGAGACCCACACAGAGCCTGAGCTACATCCTTGTGAATGCTGTACTGCACCAGATTAGCCAGTTTTGCTGACTGTCTGCTTGTTAATCTTTCGCTCTCTTCTCAGCAGTTTTTCTCACAATATAACCCTTTAGATTCACTGCTAGTCTCTATTAGTGTGTGGAGGAAACACAGCAAACCTTTTAACAAGAATTTACTCCTGTTTCTGTTTCATCCCACCTCTCCCTCCGTTCCATCTTCCTCCTCTGCTTCCCTCCCTCTCGCTTTCCTCCATCTCTCTCCTCTTCATTGGCTCATCGCAGGGCGGCTATGCAGCGTATCGTTACGCCCAGCCAGCTGCGGTAGCGACTCCTGCAGCAGCAGCGGCTGCAGCGGCGGCTTACAGTGACAGGTGAGTGAGCTCTCCAGCAGTTGTGGAGAATGCATGCAGATCTTTAACTAAAGTAAAAGCACTAATACCACACTGTAAAAATACTCTGTTATAAGTTCAAGCTATGCACTGAAAATCTTACTCAAGTGGAAGTAGTAAGTATAAACAGGAAAATGTACTTAAAGTATTAAAAGTGACAGTACTTGATGCAGAAAAAGCCATCCAAAGTACCTTAAATTTATGCTTGCTTGCAGCACTGTCCTCTGTCACAATGTCAAGCCACTTTATTCAAAAAGGCAAAGTTAGAAACCAGGTGCGTTAGAAGAAGCAGCACAGATAAAGGACATTTGAGCCCAAATGAAACAGAACATGACTAATCACACCAGATGGTGAATGACAAGAATAAGATATCAAGTTGTGTGAATCAGTAGTTTGGAGTTTCATTCCTACTCAAATCGTAGACCAGGAAGTGAATTTTGGAAAACAACCACCCCTTTTCCTCCTGCAGTTTCAGTATGTGAGTCACCTTGAGCTGAATTTCTTCTTTAAGTTCCTACATGATGCCTCATATTTTATTTCTGGTAGCTACGGACGGGTTTACACGGCAGACCCCTACCATGCTGCACTCGCCCCAGCTGCCTATGGTGTTGGAGCCATGGTAAGTCATTCAAAGCATAAGGAATATTATATACTTTTATTATTTGTCAACAATTCCCAAATGTTTTTAGATGCTGATTATTATGTATTAAGCACATTGAGTGTTTACACCGCTAAGACTGGATTACAAACTGATAAAAAGGGCTAGTCTAGCACATTGTGGCTGCCGCAACCAGGATGGTTTATGTGAAAATGCACAATATCACCAGACTGATCAGTTCAAGAAAAATTCATTTTCAGAAGATTTTATCCACTAAATGTTTGCATTTTGTTGTTTCACAGGCCACACTGTACAGGGGAGGCTACAGTAGATTTGCCCCTTACTAAAGACACTACATTTCCCAGGAGCTCCTCTCTTCCATTGAATTACTCTGTAAGAGCTCCCTCTGTTGTCGTGGAGGTGGACTGCACCCAGTTTTAAAGTGTGGAGTCGACCACATCAAAGATATTTCAGATCCCACCCCCAAGCAGTCCCACGTTTTCTTATATACGCTACTACAGAAATAGAGGAATGCTGTATTAAAGACTGACGGATGGCCTTTACGTTAAAAAAGAAGAAAAATAAAATAAAAGACTTAAAATGGCCACCTTCCCTATTGCACGGCTGTATTATAGTCTCCCTTCGTATTCCCTCGACACTCAGCAGCACAAGACTCGGGATGGAGCCCAGATGTTCTTCCAAAGGCTGTATGTGGATAACTGACATTTAATTAGCTGTCAACCATGTGTGAGAAAGGTCGGAGTGCTGTGTGACATGCACACACTCAACATTTAAGGAAACAGAGGAGGAAAACAAGCAATGAGAGTGTCCAAAACACGGTTGGAGCAGTGAGAAGCAGGAAGGTGCTTTGAAAAAAGCACCTAAAACATTTTGAACCAGAATGACGAGTCACTAAAATGATAAAAAGAACGCCCGCTGATGGATTTTTATAATTCCTCCTTAGCGTGGGTGGATAGCGGTGAGAGAGAATTTCCATTCTTGCTGTGTTCTGGTAGAGGGAGACTGAACACGGCAGCTTGGAGAGACAATGTGATGGTTTATAACACTACAGAAATCACGTCCGAAAGCTGAAGGAGGGAGGGTTATTAGAGCTGTTCCTTACCTCAAGATTTCTTAGTATGTGGAAATGGTGAACCTTTAAACTTAAAATTGTTATGATATGCAAAGAAATTAGTTTAGAGAAAAAAAACTACCAAATTATTATTATTGTAATTATTCACATTATTATTCTTATTAAACCATTATTTTGTTTGGCTCAGCAGCCGCTGCTGTCATGGGAACAGTGAACCTTGGGGTTAAAAATCAGAAAATGGGCATCTGTATGACAAATATTCATGTTTTGACTATGTGACACAGCTATAGTCTCACATCATCCTTCTTATGCACAGGATTTCACCAACACTAGACACTACAAAAAGTGCGACACTACACTTAAAATGTTTTCTTCTGGAATTGATTTTAGCTTTAGATTCAAACTAAATCATCCACCCACAACCCTGGGGTTCAAGTATTTGTTAATCCTTTAATGTGGAGATTTATTATTTGGATTTTCCCCTCATGCTCCATCTTTTATAGAGCAAAGTCCAACATTGAATGAGTCTTCCTGAAACATACTGTACCTGTCAAAAGTATGAACACACCGTCTCATGCAATGTTTTTTCTTTATATTTATTATTTACCTCTTTGGACATTAATATTGGAGATATCAAAACTACGAAAGAACACATGTATTTATGTGGAAACAAATATTGTTTGCATTTTATGTTCTTTAGATTAGTAGTAATAGTTGCTGACAGTATTGCACACCATACATGTTTCTTTAATGCACAAAAAGCATTAAGTGTATCTTAAAGAGATGTAATCATCTGGTCTTAAAAAATTGCCATGCTCCACCTGAAGTCTCTGGGCGGGTCGGTTGGCATTCCTTCAGCTAGCTCCATGAGGGAGTGACCTGGAATGGATTTCCAACAATCTAGAAGGAGTTCCCATACATGCTGAGCATTTGTTAGCTGCTTTTCCATCATTCTGCTGTCCAGCTTGTCCCTAAACCTCTCAGTTGGGTTCAGGTTGGGTGATTGTGGAGGCCAGGTCATCTGAAACAGCACTCCATCACTCTGCTTCTTGGTCAAAAAGCCTGAAGGTGATGTCAGAAACCTTAAATATGGACTCGTCACAGCGAGGTACAGACTTCCACTGGTTTAATGTCTATTCCTTTAGTTTGTTGGCCTCCCTCTGTAGTGGTTTCTTTGCAGCAGTTCGAACATGAAGGCCTGATTCGCACAGTTGATGTTGAGATGTGTCTGCTAGTTTATGTGGACTCTAATGTGACGTGTCATTTATTGGTGATTTCTGAGGTTGGTAACTGAGATTAACTTCTCTGCAGCAGAGGTAACTAAGTCTCCCTGTCATGGGATTGTCCTCATGAGAGCCCATTTCATCAGAAGTTTTTGTGACTGCACTTGAATATGCATTCATAGTCCTAGATCTTCGTGTCTTTAAGTAATGAAGGACTGTCATTGGTTAACATTGCGAAACGGGTACAGTCTGGTAAGGTTTGTGCAACAAAGCTAATGTACTTGGTTTGTTTTAGGCACCAAACCTACTTGGCTGTTTAGGAAAAGATCATGGTTTGGGTTAAAATAAGTTTGTTACTTACATACGTAAACTTACGTTCATAATGTAATATGAATAAGTCAATCTTTACTTGTGGTTTCTCATGGGACGTGAACAGAAGTCACCTGGGTGAACGTCTTGAGTCTGATCCATCCATCCATGTTGACCTCCTCCGTATGCAGACACTGTCTCTCTTTATACTTCGTCCCCTGAGATTAGCTGAAATGCCAAGCTGTTGTCAAGTTTGAAAGACAAGTGGCCAGTAGAAGTGTAAACAATGACGGGCGCATGGAAGATGAAGTCTTGGCCTGGATGTCCCTGAAACTGGCTATCGAATATAAAATATAAAACACTTTGCTTTGTTTAATATTTTCCATTCGTGTTATTTTACACTTCTGATGTCTCCACCATTATTGTGCAATGCAGAAGATGAAAAATAAAGGAAAAGCATTGAATGAGAAGGTGTGTCCAAACCTTAGACTGGTACTATAGTTGGTCATTTTGTTTGCGTTGCTGGAAGCAGCAATTACTGAGCAAGAGATTCTGTCAGTGAGTTAATAGAAAATATTTAAATGCAAAACACCTTACTATTGTGCATATTTCTTTAATGTTGTATTCTATATTTCAAAAACGTGGCTTTTTTTGGCTTTTGTTTTTGTTCCAAAGATTTGTAGAAAGCACATTTTTCTGCTGTATGTATAAATATATTATCTTTGTTAATGTTATGATCATAATCCTTGATAATCCTATTGCTGTCTTTATTTAGTTCTTTTTTTTCCATCTTCGTCATTTTTATATCCATACGTGTTGTTCCTTTATCATTAAGGTGCAAGTTAAATTTCACGTTTTTTTTGTGTGTTTTTTTTTTTTTCCTTTCTTTCTTTCTCTGGACTAAAGATCTTGAGCCAAGAGCGTACCTGGATGGTGACATACTAAAGGTGTGCATGTAACACTACCCAACTTTTGTCCTCTGAGTTAAATATTTAGTTGATTCAGGCTGCCGCTTTATTTGTCTTTGTTTTGTTTGGGGTTGATCATAGGATCCGCTAGCATGACATCGGATTATATTTCAAAACGTACAAAAATGGCTGAATTTTTTCCCCTTTTTTGTGTCCATATTTTAGGGATGTCTCATGACTTGAGACATTCAGAATGAATGAATATACTGTAGGTCTGTTAAACATTGGTTAAAACCAACTTCCTTTCTTTCTGTTTTCTTTTTTTTTTTCTCCATTACATTTCAGTGATTAAATCCGTCAGCTTGGCTGCTGCGGTCACATCAGGTTTGTTTGAAGATATCCAGTAAAATGTCTGAAAGTGTTATCTCATACAGAAGCAGGTTAATATTCCAACATGGTTTCAAACAAAATGTCATTGTGGGATATGATCTAAGTTGTTTGTTAAATGGGGCACTTGTGTTTTTCTTTCCCCTAATTACTAATTTCAAAGCTATTGTTGTGTTTTTTTAAAATGATCACACTTGGAAAAACATGCAGGTCAATAAGATGTTTTTTTTTTCTATTAAATGTGCTGCTGTTGGATTTTCTCATTTAAAATTTCTTTTTAAATATCTCAAAGTTACTATAGAATGTGCTCTGGATGAAATGGGGGTTAAAAAAAAAAAAAAGAAACCTAGCCAAAGATGCTAACTAACAGTCCCCAGCACGTTTTGGTTCCCAACTTGTGCTACACGAAATACACAAAGATGGACTTAACAAAGCCACTGAGGGCATGGACAAACCAGCATGAGAGATACTTGTCAAGTTTTAAAAAAAATAGTTTTGCATGAATCTTGTGTCTTTCATATTTGACTCCTGAGCAGCCGAGCCCAGTTGCTTTCTTCTTCACCACTAAACTCTATGTAGAATGACGGGCAGCTAGCAGAGCGAAGCTAGCAAACACAACAAAGAGCACAGTGCTGTTTGGCAAAAAGGCCTGCTGATAAACACATTGGCTGCCGCACAAAAGAACACGTGGCAGCTTCAGTTTCCTGTCATGGTTTTCTTGCCACTGTATTATAGTGAACTATGTGGCCGTTCTTCAAAGTCGCTATGGTTTCTCAACGACCGGTCCTCTCCCTCTGTCATGTCTATATCCCCCTTGACTGCCATTATGTTTTTTTGTTATTGAATGTCCATATAAAATGTTTTATATAAAAATGTTTTGTTGTGATCAAGCTTTCAGGTTGTTTTCTTTTAAATTCTATTGATGGAGTGAAATGAAGTCATCTATCATACAGAGAGACAGAGTCACCTGATGACCTTTGCAGCTGTTAAACCTGCAATGGATGCCTTTGGCTGCATGAGGGCAGTGGAAATGAGCGGTACACACATATCATGATTGTTTAAGTTGATATGGAAACTTGCAAGCAGCAGTTTGGAGTTGTGTTTTTGGTCACCTGCTAGTCCAGTCCTTACTGTACGTTTTAATTACATTTTTGTCTCCATCAATTCTTGAGAAATATCTGCCATTTTAGAAATAAAAATGCTCCACAATATCTTCACCAGCTAGTTGCTAACTTTGTCCATCGTTTGGTGACAGGTTGCCTTAGCATTCAGTGGGTCTATCAGAGTTTCTTAAAAACGCTGTCTGTCCTGGCAGGAAATCACACTGACAGTGAACCTAGTCATTAAAGTTGCAGGCTGGAGAATCAAAACAATGAGCTGAAAGGTGCTTTAGTGGTCTGTAAAGCACCACAAGCAACACCTTTCACATTCCACGTGGTCATAAGAGTCTTGTGTCACGCTAGCGTGACACACACAGCATGCTCAACGGCAATGCTAACATCTTCATGTTTATCATCTGTAGTGTTGACTTCATCATCTGTACATGTTAGCACACTGACATTGCTCCCATGCATATTAATATTGATTACAGCAGCTTTAATAATGCAGATATGTTTTTCCTCTGTTGTTTTCTTCAGGATCAATTATAAAGTTGTGCTTTGTGCATATCATGCGATAGTTGAATTGTTTTGAAGTGGGTTTGAATGAGGTTAGTCAGGGTATTAAAAGCAATAGATGGAGTACTAGCACTGAAGCTAGGCTAATGCACTGCTGTGGGTCAGCAGCGAAACATATTCTATCCACCTAAAAAAAACGGCTCACCTAAAATATCAATATCAGCTTAAGTGTATACTGTATTTTGAGTATTTTCCCTGATTTACCTTGACCAGGCAGCACTTTACTTTGGCAGTACAGTATTTCAACTGTAAACAGCGCTCCATGCAAAGGTCCAGACCACCAGTAAATCAGCCAGATAAACTGGGTAATGTAGCACTAAATACCTAAAGAGAAATGAAATGAGTTACCAAATAACCAGCAAAGAAATGCACTTTCCAAAGAAGTTTGTTGTTGATTATTTTCAACCCTGCCATGTGGAAATTCATTTACATGCAACTAATTTGCATTCATAATTACGTTGTAGTGACAAATATAATCACTGCCTGCATTATGTTAAGAGTCAATGTTCCTTTGAGTGAATGAAACACTAGATGTCATGTACTGCCCTGGATCAGAATCCAAGGTTGGCATCCAGACAGTGGTTTGGTTCAGAAAACAAACGCACTGTGATTAAGATTAGAGAAAGGTTTGGTGTCAGTTAAATGTTAATAAAAAGTCTTATGTCTCAAGTCACCGCTGACTTTTTCTGCATTAAAATAGATCACGATCTTTAATTAACTTTAACTGCTGCTGTCCGTGCCTGAACATGAAAAGGCTGAGTAATGCTGCAGTCACTACAGGTGGACAGTGCATCAAAAGAGTGTCCACTTTAGTGGAAAACAATTGAAACACGTTGTCAGTAAACATATGTTCAGTGTCAACGTTTCTGTGACTTGTACATTGTTCATGTACATTAATCAACATTTCCTCATTATGTTAACACAAAACAGAATTGGTCAGAATTACATTTCCCTCAGAATGGATTTGCTGTTTCTAATTAGTTGTATATAACATAATTTCTAGGAGACAGTGCTGTTACTTCAGGTGAGCCTTTTTTATGTGTAACAAAGACCATTTTGTTGCACTACATTGCTTTGTTTCTATGCTGATACTACTCTCTGTGGGGCATGCTGACTGCCACCTACTGCAGGTACTACACTCACTACGTGTATACCTCATACAACCCCACTTCACAAAACCTGAACTATCCCTTAAAAGACAACAAAACATTTCTTTGGGGAAAATATTTATTGACACTTCTACTCAACTGTGACACCCACATTGATCATGTGCACAAATTCACACTCATAGTTCATAAAAATAAAAATATAGATATATATATATATATCATAAACATCTGTACATTAAGAAGGAATAGCTCCAAAGAGTGGAAGGGTTGTGGGGTGGAAAAGGCAGGAGAGAGGGTCGAAGGTTTTGTGGTCATGTACAGTAAAAACAGTGACCAAACCTGCTTTTAAGAGAGGCCATTGTTTCTCAGAACTGCACAAGCCAAGTGCAAAGGATATGAAGTTTGGAGTTATTACTTCCAGTAGGGACACCTCAGTGGAGCATAAATAAATAAATATTTATAATATATAACTCTGTAAAATCATATTTGCCAATTTTTGACACAGTTTGGATTACCTTGAAGTACCATTTTTCGTGCAATGTTTCCCAAAACTCATGTGGGCCTAAGACAACAACAACAGACATGAGGTCAGGTGTCTAGGTAGGCGAGGGAGAACAGGGCGAGAGAGGAGGAGTGGCGAGGGAAAATCATTGCAGGGAGGTAAAATAGTTGTGATGCAGACATGGTGGGGAGGGGGTTTTCTAGACAATTCCATATTTCGCCAGATCGCTGAGCTCCATATCCCCAAAGGCTTCCCATGGGCAAACCACTGTGATGTCTGTGCCAAGACCCTCCATGCCGGGGATGTCGTCTCCGAATCTGAAAAAAAAAAAAAACAAGTCTTAATTTCCCGCGAATGGCACTTCTTTTATTTGATATGTGGTGGAAGACATACTCTGATCCCTTTATCAATGTGAAAGGGCCAATACTAAATCATTTTAGGAGATCATTATAGTCTTTTTTAATGTCAAATCCTAGCCATTTGCTTTAGCTGTCAGATAAATATAGTGGAGTGAAAAGCACAGTATTTCAGTCTAAAAAGTTTAGATTAGATGTATGAAGTAGCAGAAAACGAAAAAAAAACCAAAAAAAAAAAACCTCCACCTTGTACTTGAGTGCAGTATTTGATTAAATGTACTTTGTTACTTTCCACCACTGGTGGCTTTAAAGCCCCTCTTACCCCTTCTGGCCTGGTTTAGGGGCCTTGCTCTTGAAGGTGCGAGCGGCCCTCTGCTTGAACTTGGGAGGTGCCTTCTTGTCGGCGGGAGTTGCAACAGCTGCGTCTGCCATCTTTTATGCACTGAGAGGAAAAAAATGAACAGTCAGTTAGCCTTGATGTGTAATACCCTCCCTCCTCCTCCCCCTTCCCCTCCTCTAAGCCCCACTGCCCTGTGCATGCATGATATAACACCCCCATGTTAGGTCAAATTATAGACTAAAGCTGTCATACAGCTCCTTAAGACCCTGTTACACAAACAGCTTTGTCTATTTTTACACGCTGGCTTTAAAGATTACTCTTGGCCAAGTTACAGCCTGTACACCGTGAGACCAGAATATCGCTAAGTTCACCTAATTCCACAGTTAGTCTGAAGTCAACACACATATTGTATGTTGTAAATAATAAACTTTGAGTGTAAGGAGATTTTCCTCTAAGCAAGTAACTTTCAGTGTGCTTTAATCTGACCTTTCCCTGACATCATGTACGTCTTCTTTTTTTACAGGAAAGCTCAGCAGTGCTTGTGGAAGCTGTCATGAAGTCTCTGTTAACTAGTGAGTTCATACATTTCACAGCCCGATTTTTACATTTTCCAGTTGAATTACAGTTCACCCCTGCTTTTAGCCACAGTGTGCAGATATACGGCTTGATTTCTGGGTGTAATATTCTTCTAGTGAGGGTCAACACAGCTAACAGCATCTGTGTTATATCCAGCAGACAGTGAACAAAGCATCTGTAACATCTGACACCTGCTTGATTGTCCTATTGCTTTATTTTTTAACTTCTTCCCATATATTAGTTTTGTCTGCTTTAACTAGTTTTTACTTATTATTATTATCACTTACTTTATTACTGACACTCTGTTACCGCTGTTGCATGTTACTTACTCCAGTCAATAGTTTTTGTTCTGTAAGCTCATGTCTTTTTACTGTGCTGTGAGCATGAAGTGAACTGCTGAAAGGAAGAATTTAAGAAAATATCCTGAATCTTTCACATGATTAGTTATTAGAAAATAACACCGGTGTCCAAAATGACAGCAATTAAAGGTCAGCCCTCCACTTTAAACTATCCATTAATTAAGACAAATTGTGTTTCACAAAATTAGACTTTTCAAGCACTGACATTTTTTTTTTTTTGCCTTTTTTAGTAAATGGCAAAACATGTCTGAAACCTGCCAATCAGTGGGACTTCCTGGGAGTTAATACCCACATAGTCAAAGGTCATAAGGTGAAAAGCGCACAATTAATTATGGAATTTTGCTGAAATAATACTTTAAAACAGTATTTTCCTTGTTTTCACAGAAGAAAAATGGCAGGTCAACACATTCAACATCATGCATGAAAACTGGGATGCAAAGTTCACAAAGCACAAAATAAAAACTAAGATGGAGGGTTTTCAGGTTCCTTTAAGAAGATACACTGAGACTTTTTCCAAAATTAATCAGCAATAAACCGCACTTCCAAAAACAGATACTGTTGTCTGCAAAAGCATTCATGTCTCTTCAGCTGAAAAATCACATCTGTCACAGTGTCACTGTTCTTTGCCAGCACGCCTCTGCGTTCTCCTCTTCGCTCTAACCTTAATCCTGACAGCACGACCGAAAGTTGGCCAAAGCTCGCAGCTGACTGAAGGTGAGAGTTTGGTCTTACCTGGTTTTGCAGTTACACCGCTGGTTTCTGTCTGATGTCTCTCTGGTCAGTTTGTGTCTCTGTGGTCCTCCTGCCGTCTTATATAGCTCCCACCCTCCAAATCCCCCTGACATGCTCATCCATAACATTCTGTCCTGTGGACACCCCACCCTCCAATTGGCCTTTCTCCTCTATTAGATTAGATTAAGGAGGGGGCTCAAAAGTCCAGCCTAGCTTTTCGTGCCATGTGAAGACTTGTGCAGCCTTATGTAATGAAGCATCGCTGAGAAACACTAAATTGGATTTACTGAACAACATGACTCAGAACATATTCTTTTCTGAGTGGGTACATTTTAAAAATAATTCAATAGTAAGGTTTTATTTTCTGCAACAGCAATAAATCCAGTTTACAATTGAGCTTTAAAAAATAAACAGTGGGTTGTTAGAGTTTATTCTTGATTTATCGAAAAATCATAACTCAAGGCTCACTTACCAGATTTTCCAGAGCATTCCCACATCTTAATCAACTGCTAAAAATAATTCAAAACCACTGGAAAGAGCTTGAAAGTGTATTTGAAGTTAAACTTTTCTTAGTTAAATCACATAAATGGGGAAGATTTGGGTGCTATAACAAACTTACAGAGTGCATCTTTAATATTTTCCCACTGTCACACACTTCTCTTCATGTATCACATTAATAACTGATCAGGTGTCATTGTCCCAGCATTGCCCCGTGAAACCTGGCTCCATACCACGAGGCGAGAGATTAAAAGCTGAATAGTTAAGTGTTCTGTATTTGGCACCAAGTGATTGCTCACCTGCGTGGAGCTCAGGGCGTCACTGCTTTTGCATCACATGCTCCAGATCCTCAGGCAGTCTACGTCAGGACACATGTTTGTTAACAAATAAGCCGAAAGCACATCCTGAGTTACTCCAAACCTCCCTTATGGTTGAACACAGAGGCATGAAAGTTTCAATATTGATGTGTGCAGTAAGGGCTGCCATCATGACTAAAACTGCTGTGAGGCTTTCATCATATGTTTGGAAATTTCACTTTTCTTTGTAATGAGTATTCTCAAAGGATCAGAACCAGGTTGACTGTCAAGTTTTCACACATAAGGAATTGACCTTGGTGTAGAAATATATTGGGGCGCCCCTATAGCTGAGTTGCGTGTTGTCCCCTCTCTCTGCCTTCTTCCCTGTCATGTCTTCAGTCGTCTCTGTCACAAAAAAAGGCATAAAGCCCCAAAAATAATCTTAAAAAAAAGAAAATAGAAATATATGATATAAAATACATAAAAAATCTGTCTAAAATTGAAAAGGATTGGCAGTTAAATAAGCTGCATATGATAACAACAACAACAACAACAACGACAACAACAACAACGACGACAACAACAACAACAACAACAACAACAACAACAACAACAACAACAACAATAAACTCTATTTGTACAGCACCAAAGTGACAGAAGACAGAATGGACATAAAAACAGGGACAGAAAATACAAGTAAAATAAGATGGAGAATAAAACCAACTTGATAATGATAGTAAAAGTAAATGATAATAAAAATAAAGACAATGCATAACATGATATGGAACATGAAAGCACAGAATAAAGTGATAAAATATAGGTAGAGATAGAGAACACAGAATGCAAAAAATCAAGTCAAATACATCAATTATAAAGTGCTGCAGTGCATAAACACAAGCTCAAAGGTTTCATAGCTAGTTAAAAGCAAAGAGATAAGTTTTCAACTTTCTTTAAAAATATTTAGTGAGCTGGCTTCCCTGATATCTGCAGGTTGTGTGTTGCAGAGCTTTGGAGCATATACAACTGAAAACTACTATATATACAGACTTATATTAAATGTAATAGATAGATAGATAGATAGATAGATAGATAGATAGATGCGTGGGGGTGCAGTATGTGTGGGTAAAGCAATGATGCATGTGGTGGGCTACGACAGACAGACAATGAATATCTTTCAGCAGATTTTTTTGTCTTCAACCTGATCGCTGTGCTAATTACTGTCACTCACCGCTGCCAGTGAATGACACCTTTGTGATTCACTTCACATTCTCAGGTTCACACACACACACACACACACACACACACACACACACACACACACACACACACACACNGACATCCCTGGCATGGAGGGCCTTGGCACAGACATCACAGTGATATGCCCATGGGAAGCCTTTGGGGATATGGAGCTCAGCGACCTGGCGAAATATGGAATTGTCTAACCCCCTTCTCCCCTGCCTTTCCCCCGTATTGTCACTATTCTCCCTCATGTGTGCTCTAGAAAGAAGGCAGCTTTGGAGGACTTAGAGGTTTGACCCAGAAAAGAAAAAGAAAAAAGAATTTCCAGCACTCTTTTTTGTCTCATGCACTTTATTTGCCCCTGCCTTTACGGCAAAGTCTCCATCGTCCTTGTAACGAGTGACATCAGCTGCTCTGGGCCAGAGCTTTCCACAGAGGAAAAGAAAAATACAGTATTTACTGTGAAAGAGCGTTTGATAATCTTTGACGGTGAAATCCTGTTTTTCACTGTTTTGCTCTCCTCTTCCTCCACTTCTTCCTCTAAATGCTGCTGATCTGACATGCACAGATGCCTATTTTGTGTACTTGTGTACTATATTATTTTTATGAGAAAATCTAAATTTCATTTCACTCTGCAGTGTGAAAGACGCACCCTGTGCAATCTGTCAGAAGAGAGAAAATATTCCATAAAGACAATAAATATATTTTCCATAGAGCAACTGTCTGTGTCCTTCCTATCATTAACACCATTTGCTTTATTGATGTCACAGTAATGTGAACAATCAATGCCACAGATGCTCAGGCAGTGAAAACAGCTGCATACATGGGGTTTGATCTCTGTTGTTCACTGCTCTTATATTCTGGCTTCATCCAGAGCACATGATATATAATATGTGCACGATATTTCACTTAATCATTTACAGCCGCTGCTGTGGCCATCATTGTTTTAGTTGCAACACTTGTATGATATAATATATATATTTGTAAAAAAAAAAATGTCTGGCTTCAGGGACAGAGGGTGAGCGGAAGATAACTAAAGCTACTGTTGCCATGGCAACCACAGCATAGAGCATTGAGAGGATGAACAGTCAACACTGCAACAAAGGTCAGACTGGGTAAAATGGCAATAAACACCAAATTATCAAAGAAATCTGGCATTTTAAAGACGTCTTTAAAGACACAATTTACAACGAGAGAGCCAGATTCTACTAAAGATTTGCAATATTTTAAAAGGTACAGCCACAAAGATCACACAAGAGGAAGAGGAGTCCCAAATCAAGAGGGAATATTCACTTTAAAAAAGAAATGTTTGCCGTGTTTTTTGAAATTAATCTCAGAAATGTGAGAGAAGTTATCATGAAGAAAAGGTGCTCTGAATTTGGGAGAAAGTTTACCTCAAAGTTCTGCGAGAAGCTTGCACCTGTATGAAGTGTGGTTGTTGCTGTTAATCAGCCTGATCCTCCAGCAGCATTGCAGCAAACTAATAACAGTAGCATCGATATTACTTAAAGACATGACCAATAACACTGGATTAAGCTAAACAGGTGGGACATATTTGCTTCCATGAAACTGAGCTCTCAGGTAAATGAAAGCTTCTCTCGGGATTTTAAGATATCTTGAGATAATGATCCCGTTAATCCAGAAAAACAGGGCAAAGATTTAACTCTACTCAGCACACTGTGCTGCCGCTGAACATCAGTCAAACTGGTTGTATTATTAAACGGGTTTATTCATTTTATGAATGGCATATATCTGCTTTTCCACAGCTGTGAAATAAATGTAGTGGATTGAAAAGCATATTTTCTTCTGAATAGTGTGGAAGTAGAAATCTAAAGTTGCACATTGCAGTACTAACACCACTGTGGTATTCTATAGCAACTGACCAACGAATATGTGTGTGTGTGTGTGTGTGTGTGTGTGTGTGTGTGTGTGTGTGTGTTGGGGGGGGGGTGTATTACTCATGTTGTGGGGACGTAAATCTGTTTGCACAGCCACATTGTGGGGTCTCACCTTCCTTATGGGGACAAACCCAAGTCTCCATCACCTAAAAACATTAGATTTCAGCCTGAAGACTTAGGTTAATGTTAGGTGAAGGCAAGTAGTGGTTATGGTTCTGGTAAGTCTCCAGTAAATGAATGGAAGTCAATGTTATATCCTCTGAAGTGATGGAAACATGAGTCTGTCTGTCTCTCTGTGTTTGTGTGTGTGTGGCCTCCAGATATCAATGTGCATTTGTGTCACTGCACCAATTAACTGTTGAAGCCTCTAAACAGTGAGCAGACAGAGGGACAGTGCCTGGTGCAATGTGGCACAAATATAACAAACATTAGTTGAAAACCTTTGACTTGTTCATCAGCGGGGACCTGAGGGGGAGACAGGGGAGAGGCAGTGGGTGAGCACAGAGGAAGGAAAGAGAGGGAGGAGGACTGCAGGGGAGCACGGCCTCATGCATTGAACTCTGTGATGTGTGTACTGATGTATCAAACTCTTGAAACCTCAGAAGATGAAACCAACTATATGTGCAACATATATGAACCACGGCAGTAAGTGACGTCCTCCAGGTTGGGAATCACAGCTACACACAGAGCAGCGGACAAAATAATTATACATGCAAGGTCTGACATGCAGAAAATTCTGAAGACTGGCTGATAAATTTAAGAGGCACCAGCAAAATAATGACCAAAAAATACACCTTTACATATATAAGACATCCGTAAGCTGCTTAAAGACTTCCGTGTAAGATAATTAAGTGTCTCTTGTGTTAATTATGTTACTGTTTGTCAGCGGGCCTGCCAAGTCACCTTAAAATGAGATTATCAGTCGGAGGCCGACCAAAGCAGTCGGGCTTTTTAAAATGTTGTCTGGGTGTAACATGGTAGCTGTAATCAGAGCTGCAACAGCTGCATCTACTGGTTACTGAGAGAAAAAAGAGGCAGTTCACTCAGATGTTACCTCATAACAGCAGCCAGGGGGCTTCCTGCAGAGATCAGAAATCCTCTGAGTCATGATTGATTTGTTTTCAAGGATGATGGTAACTGTGTTTTCAGGAACCTGGAGCAAAACTATTCTCTGCTGTCTATTTTTACGCTCTGGTTGCAGGATTAGACTCTGCAAAGTTATAGTTACTGCAGCATTATTTTCTTTGACATATGCTGCACAAATGTGCATTATTCTGACTGCTGTAATGCGTCAGTGAAGTCACATATTTATGATTCAAATTAGTCAGATTTGAGTCACCACGCTGCCACTCAAACTGCTGCCTGCTTCTGCTCCGTGTTGTTTCTCATGTTGTGATTTTTAACATAATTTAACATGACTCCCTCTGAATTCTTGAAATAGTTCCTGAAATCATCTAGCTACAAGCGGTTTGAAGATCTCTCCTAAAGGTATAAATATATTAGAACCGACGGACAAAAGCCCTTTCATACTCTTCTTGTAATGGCTTGTTCATATATTTGACATCAAGTGTCCTCTTCAGACTCATCTCTATCCAAAAGCTAACGACCAGAACAGCCAGAAATCTAAACTCTAAGAAAAGTCAAGCTGCTCTCAGGACAACACGGGGCCACCTCTCTGTCTTTGTTCTGTCAAATCACCTGACCAGAAAGCCTGAAGCTCTCTGAGAGGCTATACAGCAAAAAGAAGCGGACATAGAAAGGGAGACATGACTCCTGGCTAAATATAGTGGAAACATATGTTTCTTAGGGGCATTTTGCATGTATCATGAGTGCATAAGCACATCTATCTACACATCCAAATCGCTACAGCATGTGGTTAAAAACACAGTTCCTCGGAGCAAAGAGTTGATCTGAAAGCTCTGTTTGTGATTGCAGCACGTCGACTCTGTGTCTCTGGTTTTCAGCTTTTCTCTGATCAATTATTAATGGTCTAACATCAGGCAGCAGGTCTGCAGCACAGACAACAAATAGAAAAACTGTGAAGGCTGAGAGGACGCAGAGAGCTCAGAGCAGAACCTTGAATACCCAATGATGGCTGACAGGTACTGACCAGTGGTTTCCTGTTTGCTGCCTTGTTCTTTGCTCTGACTCCTCACTCTGATGCTTTACGAAGTGGCAGCTTACAGGCTGTAATAGGATTGGGACTTGTCCATATGGGTCAGTGCAGACAAACACAGTACATGAGCGATGTGTCTGAGTTTTATTAGATAATCCTGTTGACTCTGACCAAAACTTGGTAATGACTCCTGTATACAGACAATACATGCGCAAACTCAGGGTGTGTTTAAAGCACAAACTGCTATTTGTCCACACGTTTGTGTCTGGAAATTTTTGAACATCACTGCCTAATTTTTATCAACATATTTGATATTATTTCCACTTAATGCAACCCGTACAACGAATTTAAACATTCAATTGATGCATGCAGTTGCTCCTTGTATCTGCAGGAACTACTGCAAACAAGCCATTTCTTTCTCTCATCCTGACATGTTCAAGTGTTGTCTTGAAGTACTTTTTCACTTAAAAGAGAAAACAATCATTTACAAATGAACTTTGTTTACATCAGTTTTGCAAAGTGTTCCTGAGCCCATGCAGTCACATTCTGTATGATAAGACAGTTATTTATTTCTCAAGAAAACATCCAATTTCTTTCACACAAGTCCACATTCATTGGAGGCATTTTCATTTTAGTGATGGACAAATTACCAGGTAATCACTATCTGTTTCCAGCCTGTAGTTTACTGTGTCACCCGTGTTAATAATCCCTGTTCTACCCACACACAGTGATTCTACACTGTCATATGGCTAATTAAAAGTGCCAGAGGGCTTCCCCATCCTCTGAGGACCCCTGACATAACCAACAGACAGTCTGTAAACTGTTTCCAACCCACCCATGAAATCCATACTGCAAACACTCCCCCACAGCTGACACAGTCACATCATGTTACTCCTCAGCCAGCAGCAGTTCAAACACTCAAAAATAAACTCTGAGACAGTTGTGATATTAATTTTAGATGATGGAAATATTTTTCCTTTTTTTTCCTTTTTCAAAAAGGTGGTTGTGTTATGTCTTCAGTGTTTTGTTGCAGTCACAGTGTATTTGTGTGACTAGCCTCTCAAATTCTTCACAAGCCGTCTGGAAAAATTACTTCCGTCATCTTCTTCTTTTATGCTTTAAACATGTCTCTTGCTTCTGATTGTTTCTAACTCTGTGACGAATGTTGAAGTTTGCATGTGCACGTTGCATAAGTGAGACACTGGCAGGGTGAGGAGAAGCTCAACAGCAGGGTCTGAGGATTAAGACCACATGATGCGAGACCTTCACACACCGAGGTCACATCAAAGCCTAACAGGGTTAAAGATTGTGTAACTGATGTTTGAGAAATAGTGACAGCTTTAACCTGGCCACAATCTAAATACCAGTAATCCATCAGCCTTAGGTTTACCTGCATTACATCACGGATCGCCCCACTAACTAACTGTTTGCATGTAGTCTAAGAAGAAACCTCAGCTCTCACTGCTCTGCTGGGAACACAGAGCAGGATTTCTATCTAACCAGCAACCTCAAACAAAACTGCAAAGATTTTTGTAATTGAGTAGTAATGGGCTAATAATTTTTTCTCATATAATCTCTTGTACTTTTCCCCCAGTTTTTGTTTTTTACACAACAAAATAACACAATAACTGCTAATTAGACTTGTTTTTCTTTTTTGTGTGTGTTTTTTGTGTTTATTCGATTTCCCATTTCATTGTGAAAACAGGGAAGCACACATATTCCTTTTTTAATGCAAAAAAAACTATAAAAACTTTTTTTTTGTTTCCCAGATTGAATGAAATAATTGATTAATAATTGTCCTTCTTCTTATGTTGATGTGATGTTTGGGCTGTAAAGCACTTTGGGCTGCAATTCTTCTATTAAATGTGCTATACTATACTATAATAAAGTTTTTATTTGATTTAACATTTATCTTTAGTATTACATGTCTGCTCAGCATCAAAACAATCAGAAATAAACTGTTTTTTATGTAATACTTTGATGAAATTCAAATAACCTGTGGCATGGGACGATGTACAGGACAGTTTGTGGAAACTACAGAGTTTTCTGTCTTCTCAAAAGGATCCAGTGTTGCCACAGTCCGTTAAGAGAAAACACATCGCTAAGCCCGTGTGACAGCTCTCATGTTTTAATGTCTGTGTATTGTAATCATCGCTTTTGCTTTGTTTATTTGCAGCACCAACTATATGAGCAACTGGGCCTGTAATTTTAACTGAAACTGCATCTTCTCTGAGCTTGTCGAACACTTAACACTCCACAAGGAGTCTGAAATTTCCCTTTTTTAAAATGTATTTCTGTCCTTCCTACTTTTTGTCTCTCCTTCCTTTTCCCTTTTCTATCATTCTCTTGCATGTATTTGTGTCAGGAATGCCACAAACACAGACTTCACTGTGAAGCATATGTGTCAGCACTGTTAAAATGCTGTTTGTTGCCTTTGACGATGTACTGTAGCTAGAAAGAGACTCAGTCTTAAAGCAGCAAATAAAATCCTAAAGGAGACAGATGCTATTTTGATTGGTTGGACTAATTAAAATGAGAATGAAACAGAGAAAAGACACAGAAAACCAGAGGGAAATTAAGTTAAATATTTGACGTTCAGCGCTGTACAACATTTAATCCTAAAGTCACCAAAAGCTGCAGATGATTGTCACATTATAAAAGTTCCAGTATATCTTTACTTGACTTCATGGGGTGAGTTTTAGATTACAGCCAACAAGTTGCTGTAAATGTTTTGTACATATGTTATTTTTGGAAACACTTAGAGGTAAAATTTGTGTCATTTGGCTAGTACTCTGTCAGTACTTTTAAAATTAGCCAGTACATATCAAGCAATAAAAAAAAGGTATGAACGGGGTGCTTTAAACTCAGTCTACTATGAACTGTACATTACAGTGAAAAGGAGGTGAACAAAGGGCCACTTCAATTTACATCCCACAGGCTGTCAGTAATCAAAAAAAGATTTATTTCCAAGTCCCTCTTAAAAACAATGTGTTACCCCCTCATTCCCTGAATGTTTGTCTTTTTATATTTATTGTACATATAGGTACGCAATAAGTACACCAAGTATTTAGTGATTCTAAATAATCACACAGTAATTTGCAGGCTGTAATCTAAAGCCTGATCTGTCACTGTGCTGTGATGTTAGAGACACAGAATAAGTGTTTGTAAGAAGCTTTATTTTCTCTGCTCCTCACCTGGGAAGAGTTGCACTGTCATGCTCGCAGGTGTCTCTGCTGTGACGTCTGTGCTTTTCACCGAACTCACGCGTCTATGATGGCGGACGTGGTGCGCAGTATTAGTGTTGGCCTGATGCTCTTAAGCCCCATGTGAACATACATTGCACATGGCTGCCCTGTAAATAAGGTCAAAGTCTTCACAGCTCGGAACCACATGTCTTTTCATCTCAGTAACTTATTCTGCATCATTGTTTGATTCACCGCTGTGGTCCAGACATTCCCATCAGCCTCAGCTGTTCCTCCTGTTTGATGCGACTGATCAAAGTTTAATACAAAAGTATTTGGATTTTATTGATGCAAAAGGCGAAGTGTACAGGTTCAGACCAAGAGCGCTGTTAACATTTTGTCCTTAAAAGTTAATTCGTTATACTTCTGTGCATCCAGCTGTTTTTTTTCTTTTCTTTTCTGCTCCGTGGTCAACCAACTGTAACGTGCCTGCATTTTTTAGCAGATTTTCGGTGGGTAAACTGTTCAGAATCGCTGCACAAAATGTCAGACTTTGCATAAATCACTCCTCTTGAGTTTAGTTGTATTTGCCACGGCGCTGTTATAAATAAATGCGCATTTCAGAGGCGTTTAGTTTTTGTTTAAACATCAACACAAACATTTCTGTGGTGGTTGCGGGCGCTGCTGTAACTTCGTGGGCTTTTTCTGTCTCCCTAACAAGTTATCTGAGAAAATGTTTTATGTATTTGTTTTTTCTTGGCACACAGTTTTAGGTTTCCTAGAAGTTTAGAGGTTCCTCTTTTTCCAAATAAATTTGCTGTCAACGTATTTGCATGCAGAGGAACAGACTGTCTTCTGGCTGTGACTGGTTATTTGACGATGAAAAAAGAGCTCAAGGCTGCTGCATGACAGCAGTTTTGTATGTTTTTCACAGCATTTCTACAATCTGTCTTCTGTCTCTCTGCTCTCATCTCTGGGATCAGCGTGACTCAACGGTGAGGTGTGACATAAATTCTGAACACAAATCGCTTCAGTTGATCTCATCAAATCTGGAACGTTTAGTGAGAAATCTTCTGATAGCTTGATTTATAGTCACTGAATACATACCTGTATTTGTTTTTTATGAAAATCAAGATGTTATAAAGAGAAAAGAAAATCAAGGAAATAACACCATTTTATTTTATTTTATTTTATTTTATTTTATTTTATTTTATTTTATTTTATTTTATTTTATATCTTGTTTTCTTGTATTGACTTGACTTTGTTGGGTGTCTGCATGATGATGAATGGATGGAAGTTGTGTCCCTCCTGTGGTGAATCTATCAAAATGCAGCCCAGTTAATCTCTGGCCTGTCACTGGTCACACAGGCCCGCTCACTGGCTATTTACAGATATTTACAGGGTTACAGAGCGTCGACCAGGCTGCGATGTCTGCAGAGCTTCCCACCAACAAAACGTTGAGACACACCAAGACACAGGAAAAGGGCAATGTTTCATAAAGACAAAGGTCAGCTAGACTAATTGGATCTTCATTGCACCTTTAAACCTCAAATTGCCAACATACCACAGTGCAGACATATACTCACACCTGTCCCCTGTTGCACAGTGACACGTAGTCCAACGTTCCTTAGTCCCCGCTTATCAAGAACACCTGTCTGGTTCCCAAGAAGCCTCCAATCACATCCCAGTGAAGCTGCAGCAGCCGCAGCCATGTGGCGACCGTCAGAGACACAGCAGAGCTGATACGGCCCTTCGTACGGAGTCAAATAGCCACAAAGACTTCTGGGCATTTGTTTTCTCTACCTGCCTCCCGGTCAGTCGAATCAGCTGTAACATGCTGCTCACTCTGTTGGTCTCCCTCCTGGTGCTGTCTGTCGCTGCTGCAGAGGAAGGTAAATTGATTTAAGCACACTGTGTCATCTTGGTTTTATTCTGGAGCTCATCTCTTTGCTTTTGACTTGGAAAATCAAGAATAGTATAATTTGTGCCGTATAATCAAAGCGTTGCAGCTCTGCTAATAGTTAGTCTTTTTACCACTTTGGATGGTTTGCCATGACATATGGTACAGACATTCATGGTGACCAGAGGGTGAATCCAACTGACTTTGGTGATCCTCCTGATTATCTGCAATTGGCAGTTCAAAAACTTCATTTATCTAGTAAAATATCTCGTCATCTGCTTCATGGATCACCTCATTGTTGTCTACATATTCACATTATTCAGAGGATGAATTGTACGGTGGTGATCTCCTAACTTTTCCCTCAGATCCACCACGAGGCTCACGTTTGTGATTGATCTCAACACTTCAGTCTGCTCTACTTTGTGTTAATCAGCAAAGGTTAGCATGGCAGCATGCCAAACTCAGATGCTGAAACTTCTAAACTTCAGCGTGTTTTCATTCTGAGGAAGTTAGCAAACCAATGTAGCATACAGCTCACTATTACTGGACAGACTGTCATGAAAGTTGGCACAGACATCCGTGAATTGTATTAACTTTGGTGATCTCTTAGCTTTTCCTGTAGCGTAGTCATCATGTCAATGCGTTTGTCCAGTATATTTGGTTTATGATCAAATACCTGCAAAACTAATCAGCATGTTTGCAGTTTCATTGTGAGGTTGTTACTAAGCTGATGTTAGCATCCAGCCCACAACTGTGTTTAAGCCCACAGAGCCAGTAGCACGAGCGTGGCTGACTCTTAGTGTTGTTGAGATGACGACTGGGACTGTAAAGTGCAAACTGCTTTGAATTGTGTTTCCAGTGAATCTCGTGTCTTTCTTACCCAGACGGCGCCCTGCCCAGGCTGACCGACACCAAAGCCGCTAAGGCCTTCGTCGACTCTGCCGACGTGGTGGTCATCGGATTCCTGGAGGTCAGAGAAGAAAATTACATATAGAGAAAAAAAAAGTCTCCATCATGGGCTCAAATAAGCTTTCAGACATCTTTAAACAAGCCCACAGAGGCCATTTTATGGCTTAGTTTATTTTGCTAACATGCATGCGGCAAACCAGACATGATCAGACAAATTAGCTAAGAGTGAGACTGTGAGGGCTCCAAAAATACAGCGTTTGTTTGCACCCTGGTCTCGGTGATGCTATTGTCACAAATAGATTTTGAAGAAGAATGTACTTCCTGTGGCCACACCTTTGGCAGCGCTGGTGCTGTGAAGACAGAGGGTGGCTAGCTGTCCCACAGAGGCGAGCCCTTTGGCCAGACTGTGCGTGGGGGAAAATGGCAGACCACTTGACAGGAAATGCATACGTATCTGAAGACTTGTGGGATTGGCTCCATTGACCCTCTTGTAAACAACCGAACACAGGGAGAAGGTTCATGACAGAAGAGTGGAAGCGAGAGGCAGGGAGCACATGAGGATAGCGCATAGTTGGATCGTGATGCTGAAGGCAAAAAGAGACCAAAATATTGGTGCTGTGACTCACTGGGAATGAACACATATTACAGGCTGCAAAATGATAAAATGGATTGCCAGAGCTCATGCAATACTGTCTCAGAAATAGACATGATTCACCTTCCTTTGAGCCAGCCTCAGCTCTCTCTTCCTGCTTCATTTCTTTGTTTCTCCTCCTCTCTGACTCTCGCTCTCTGCCCCTTTCGCTTTTTTTTTTTTTTTTTCAAATTTAGACTTTCTTTGAGGGAAACGGATGGTAACAGGAGAGTTTCTGATGTCCCCTACACCTACTGGTGGTCTGTGAAAAAGTCATTTTCAAGAGAGAGAAAAAATATACCCCGACTCTGAAATGTGTCCTTTTATGCCTAACACAATAAGATGCAGTATGAAATGATAATAGAATAACAAAATGCTAAATACATTGAACAACAACAACAACAACAATAACAACAACAACAACAACAACAACAATAATAATAATAATGATAATAAAGAAAAAATAAAATAAGATCAAATAGAATAGAGTGCAAATATGAAATATAAAATGCCAATAAGGTGAAATCCAATATATGCACAACACCAAAAATATAAACAGGTTAACAGAAAGGTGTAAAATGTGGATGGTTAAGCATAAAACTGTACAATATATATGCTGTATAACTGACAAGGTTAATGGTAAATGTCCAATAATTTTGAAATTGATATAAGATTAATATTGCCCTGCGATCGACTGGCGACCGGCTCAGGGTGTACCCCGCCTCTCGCCCGTTGACAGCTGGGATAGGCTCCAGCCCCCCGCAACCCTGAAAGGGATAGGCGGGTATAGAAGATGAATGAATGAATGAATGAATATTAGATTAATAATGTAACTTGTCTTTCTTTCTTTAAAATCTGCTCCATGTGTTTTATGACAATGCCTGTTTTGTTCTATTAATGTTGACCACACACACACACACACACACACACACACACACCTTTTTAAAAGAACTTACCTCCAGGTGACTTGACATCAGTCCATATTTCAATAAAAAACTAAAATCCTTACAGTAATGAATAAATAAAACAGGGCAAATACATTCTAAACATTTGGAGGACAAGAGGATGTCAGATGTTTTTTTTTATTTATGATCTTAAACATTATATACAAAATCTTAAATTAGATAATATTCTAGAGTTATCAGACAAATGCAGTGCAGAGTAAAAAGGGACAATATTTCCCTCAGAGATTTAGTGGAGTAGGTGTATAAAGTAATACAAAATGGAAAGTATCTTTAGTAAATAGGGTTAGTTATTTCCCATCTCTGCCAATGCATTCAGCACACTTGCCCTCCTCAGGGTGCATTTCAGTGTCTGCCTACATTTGTATGTTTGTATGTTATGTCACAGCCTACTCATGGAGAAGGTATATTTTTCCCCTCTTTTAAATTTGAAGGTTGCATAAGAATTAAAATTAAAAAAAAAAAAAAAAAAAACCTACACATTAAGGAAAAACACAAGAAATGGTATCAAAATGACAACATAGTATGCAATGATTAAAGAAAAACAGACTGAAAAGCATAAAAGAACGTACTTGATGAGATGAGATAGTTCAAACAACCTCTCTCTCATTTTCCCTTTTTGTGACTCAGGGAGAGGAAAGTCACGGCTATCAGGAGCTCGTCGCAGCTGCGAAGAAAGTTGACTCAGTCCCTGTAGCCATTTGCACTGTGAAAGAGGTGTGGGCTGACTACAGCATCTCCTCAGACACCATCACCCTGTTCAGAAAGGTACTGTACACCATCAGGACTGTGCATGAATTTGTCTGCATGAGGCATCTTTTCAGGAATAAATGTGATGGATGCTGTGAGTTTACAATGATGACAGCAATGATGTCGTGCTTTATGTGATCCAGGCCGATGACCTCCAGGAGAATCTTGTTCTCTCCGAAGCCAAGAAGTTAGAAGTTGACGGTCTTGTGAACTTCATCACCATCAACGAGGTCCGATACATCACAGAGTACAACCAAGTGGTAGGTCCCGCTCTTTTCTTCATGTTAGTTATCCCTTAAAAGTTTTCCTTTCATTTAAAAATACAGTTTTATTCAAATGCAAAATAGAAAGTGAATAAAAGTCACAGAAAAAATACCAGTTTTTAAAGTTTAATTTTTTGGTTTCTCCTCAGACGGCAGTGGGTCTGCTCCACTCCAAGGTGAAGTCACACCTCCTGCTCCTTGCCAACAGAGGGACCAAAGAATACAGTAAGCTCAAGAAGCGACTGGGAGCACTTGCCCCTGAGTTCACAGGAAAGGTGAGAACTTACTCCACCTACAGTTTCAAATTGATTGAAATAGATATAAACCTCAGATTAAAGCAAATGCAGGCCCACAAATCAAATACAACCAAATGATTTTACACTTCTGTGGTAGCTTGATCTAATGCATAATGTGCTAAATTGAATTAAATTAAATTGTATTAAAAACTGTTTTGCAGTTCTTGTTTGTGCTGATTAATGGAGCAGTGAAGTCCAACTCTCGGGCGGTGGGCTTCTTCGGCCTTAAATCTGAGGACCTCCCCCGAGTTGGCATCTATGATAGTGACTCTGACAGGAAGTGGCTCCTACCTGAGGGAGAGATTTCCACCGAACGAGTGCGGGACTTCTGCCAATCCTTCCTACGGGGGGATCTGAAGGTGAGCGGCCTGATGAGGAGATGCATTCAACCTGGTAGCTTCAACAGCGAGTTCACATTTAGATGTTGCTCTTTGTACTCAGACGACCTGTGGACTGTCTTTTGAACAATTTAAAACAAAAAAGGTTTAGTGATTTGGAATAAGCAGCATAATTAGGAAATCCAAAAAAAACGGGAAAACTTGTTCACTCGTGTTCACAACGGTGGCAGAAAGGAAAGTGGCAGTGTGTTTGGAGCACCAACGTGCGAGAAGATAAAAAGCAAAACCTCTTGCTGTCACTGTAAAGTATGTGTCATGCACCAGACAGGAAACCTCACTCTGTGCACCAATTTGCTCTGTTATACCACACAGAGCTCCAGCTGTGTGTGACGCAGCGTCTGAAGACCCACAACAAGACAGAGGAACCAGAGTTGTCAACAAAGTGTGGCACTGAAATGACTGAAATCCCATCGTCTCAAACTGGGTGGACAATAGACGCCATCTGAAATGCATTTTAGAAAAGCTGACGTGGTTAAAATAGTCACCTCACGTTCATCACCAACAACACAAATCTAGCTTGACGCTGCAGTTTTGTACATTTCTCTTGTACATTGCCATTCTCATGAACACAATATCTCAGGAATGCTTCCAGGGAATTTCTTCAAAATTTGACAAAACCGTTCACTTAGATTCAAGGATTAACTGAATTTTGGTGATGTAAAGTCAAAGGTCACTGAGACAACACAAAACACATTTTTGACCATGACTCAAGAATTCTTTCGCTAATTATGGTAAAAACACACAAATGTCACATAAGATAAATTGATGAGGTTAATTATATCCAAGAGATTGTGACCATACTTCACATTTAGTCAGACACTGAATTGGTGACTCTAATCTTTGGTGTCCACCTTCAAACTGTGCTGATTGTTTAGATCTTCTGTACTGCCAGGTTGAAGATCTGTGAAGACTCCATGTTTTACAGTTTGTAGCTTCTTTGTTGCAACATCCACATTTGAAGCTTTGTTGTCACCACCAGCTCATTGGTTCTGCTGATATTGATCTTCAGGTGATTGTCATTGCTCTATGTGATGAAGCTCTCTATCAGTCCTCTGTGCTCCTCTGGAAGAGTAGTCTCTAAGTGAACATGTTTCTCACTGGACATTATTCACTGGAATCACACATGTCCATATAGAGATAACTTCCATTTCACCAAAAAATGCACTGAATACCATAAATCCCTTCAAAGTCTTCACTCATGTTAAATGAGTCTGACAGACATGGATGCAAATGCAACTTGACTGGTTGGCAAAGGCGAACAACCACAGGTCGGTAGTTGTTGTCTGTGATATATTCTTCTGAAACTGAATAATTTAAAATTCTTGACAAATAAAACTAGATATGCAGTGGATGCCTTAGTGTTGTTGACATAGATAAAGTTAGTTCGTAAATGAAGAAAGTGCTTCGGGTTTTCCTGTGAAGCAGTCAGATACCAGACTTTTTAGGTCCGTGTCTGTGAAAGGCAACTTAAATAATCTCAAAGTGACCTTGGTATAGATACAAGAGTCACATATTCCCTCAGTGCTGTGTTGTCTGCTGCATTTCACTTATCCCATGTTTATGTCTTTCAGGAGGAGGAGCAGGCAGGTGCAGAAACCAAAACAGAGCTCTAGGACTCATAGAACAAATGTAAATGAACCTTATATATTAAATAAGACGGGAAAACACTGTCTGATGTGAATTCTTTCTTTCATCTTTCTTTCTTGTCTCTTTCTTCATTCAAAAACAAAGGAATCTATGCAAAGTGCATATTTGCATGTGTGCATGTGTACATCACGTGTCCTTACTTATTTACCAGTGTGTGTTATGTTTTGTCTGTTTACGCGAGTGTGAGCCCGTCTGCGGCCCGGTTAGCAGACCGCAGCTCTCTGGCCACAAGTCGCGCAGAGATCTGGCAGAGTTTGTTAGTCTGTCTACTAAAGTTATTGTCAGAACCACAACACACCAACCTCAGAGAGAGTGACAGAGACGAGGCTGGGAAGATTCGGAAGTCATTCTTCGAATGGTTCATCCTGGATAGAAATGTTTTGTAAATAAAGTGAGAGACATCATCTGCACAGGATAAACTTACATGAAATCTCCCAGCGAAGAACGCCAAGGGCAGCAATCACACACGGTCGAAAGCAGGGCATCAAATTAAAAAGAATGAGATTCAAGAGATTTGGCTCAAAGACGTATCAGGCTCTAAATATGGATAAAAGTGAGAGTATTTAGCAATAAAGTCTATAAAATCTGTATAAAAGGACAACAGATGGGCTGTAGACATCAAGAGTGAAAAATTTGGGGCTTGTCCCAAAAATATTCTCTCAAGCTTGAAGGGAATTTCAAGGCCCAGACTGGGATCAGTATAATTAGTGGTGTTGCGTTGCCAAGCGGATGCATCCGGCGGAATTGGGAAAGCCTGGCAGGTGGACGTTTCTCAGAGACCAGATGGAAATATACAGCGTGTGTCGCCTGCCATCTGACTTTGTTTACGGCTGCAGTCGAGACGGTGTTACATAAAGCACTGCTGGGGGTCTGCGGGTGGTAGAGAGACGACCAAATCAAAAAGTAAACCGTTAGATAACAGCTGAGGTTAAACAACATTACAAGCACATAACAGAAACAATATGGACGCTAATTACTGATATTATATAAAAAAAGATTTATTGTGTCATTGTGTTGTTTATTAACATTTTGTTTCTGTATTTTCAGTATGTAAGATTTCAAATCATGCTTGATTACAACTCCTATACTGCCTATACTTATGACAAATGACGATAGAAAAATTACACAGTGATGCCTGCACTGTTCTGTGTTAACACCAGTAATACACAGTACAGTTAGAGGACACAGTAACCTGCATGCATGCCTAGAAATTATGAACTAGTAATCTGTCATATAACAAGATAGATCCTATATTGAATGTGGTTTGGTGATTTAGTTTCTGACCATTTTCCAGCCGAAACTTATTTGAAAATTGTTATTTAAAAAGCAGCTGTGTAGTTTAGCTCTGGATCCTGGCAAGAGATGCTGATGCTCAGCTGCAGCAGGAGATGCATCATCATAACAGTAAAACATTCAGGTGATTTGCCATGCTGTCACACAAGGTCAGGGATGGTTGTCAAAGGAAAAACTAGTTAAAAGTTTATCTTCTGATGTTCTTTAGTCAGCTGTTACATAGTAAAGACAACAACGCAGCAGATCGACAGTAGTTCTACAGAATATATTGTGGTGTGTCTGGAGATGTGTTATTGTACAAACCTTCCACTGAACACGACACTGGTTTGACAGTGCAGTGTTTAAGTTGTCTCATCTCTCGGCTCCATTTTAGCTGAGATGCTAACATATTACTACAGTGGAAGCTCTGATGTGGAAGATCAGGCACTCAGTCACTTGTATCCTGCAGCTGCAGCTATTGTAGGTGTCAAATGTAACAGTATGCAAAGTAGTTACCATTGTCTCAAGTTTAAACATCTACAGCTAAATACAACGTACACATGAATGGAGCAGTAACATTACCATTTTACTGCAGAATTAATACTTCTACATTTCATACTTTTAAGTAAATTCTGCTGATAATATTTATATACTGAACATTTTGGGATTTTGACTTCTACTACTGCTACTACTGTTATTACTGCTACTTCTAGTGGAGTATTTTCACAGTGCGGTAATAGTTTTACTGAAGTAAAGGACCTGAATACTTCTTCCACCTCCGATGAGAAAACAAGCCTTGGTGCTTTGTTGTGGAGCAAATGTGCTCCTCTACTCTGTCGCTCAAATTAAACACAAAAGTCTGTTCTCTAAAAAAACAGTAAATCCGGAGATCTCACGGTCCCGTTGGTCTAAACTGAGCAGTAACTTGGCTCTTGCAGTTCCAAGGAAACCTCATAGATCTTCATCCAAAATTGGTTTCTAAGGAAGACTAGTCTCTAATAAGTAAGCAATAAGTATACTGTGCGTCTAGTCTGTAGTCATGTCAGTGTTATTCCCAAGTTTTCAAAACACATCAAAGTTTTTTAAAGTTCCTGCGATGCTGTCTGTTTATCTTTCCATCGGTTCATCCTGATGCATCTGACAGATATTGAAAATAATCTATTGTACAGTATGCAGATCAATACATAGTAAAAAAGTGGCGTTATAACTCCATCTTATGAGTGAATTATGAGGAAAAGGTTTCCGGTGCTGCAGGAAATCTGAACCTGTAGTCATTTCACACAGCCAAAAACGAACAATGAAGAGTTTTTTGCTCTGCAAGTCATCAGTCTGCTACACACACAGGAGTATACACTAGATCTCTCTTCCAGGAGTTTTACAATAGTTGTGCAACAGAAATTTATTTTCACATTATGTGTATGTAGACACTTTTACGTCCAATGTCCCTCAAAACATCTGCACAGTCCTGTATGTCCAAACATGAGGAACCATTCGTGCTGAGCGTCTGCTTGCTTTTACATGCATACCTGAGTACAAAACCACACATCTAACCTTTTCCTCAGTCAGTTGTTGTTTTACAGCATCTTTCCCTGAAGTCTCTGGCACCTTGCTGAGGTTACACACACGCTTATCTATAACACGAAATGTTCTCTCTGAGTTACGAGCATCAACACGCACAGTGAGGTAATGGTTTAAACAGAAAAGTCTAAATGCGCCTGTAACTGGTCATTTAAAGGTTGTTTGTTGCAATGATATGCTGCACGTGTATCATGCGAGTGGAGCAAAGCTGGCAGGGACAAACGAAGGAAACTAACAATCATTTGACATTGTGTTTAAAATGGCTCCATTTCATCTCTGTGCTGTGCTGCACACATTAGCAGAGGTTCTAGACCTACTGTGAACCTTGTCTATCCTTCAGAGAGCTCGATGGTGTGTTGATGTGATGGAGTAAAGTTACTTGTTTAATTAAAAGGTACATAATTGTTGGAGCCCTGATCAATCAGGACCAAGGCCCAGGGTCATCTCAAAGTCATTTCATAAAATAAAATTGGTTTCACAATAAGTGGAAATCCAGGCCAAAACTTCCTCTTCCATGCACCGGTCATTATCTACAGTCTGATGAGCAACTTGACTTTCAAACTTGACTACAATTCAACATTTCAGCTAACCTCTACAAACAGATACCTGCATATCAATGTAGAAAAGCTAATAAAAAGCTAAATTGCTTTTAGACAATAGCCTGTAGGTTTCATTTCAGCCAATGCATCACAGACTGTTTACCTGCATGCAACCGGACCTTGTTCAAATGTAATTGGTCAACGCAACTCAAACTACAAAAAGCAACCAGAGCGCTTCTGATCCCCAAATCTTGTCCCTTGCCTGCAGATTCTGCATTCATATGCAAATATATGTTTCAAGAATTTAATATGGGCTCTCTCAACAGGAGAGGGCACAAAAACTAAAAGCCGCCTCACCAAATGTTTCTCCACTTTGGAACAACGAAATGACTTGTACCAGACGAAGGCCTTGGGAGCAGTGCTTTAAAAACAAGCAGCAAAATTTTAAAATCAATATGCAAACTGATAGAGAGCCAATGTAGAGACTTTAACACAGGCGTAATGTCTTCATCGTCAGTAAACAGTATTACATTTGACCTGTGAGGGTCACAGATCATCTAACAAAGAAGAAGACGGGATCCTTATTACTGATATGAGTTGACTGTTAAGAGCACGAACAGTATATTCTGTATCAAACAGTATGTGCACAATGACTCTAATTACACCTGTTGTGTAAGTTTTCCGGTTTCTGCTGCACAGACAGGGAACGTATAAAACCAAACAACAGCAAAAAGGCAATGATTTAAAAACCAAGACACAACAACAAAAAAAGAACCTGATCTAAATGCCCCAAACGTTATATTTCTTGTCCATCCAGGGACCTTGTGGCAATTGTTCTCTCTACTTGTATCCCCCATGCGCTGAAATGAATCCACCAAAATGGACACTGGAGCAGACATTGAAATTACATGGCACACGTTCCAAGACAAATCCCTGACACCAGGAATAACACAAGACTATGAAACATGAAGGACACCAAGGTCACTGTGCAGCAGCACTGAATTTCTCACTGTGTGAAAGGTGGGGGCCCTCTGAGATCTATATATACACGAAGTGATATGTGTGCATAAATGTTCGGTTATCTAGACAGTATTTAAGTTGCAATATGGTTTAGGTCTCAAATACCTTTTTTAAATGTTTTTTTTTCATAAACCACAGCTGAAGCCACACTTCAGCTATATCGTACAAACAGAGAGCTGCAACCAAACCCGCATGCACAACGCCTGGATCGTGGATCCATCGCATCGGGGTTGTGTATATTTAGCTCTATGTATATATGCTGAAACACAATAAGCGAAGGCTGTGCATTGGGCCGCCGGTTGGCATCGCTAAGCCGTGCCTGGATCTGTTCAGGAGCTGGACTGAGATGGATCTGTAAATAGGTACTGACTGCGGTTCTGCTAGGACTCTGCAACACTCTAATTAAGCTCTGTCGCATAATGAGGCTCACTGCTGTTCGGTGCCACTCGATTAGTAGCTTGTGGTCGGCTCAGGCTATAGTTTGAGGTTTGTGGGGGTGGGAGATCACTTCTAGGGCAAGGAGTATAGTAACATAACAGCAATGGCAGGACTGGCAACGTTGACGTTAAAGGGGCAACCCCGCAATGGGTCTCCCTGATTAAAATCCAATCACATCTTAGGGGGATTTTATAGAGATCAGCAACACCACTTGTTTGGACCTTTGTGGCCGTTTTTAAACTGCAGTGATGAGGGGTGAGGATTGAGGAGCCTGATGAGGACGCACAGGAGTGGAAAACAAGACGAGTATAAAAACAATTGGGTTTGACCTCAGAAAGTGATTGACAGGGAAATGATGCATTTTTGTTCGACAATTTGACAGGTGAACTAAACATCTCATTTTTAGTCAGTGTGTATGTTTGTTTGTATGCACATGCATCATGTGGAAGGGGAATCCCCTGAAGTGTACCGCTGCACATTCCTCAGGATAAGGCAGAACGCATAAAGGTTTACATACAGCGCTCGCACTGTACGCACAGTTGAATGGAAGGAATGTTTTGCGGCTGTCTAAGTTTCTGTGCGGGTGAATGAGTTTTTGGACTCTGTGCCAGTGCTGCGTGGGTGTTTATGGGAGCTTTCATGACAAGTGGAAGCGGAAGCATTGACATTTGATTCCCCAGCCAATCAGAGGGTTATCTCATTGTGTGGGTCTGGTCTCACAAAGGAGGTGGACTACAGTATATATTGACCTCGCACTGGGCCAAAGAAACAGAACAAGCCATCGAAGGAAAGCTAAGAAGCTACCAAGAAAGCAACTTGTCTGCAGGGAGACACCAACTACAAGGCATCATGAAGACTCTGACCCTCCTCTCCATCTGTGCTCTTCTGTCGGTGTGCTGGTCCATGGGAGGTGAGGACAAACTCATCATTGCTGTGATTCACAGTATTCTCAGTCTTATTTGGATCAGTGTATGCAGCTACAGTACGTATATAAGAGTGTTACATTGTGTGATCCTCAGCTATTGAACCAGGGCTCGTCGCTGACTCTTCTGACTCATCCGCCGACTCATCCGCTGCCGTTGCACCTGCTGCCCCTGCACCTGCACCTGCACCTGCTGCCCCTGCACCTGCTGCCCCTGCGGCCGCTGCCCCCAAATCATCCTCTTCATCTTCATCTTCCTCCTCCGAGTCCGACTCTTCCTCTGACTCTTCAGCATCTGATTCCAACTCCAGCTCCGATTCGTCTGATTCATCCGATTCATCGTCGTCGTCCTCCTCCTCCTCCTCTTCCTCATCATCCTCCTCATCTTCCTCTTCATCTTCCTCCTCCTCCTCTGAATCTTCTGAATCTTCTTCCTCCTCATCCTCATCCTCATCCTCCTCCTCATCATCCTCCTCCTCTTCTTCCTCCTCCTCCTCCTCTGAGTCCTCTTCTTCTGAGTCCGACTCTTCTGACTCTTCCTCTGATTCTTCCTCCTCCTCCTCCTCTTCTTCTTCTTCATCCTCCTCATCTTCATCAGAGTCAGCCAGTGATGAAGGTACGCAACATTTCTGCTTCCTGAAAGAATCTTGGATGCATGGTTTTAGATTCACTAATCATATTTACATAAGACTGTAAAACAAGAACATTCAAGAAAGTCTGAGTTTGTGATGTTTGCCCCCACAGCTGGTAAGGTGGTAGTGAAGAGAGACCTGGCTTCTATTCTTCTGAGGAGAAGTAGAGCTGCCCCAGCAGGAGACCTCACCCCTCTGCAGCTGGAGAGGTACAGCTATTTAGTCGAGTTGGATAAAGCTGACTCACCAAGCAGCAGCACTTTAGCTATTGAAATGTCTCTGTGAATCATTTAATGTTTTGTTCTAGTGGAAAAAACTCATCTTAGAACTAAAACACGCAGTCTAAGTTGAGTCTAAAGTGAGATTTTACAAGCCTTCTAACCCCTTTTCTCTCCTCTTCCATCCAGCCTGAGAGAGGTGTGCGAGGTGAATGTCGCCTGTGACGAGATGGCTGACACCGCAGGCATCGTCGCCGCATACGTCGCCCACTATGGACCCGTCCCCTTCTAGGTTCAAAACTCCTCTTTCATCCACATGGGAAGTGTTTTCTCTGTCATTTTGTAATAGAACGGCACAACAACTCCCCTAAATCCATCTGAAGGAGCAGACAATCAAAGACAAAAGAAATAAAGAATTGGCACATGTTATGATGATAGATGGAGATTTTGTTCGACACAAATGCTTGCACAAGTGACCAGCTTGGTGGTCCTGTATGGAAAGGCCTCCTCCAGGCTTTCAGAGAGAGGCACATGGAAACACAAACCTGTGAAATATGTAGTAGCCCATGCAAGATTAAATTATTCTTCACTTCTATAGTATAATACAATGAATGGTGCTACAGGTGCAAATGTATTGTATGTTAATGTATTGATGTTTTTATGTCGTGCTTTAGTCGTACTTTAATTAGAGGTAGTGGATCTAGTAAATAGTGGATGGAATAATGAGTTCTCAGAGTACTGTAGTCTTAGTAGTAGTCTATTGATAGTGGTAGTGGTACTGTACAGTGTGTGTAAAATGCACACCAGTTATCTGCAATGACTGTAACCACAAATTGCCTCTGGGTTTGAAAATAATAAATTATTTTGTTTTGTCCAATTGTTGCTTTGTCCTCAATGACTGCATATGTTCTGATGGTTGCTCCTGATGTGAGGAAGGACATTATATCTGTGAACCTGCAGTAACCACTGCAGCGGCCACTTGGGGTCAGCAGAAACATGCTCTAAACAACACTTACATACTGTCATCTTAGAAAGTTACAAGTCCAATATCCACTCTCTTTATACCTGTGTCTGCTGCACAACAAAAACTATTTTCAAGTCGTTTTCTAAAGTTGCGATTATGTTTCTTATGCAGGTAGCTGAGGGGCTGCCATCTTTGTTTTCATTAGGCAAGAGAGATGCAATTTGGAAAGTAGTTATATGTATATATATGTTTTTATAATTCAATATCTTCTCATCCAGATGCTTTAGAAGAATCTTTTGGATTCTGGAAATACCTTCAGAACAACACTACTTTTCAAACTCCCCTCTGGGTTTTTCCAAAAATCACATCATTAATTATTCTATAGAGAAACTGATGATGACCTGAATGTATGCTAATAGATGAGAGGCACAAACTGGGGCTAGCTCTTTAGCTTCTATGCTCCAATAAGCTGTTTGCTGCTGGGCAGGTAGAAAACTGCCACCTTCTGCTGTCCCAAATGACACAATGAGAGCGGTGAGAGGGTGAAGAAAACCAAAACAATGAGCCGAAATATGATACGAAGATAAATAGAGTGAGGTGAACAGCAGGATTAGGTGATAATCTCTAATATTGATTGTAGCTGCTTTAATGTTCTGTGATGGATTAACATTCGATCTTTTTCAAACGTAGACATTAACAATGTAATTGGAATCATGAACAGCAGTCTCTACCTCTCCTTCATTCAGCTTTCAGTGGTCCTCACATGGCTTTGACTTTGCTGCTGCAGCTTTCATATTGGCCACTAGATGGCGGTGATTGTTAGTTTGATTTAAGCACATGCTCTAATGTTTTCAATGAACAAGTCAGTGCTTAATCCTGTATTTAATTGGAGTACATGAAAACACTTCAGCACTCTGAACTTGGGACAGTATGTGAGGATATGCTGACCCTTCTTGGTATTTGTTTAAGACTTGTTTGAGACTCTGAGCTGGACCTGAGCAGGAAATCCACTGCCAAGACTAATGCTAAGACTAAGACTAAGACTAAGACTAATACTGAAACTGATAATGATGAGGAGTTGATAGCACGGTGCTGTCATAATGAACATGGAGTCTTGGGTTTGAACTGATTTCACTAATGGAAATACAAAATAGTTTCACTCAAGAGTTGGAACAAACTGATGCAAAATGATGTCAGTGTATAATGAGATAAGGTAAGATATGATAAGATAAGATATTTCTTTATTTGTCCCACAGTGGGGAAATTTCCAGTATTACAGCAGCAGAGTGGATAGCAAAAAATAGAGGTCATCAGTAAAAAGGACATTAAATATCAAACAAGCAATATAAACAAGGAATATCAAAAAATATGAACAATAGGTACTGATATTTTAAACAACATTAAAGCTGACTGAGGTTAGCAAACTAAGAGGGAAGTATGTTGGAGGTGACTTCTTTCTAAAATGCTTGTTTCTTTTCATTGGTGGATGTGTGAGGTGCAGTGGTTTAGTTTTGATTTCCAGAGCTGAGAGGACAGATGTGTGACAATGTTTCAGTGTAATTCTGTGGGGGAATAAATATGCTGTATTGAGAGGATTTGAATACTAATTGATTGGTGTATACTATAAGACTGGTTTAGGGGAAAAAACATTTCTAATCCATCTCAGCCTACAGGTCTTGAATTAAGCAAACATATTGAGCAACAAAATCACATTGTTTGCCTGCAGAAATCAGTATAAGAATGATGTCGACTTACTCAACAGATTTCAACCAAAATTTAAACCATAGAGCAAGGTAACATAAGCTGTGTGATTACAGTGAGGAGAGATGGAGGGAAAGGTTGCATTATGAGAAGTATGACAGTTGCAGTTCCAGTATGAGCACAGATAAGATTAACAGTGATCAACAGGTGTGCCCTCTGCTCAGTCTCTACTGCTGGTGACAATATAGCTGCGACACACCCTGTCACATGCTGAGGCTGAGGAGCCTGTGGATGGGTGCACCGTGCTGCTGTTTTATCATTAACAGAGAGAGCAGAGATGAACATCCTGGCTTTAATTCCTCTGCACACACAGAGTCCAGAGAGCCTTATTTGAGTTCAACTTCAGCCCACATATAAGAGTTTACCAAGTGGAGATCAATGCGTTGACAAAACGAAAACAGACTGCAGCACACAAAGTAGTTCTTATGTGGAGATCAGTTGCTACTACATATTTGCAGATTGTGAGGAGCTGCCAGTTGTATCTGCACATAGCAAAGCCAAGTTAGAATGATGTCAGCTCAGTCAGCTTAATCAGCCACTCATTTTGAACAATCTCTCTTGCTGAGTGCTACAAATGTTTTCTAGCAACTAATTTAAACATTCAAAGTCTGGCTTATTCATTTGGTTTGGTGGCGCAGACTGGTTTAGTGAAACACCAGCTTCAGAAAAAGGTCTGGAACTACTGCTTTGATACATTATGATGCTTTGTATTTTTTAAGCTAGTAAAGTATAGTAGCAATAACCAGATGTAGTGAAACATATAGTAATTAATATAGTAATAGTAAATAAGTGAAATGTAGTGGGGCAGAAGAATATTGCTGAATCAAATAAATATTATTAATAAATATTAATATGAATACTTACTCAATATTATGGGTGCATATTGATACATAAAAATTCTTATGTAAAGCATAATAAGTCTTATGTAAGTACAGTGCTTGAGTAAATGTACTTAGTTATTTTGAGTGGGTGTCAGTCGACCATGTGGCGAGTGCCTCGTGGTTGTTCGTGAGCGTTGGCACAGTTGTGCGCCCTTGTTATTGGCATATTGATAATCCATCTCATGTTCTTTGCACATGGTTTACAGACATGTGACAGGATAGCCGTCATCACACCAGTTTCCTGGACACTGGCTGTGTTGCCTCAAGTGCTTAAAAAATAATGATAACAAAATAAATCAAAACTCACAAATGCAACAGTACAATCACAAGCTAGAACCAGCAAATAACCTGGCCCTCTGAAAGACAGCCATAACATAAATATTGTGAAATATTGATTATACTGACAATAATAATGACGTTAGCAAAGTTTACGATACTTTGAGATATAGAGCACGTTTGTTTCTCTGAACTCTATGCAGTCTATTTCTGCCTTGTAATAATAATTGTTCGCTCAGAAAATTCTTCAGATAACACTGATTGGAGAGCAATAAATACTCTCCTATCATACCCACAACACAAGGACATTTAGAGGTTTGTGAGGGAGGGAAAATGATAAGTCTAGTGGTTTCTGCCAGTTGAGCAGAAAAAAGGTCAATCCTTCATCATTTTCAATCTTTTATTTTGAAATATCCATACAGGTATCGTTGAGACACTGTATACAACAGTGAACATTAAAGAATTAAAATATTTACTTAGATGTGAATTAATCTAATTTCAGTCAACACATTCCTTGAATGCAATTATCCGTCTGAATTACAAACTAATTTTTGCACCTTAAAACAGTGTGTTTGTCCCCTAAAACTTTTTAGAAGCAGACTACAGTTTGTGATGCTTTCTGTTTGGACGGTGCTACAAATGTTTCCAAGCAACTAATTTAGACAGTTAAAGTTTGGCTTAAGGCGGCACGGTGGCGCAGCAGGTAGTGCGCGTGCCTCACAGCAAGAAGGTCACCGGTTCGATCCCCAGGTCAGGCGGGGCCTTTCTGTGTGAAGTTTGCATGTTCTTCCCGTGCATGCGTGGGTTCTCTCCGGGCACTCCGGCTTCCTCCCACAGACCAAAAACATGCTCATTAGGTTAATTGATGACTCTAAATTGTCCCTAGGTGTGAGTGTGAGAGTGAATGTGTGTGTGTATGTACCCCGCCTCTCGCCCGTTGACAGCCAGCCCCCCCCCAACCCTGAAAGGGATAATCGGAGTATAGAAGATGAATGAATGAATGAAAGTTTGGCTTATTCATTTGGTTTGATGGAGCAACCTAGTTTAGTTAACAAAAAAAAAAAGTGAAGTCAATCTTTCATCATTTTCAATCTTTTATTTTGAAATATCCATACAGGTATCATTGAGACACTGTATACAATGAACATTAAAAGTTCTAAATATTTAGTCAGATGTGCATTCATCTAATTTCAATCTACATATTCCTTGAATACAATTATCCTTCTGAATTACAAAATCATTTTTACACCTTAAAACGATGTGATAAGGATTTCAATGTGTCTTTGATACACAATTTCAAAAATGAATTTCCTCTGTAAAGAGAACAAAAGATGAAACCTGATAGAAATGTGGAAACATGACGAGCAGTTTTTTGAACAACTTTGCACTCTGCAGGTTTTAAGCAGATCTGATCATGACTGATTGTATCTATCGTACGTTAGTGCACCAATGCCATGGATCCATTTTCACTGTTTAACAACACAGATACGACCACGTTCTGACCAAATGCAGCGACCCAGGTTTGCATTCTTCCATTCTTTAAATAACTGTTCATAATGATCGTCAGAAATTTACTTTGTTCAACATTACATTACACAAACCTAATCTGTATTTCATCATTTTAGTGATCTCACCATAAGATAACATCCAATAACCATATATTAAGCAATTTTAAATAGTAATCATTTTATGCTAGCAAAGTTTCTTCAGGCTATCAGAGCTAAAGATAGAAACTTAACAATTATTGGATAAGTCTGGCGATATTCTGTTTTTTTTCTCATTATCAACAAATCCCATTAAAAGACCAAATATATGCTAGCAGCTCTGTAAGGCATAGCGGTGCTTTAAGACAAATGCTAACATTACTTGAACAGTATTAATGCAAAACTGGAAACTGGAAACTAGCTGCTTTAGGAAATAATTTAGCCTTGTCAAAAAAAAAGTATATATTTGCAAGCCGTTTAAAGATTTAAATGTTCAGCAGGAGACAATGGGGACAGGGAATGGAAAGTCGCACAGTAGTGAGAGATGGACTAACAAATTGTTGTTTTTGGTTTTTCCTTGGGATCCGTTGACAATAACAAAATAAATTAATTAAAAAAAAAAGCCAGCCTAGTCCTTTAAAGGCAACTTCAGTCAGCACCACACAGCTGAAAGGCCAACACTTTCTTGCCTGTGTTATATTCTTTGACTCTTGATACGCTTAGAGTTGGAATTCTCTGTATAACCATTTCTTACACTACAGGAATCTACTAAAAGTAATAACTATAAACTCATAAATATCATAAAGATTTGCCTAAACGTGTTTGGACCTTGTGCCTTCATGAGAGCACAATGCACATCTTTGCACCACACACACAGTCACACACTCATATATATGTACACAGCATCTCAAAGGCGCGTCATTTTCAGAATCTTTAGCTCTATCTTTATCTCATTTTCCACCTCTGTCTCTGCACTCATTGCAGGGTTATCATACACCTCTGTGTGAGGTTTCTTGTTATCCTCCACAGATTCTGTCTCTCTGTGCTCCTGGTCATCAGCAGCCAGTTGGCAGCATTTGCAGCAGCAACAACATTTGGTTGTAAAAACACTGACCACTTTGTCCCAAGGAGCCAGTGAGTGGGCCCAGAGAGGCAGGAAGTCCCAGGATCGCAGTGCTGCAGGCAGACACCCAGGCTTCCTTTTCTGCAGTACATTGATGACTATGATGAGGATCAACATGACAACCAGAGGTGCACCCACACCTACCAGCACCGGCCAGCCAGCCAGTGACAGGCTGAAGACAAAGAGTGGTAGAACAAAGAAGCAGCAGATGATGTAGACAGCGGCAAACCAGCGGTAGGAGGCAGTGATGTTGCCCAGACCTTTAGCCAGCCGGATAGGGAGGCGGGTGAAGGGGATTGGATACCACAGAATGATGCCAGAGATGTTGAACAGGAAGTGCACAAGGGCAATCTGGAACGATCATCAACACACTTTACTGATGTGCTTAAGTCATCATTTTTCCTCCTCATGAAATAAAAAAATGTAGGTTGTGGACAGGACACGGATGGTCGTACTGGGTCAAATGAGGTGTCAGCTGAAAGGTCAGAGTGCAGGCGCCATTTTGATATCAACATATCACCTAGATGTGCATTGTAATTGGAATTACAATGCAGAATGCTTGGAGGATTAGCACGTCTGCCACCTAATTTGAAATTATGCAACAGCAGGATATTTGGATATTTATTGATTGAATAATGTGCTGGACCTTTGTCACTGCAACAGGTTTTTGTCAGACTGTTATTGATCAGTGGATTAGTATGAGACTTCATAGGTGAGTCGGCTCAATTTGTAAAAGTTTGTTTGATGTTGGCATTGATTGTACCTGCTGTTGTGATTGTATGTTAAAATGTTTTGAATCAATCAAATTGTAAGAATCTAGCATAGTTGTGTACTTGATTTTTAAAACCCATTAAAGTCAGCCTGGTCATTCTACATGTGTGCATGTTTTTTTTTTTGTGTGTGTGTGTGTGTGTGTGTGTGTGTGTGTGTGTGTGTGTGTGTGTGTGTGTGTGTGTGTGTGTGTGTGAATTACTGACCTGCAGAGCATCAGCCAGTGTGTCTCCAGGACTAGCCATAGCTGCCAGGATGGCTGTGGTGGTTGTGCCGATATTTGAACCCAGAGACAAAGGGTACGCTCTTTCTATACTGATGACACCAATACCTATTCAAACAAAAAGCACGCTGGTTAAAATACATATGTTCACAACCTCCCTCTTTGTCCACCTCCCATTGTTTCATATGTCCTTCCTGTTTAACCAGGAAATTAGCTACAGCTATCAGCTTTAAGTCTTGATAATTATAAACAGAGAAACAAACAAGGAAATGACAACAAGCAAGCAAAGCGGGTGTGTTCTCTGCTGCCTTCAAGCTATTTTTTGGTAAGAAGCAGAATCAGGTTGTCTGTTATTTAAAGTGCAAAGTAGTACATAGATTTGATGATGAATGACATGAATGGATGGATGGATAAATAGATGGATGATGGCTGGATGGATGCCCTCACCAACAAGTGGAGTAATAGCAGAAGTGAAAACCGAACTGCTCTGTACAATGAAGGTCATTCCAGCTCCGACTAAAATGGCAATGTAACCTGTGACCCAACCAAATGGAAATGGGAAATCTGCAAACACAAACACACACACAGCATCCATGTATTACTGACCAATGCAGTCACATTCACATTTACCGCACTTGACTACTGTATATACAATGTGCACAATGCTCACCGGTGTTCAGGATCCTCTTGATGACTGAAGCCACCTGTCCCTTCAGCATGGAGTTAAGCAGCTTGACAATGAGGATCAGGCAGGAGCAGAGCACCAGCAGAGAAAGAGCCAGCAGGATCAGACCTACTGCCAGGTCAGACAGATTCACATCCACAAAGAGATGCGTACCTGCAGGCACACAGAAACACACGCATGACAGCTCTTCAGAAATGACACTGTGGATACAAATGTGACTTGTGATGACTCATGTCCTCCTTGTTTAAAAGCTGCATGATTTGATTTTTTTTTTTTTTTTTGGCCCCTTGAGAGCAGAAGAACTCCACAAGAACCTGAGAGCACACACACTCACATACTGTGTTTATCACTTGATGAAGTTAGATGTATGGTTGGTGTTGCGAGATGCTCCACACGTTGTGTTAAAAACTACTGTTTTAACACAACGTGGTCTACACGTTTGTGAAGGGTGGGCTTACATTTCTCGACATTGTATGTTGTGGAAATATTCTTCATTGTGTAGATGTAGTTGCCATCAACCCAGCAGTGAGATGAAGATGTGCAGTTCTCTTGACTGGGAACTGTAACGTTCATCAAGCTCTGAAACACAGCAGCAGTTTGACAATGAAGATTTTAAGATGGAATAGTTTGGAATACTTTGTACAGAGCTGACATGTTTTTGCTCTTACTGTGTTGGTGAAGGTTTGGCACCATTTCTTGATGAGACTCTTATTCCTGGCTTCTGGGTCTCCAGTGGCAATCCCACTAATGACAGACTGGTCCAACTGAGAGGAAGAGAAAGAAAGTGCAGAAAATGTACAACCACATTGAAGATGATAACTTTGTATAATGGCTTGATGTTTTATCTCTCTGATACACGAGTGATTTCTGTAAAAGAGTGAAAATAACACAATGGCGTTCTTTTGTGACAGTGGCTGATGAAGCCCTTTATTTTCTTGGGTGGTAAAGTTGCCCGTTTAGTTGAACTGCATGCTTGAGATCTCATCAAAGTGGGGAGACAGTGATGGCCACTCCATAACATTCACCTTTTTCTGCTGAAGGATTCTCTTTGTCTTGTGTTTTGGATCATTGTCATGTTGGAAAGTCAGCATGAGTCCCATGTGCAGCTTCTGGGCTGATGAAAGCAAATTGTTCTCCACCTCCATGCTTCACAGTAGGGATGGTGTGCTTTTCATCATAGGCCTTGATGATTCCTCTCAAACATAACGTTTATAGTTGTGACCATAAAGTTCAATTTTGGCCTCATCACTCTAATTTTTCCAGAAGTTTTGAGGCTTGTCTAGGTGCTGTCTGGTATGTTGTTGGCGGGCTGCTTTGTGGCGTTGGCGCAGAAGCTTGTATTTCTGCTGAAGTTACTTGTGGGTTATTCTTTACATCCCAGCCAATTTTCCCGGCACTTGTAACTAAATACCTGTGCTGGTCTACCTGACCATGTCCTGGTACCAAGAGAAGCCCTTCTGTGCATTTAAACACAATGTTGCATGAAGCAGTTCTTCTGCATTATGTTAATTTTGTGGTCTATTCTGAAAAGTTTGTTTACATTCTGTGTTATCCAAAGACACTGGGTGAATCCTTGAGGTCTAACAAACATGCTGAGTGCATTTCCTTCCCCCCAAAACATTTGCAAAGCTGATTTTTGAATATCTTGAATGCACATTTGAGTGTGAGCGGTCTTCTTGCTCCCTGTTACTTGGCACATTGGTGAATGACACCAGGCCAGGCATGAACCAGACCACCTGCATGCTTGTACATGGGCATCTTTGTGAACATGCAGCCAAAGCAGTACATTGCTCCACAGTGCTAAAACTCCACAGGGTAGACCGGAACAACAACAGATTTCAGATTTGAAGAATTAAGATGAGAGGTTTGCACAAGTAACAACTACATCATCAGAAAGAACATTTTACCTGTATAATTGACTCTGTGAGGACATCAGTGATCACATTTAACAGGTCCGGGGCCTCTCCACTCTCAATATTGAAGGAGTCTGTGATGAGCTTGGTGACCACGTACAAATAACCACTGGCAACCTCCAGAGGCAGCAGCACCAGTACAGAGAGCCAGTTGAAGAAGTCATGAACTGTGGCTCCTGCAAAAGCCCTGGGTACATTGTGAAAGGAGGTGCAAAAATGCAAAGTAAGACAACCTAATGGGAGCTATATATTATAGCTGTCTAGGGAAAAGTTATCTCGAAAGTAAGTTGGTAAATACAATTATTACAATTACAGTATAATTATTTTTCAGATTATCTTGAGGGTCATCAGTCAGAGATTAGATAAGAAATATTAGTGTTTTATAGATAAAGGGGAAGAATACATGTTGTAGATTAAGTAGTGAATATATTTTATTGTCTTGCAGCTAATAAAACTCTTTACAAAGCTAAAAAATTGACATTTTTGGATATGCTGTAATTGTAACTTAAGCTACAGTTAAACTGTAACTTAAATGTTGAACTGACTGTATGTGTTGTGCTGATGCATCTGTGAGTTTGTTGCCAGTGTAGATGTTATTTCATTACAGGTCAATGTATTTATTTGACTATTAGAGCAATAAAAGATCATTCATCAGGGTCATACGGCGGATACTGTTGCAGCTTATCCCTGCATACTCTTGTAATTATATTATGGGTTATATATGCATATTCACAGCAGAGCACATTGTTCTTGAGAAATGGATTATGTGGGCTTTCTGAACTGCAGAGAGAGAGAGAGAGACAAAGGAAGCTCTGCATCACATGCAAAATGATTACCTGCGGAAGGTGCTGCGATCACCAGCCTGCGTCATGGCGACTAGTGTGTTGGTGACCGAGGTGCCGATGTTGGTACCCATGATGATGGGAACAGCCAGCTGGACCGAGAGCACTGCCAAAGCACACAGTTCTCCTTCATCATCACTCCTCCCTCTCCTCTACACCTCCAACATCATTATCCTTCATGCATTTGTACTGTGAATAGATCTGTGTGTGTGTGTGTGTGTGTGTGTGTGTGTGTGTGTGTGTGTGTGTGTGTGTGTGTGTGTGTGTGTGTGTGTGTGTGTAGAAGCTCATACTCACGTCCAGAGGATACCATGCTGACAACTATGGAGGAGGAAGTGGACGAGCTCTGGACCAGGAGAGTGACCAGAACGCCAATGACCAGACCAGCCAGAGGGTTGGACAAAACTGAGTTATCCTGAAAGATGTCACCTGCTGCTTTACCTGGACAAGGTGAACATGGAAAATGTACATTTTCAAAATAATGCTCACTTCCACCTTCAAAACGATACGCAGCAGAGAGGGACTGTTAGAATATAAAACACAGCAGCACTGTGCTTTTATATGTGTAACAAAGACAAAGCAGCTGCTTATTAACACCATGTTAATAGGAAGACGTTTTGACATGTCAGCAGGAAAAGGACAAATAATAAAATGAATAAAAGCTGAATTTCATTTAGCTGCTTCAGTTTCATTGGTCTGGTACCACACATTAGCTCACTGCCACGCTGTCAGGACTTACTAGGACACTTGTTACCAATAACACATGCTTTTCCTCTTATGACAAGTTCAAATGTCTATTGTGAAAACTTTATGGGTCATCATAACACCGATGTATGGCTTCAGACAGACGTCAGTGTGTTTACCTCCAACGAGCTGGAAAGCTGAGCTGAGGATGTCGAGAGAGCAGATGAACATGTAGAGGAGACCCAGCAACACGATCAACTTCCCCACCGACAGCAACACTCTCAACACCTTCCCTTTGGTGTCCAGAGCTGAGAGAGAGACAAGACATGAATGGGGTTAAAAAAAAAGGAAATAACATTATTTTTCATTTGCTAATATAATTTTTAGAGATTTATCCATTTTCACTTGTCCTAGCAGGAAAAACAGAGGTGAAACAAACGAAGGCTCTGTCCATTTAAGAGTATCCTGCATTTGTCCTGCTGTGACATCTCTACATATGTCTGCCATGAAAAAGCTTGAGGCAGATTCATAGGAAACATGAGAACAGAGGGGGCTTTTTAAAAGCATTTCATTGTAATTTTATCATCTCTGTATGATCCAAAACTTGGTCAAGAGTATAAACTGTAAGTTGACATGTTTCTTATCCGAAACACACAGCTCACACCAGCTCCAAAAAAAAGGGTTTACTCGCCCACTGTCCTCCATACAAATCTAAACGTAATCAAAAAAACATTATTCCAATAGTAATTTCTGCCATTTATATAATCAGAAATAAATAATATTGCATCCATATTGGACTAGTCACTCTTGCAGTAAGTTACAGTAACAATTCTAAGGTTGTCGACTTCACTCAACAGTGACTCTTAAGTGAAGTCGCTGTTTAACTTGTGTGTTCAGTATGTTGCCACAGACTCAGCTTTCTCTCTGGCTACTGTCTGGAGCACATCCATACTATTTATGACCTCTAACATCAGTGTCACTGATGTGATTTATTGTTTTATCAATGAGGCAGTAAAATCTTTGAAGTTCAGTCAGTACAGAGCTCATAAAAAGCATGAACCAACTTTGGAAAGTTTTTCTGTTTTACAACATTGAACCAGGGTAGATCTAATGTGGCTTTTTGAACCTTGAACATGAAAGTGACAACAAGTTATCCAAATGAATTGCAAATATAAAACACGTTTACATTAGTATTCACCCCCTTTAATACACTTAAAAATGGTGCAGCCAATTTGTTTTAGAAGTCACATAATTATGGTGACCACATGTGTGGTTGAGGGGTTTCAGTTGATTGTAGTATAAATACACGTCTGGAGGGTACATGAAGACAAAGGAACGCTCTGAGCAATTCTGTAAAAAAGCCACATGAAATGAACTTTGATTTGATAAAAAGTGAAAAACACTAATAAAACATTTCCAAGGTGGTGAGTACTTCTTAACGCCAAGGTAAAAACCGTGTTACTCCAGACTTGTCATACTGTACATACTGTGAATATCTTAATATGTAATGTGCTCTTTTATTTGACTGCACAAAAACAGTAGACTTGACAGCTGCTGTGTGGTTATGTAACAATGCTATGTGGAACACTTTATCATATCTACAGCAGGCTATCTGTCATCCATTAGTAATGTACTGACCACATGTATCTAATCAGGACACACGCTCCTCTATAAAAACAAGGATAAGACAATGCTGGACTTGTACTTGTAATAATGTTAGATGGGGACATTATGAGTCTTCACCTGACCATGGGACCCCTGTGTCCTTCAGCTCTGGCAGGTCCCACGGGTCTGTATCCTCCGGCTCCCCGTCAATCAAAGCCACAGTGGAGTGAGCAGGACTCGCTTTGACCTCTAAGACAAACGAAACCCTGAATACATTTTCTGTCCTTTCCCACAGCTAAAGACTTAAAAGACATTTTAATGGTATCTGCTACTTAAATTCTTCAATAGCCTTCTGTTGCAGTATGAAAACTACCTTTGCTGTGATTTCCATGTCTCTCATTGGGGTCTTCCTTGCATTTGCTTTCAGCAGCCATTGGCTGAAAAGAAAGAAAAAGCAAAAATATTATTCCAAACTGTGGGAAATGCTTGCTTTTTAAATTGTATTTGTCACTATTTAAAGGTCACAGAGAATAATTTCCAGAAGCCGAGATCAGTGTTTTCAAATTGTTACTTTATAGAGAGATTGCAGTTAAATCAAATATGCCAATCTGAGTATTTGCCACATAAATCATGATGCTGGTTGGCATCACATCATGTCATTACATTTTACAGAAGTCAGTTGTATTTAATCATTTGTTAACCGCGGGCCAACTCTATCTAAGTATGTATGAACAGAAAAAAAACATTACAGTTAGACTTTCAGGATATTAGGTTCAGAAATATCACACACAAACACACACACACACACACACACACTGTCTCTCACATGCCACAGTATTGATCTTATTGTCACATGGTCTGGCTGCAGTAAAATTCCATTCACACAACAGTGTACCACAGAGAGAGAGCAACCAGCGAAATCAATACTGAAAAAGTGTTACACTTCAACAGTTTCCTGTTTGAATGTGTTCATTAACTATTGATAAAAGTCTCTTACAAATAAATGTAAAAATATACATCGCGTTATTCTGTTTTATGTGCAATTTACCAAAGTCCTGATTTCTATAATTACTTAAAACAGTATCACTACATAGTTTAGATTATGTTTCATGTGCTGAGTTTCAGTTGGTGTTTCCAAGCTAAATTTCAGCTTCCTCTGTCATCATGTAATAATGTAGCTATTAATAATAAGCTTGATAAATAGGAATAATAACATTGTGTTTTAATGTCCCCTTCAGGCTTTTAATTTCATTCAAAGAGATAAATGCTGAATTCATATCCCAGAGTTTTCAGGTGACAGCAGTAACAAAGCATGCAGATCTATAGATCGCTTGTCCTCACCTGTGGCAGGCGTAGTGAGTCCATGGTCCGTATGTGCTGCGCTCACCTGAGCTTCACGCTTAGAAATACAGGTAGAGCGGAAGGCTGGGGGTGGGTGGTCCGTGGAGGGCAGAAGAGAGAGTGATGTGCAGCGTTCACATCACCAGGAGATAAGACGAACACACCTTTCAAACCTTGATTAGTCCTACCTGACTCTGCTGTAATCTCTCTGCAAGTTGTTTTGCAAACTGATTCACATGATACCTGATTAGTCTTGAGCTGATGGCCTGCTCAACTTGTGCACTTTATCGAAATACCTGACTGCCTTTATGCGTAGCATTCATAACAGGTTCTGTTGTTTGTTTGTCCAGTTTGCAAATGTTTCCATCCATTTAAAATAGACATGCCTGCAGAGAAACGACTGCCTGCACCTTTCAACAAACTTCCTAAATACTCTGTTACTTCTACCTCGCACAGCCCTCACAGCGATGGTAGCTCCAGCTGGTGGACCCTGAGGTGAACCACGGGAGAGGAGCGGCACAGAGTATGGCTCCCCTGACAATGGTTTATCCCACTAACAGATTGACCACAGGGGTGGGGGTGGGTGGGGTGTGGGGGTGTTGCAGGATGTGCACTGTGTTGCACAGTGTACACTGTGAATGTGGGTATGTTCTATTTTGGGCACACAACAGGGTTTTTCTGCAGCGATCTATTGATTATCTTAATTCATCTAGCCATTGTTCAATACTTCAGAATATCAATGACCTAAGTTTAGGCCTGTAGATGTGCTGATGATGCCTGAGAGGACTTAGAGGAGAGAAAGTCAGCCCAGGCCACGCTGATACATTGACTTTCCATAGAAGTCATGACCTAACAATGTTAGGTGAGGACAGACGGGGAATCCAACATCCTCTTTGACAGCCTCTGTATCTGACATGTCCGACACTCACATAGAGTCACCACCACTGCATTTTTACATCTGAATGCACAAGAGCTCTTTGTTAAAGTGTATTTATCCAGGTCATGTGCCAATCTAACACAACAGTCCTGCAATACCTTTGTGACAGGTGTTTCTGCTATTTAGCTTACCCTCATTGTCAGAAATGGGCTAGACAAAATAATAGAAATACCTGTCAGTATATTACACCACAAACTGCAGCCTCCAAAGTTATTCTCTGAAACAGTTTCAACAAAACTGAATATTAAATGTCATTAAGGTAGAATGTACTGCAGGACTGTCATATTAGACTGCATTAGTTTTAGCCAGGTATGGCTTATAACTGTTGGGGGCAGTACACAATGACAAACACTGAGGGGGGTGATCAAGCACGTAAAATGCAGCTGTGACCCAATATGTCAGACCAGAGGCCTATTTGAGTGGCCCAAGTGTCCACAGTGGCTTCACAGTGAACCAAGTGAGACCTAAGTGTCCTAAATGATTGTCAGAGTTGCCCCAGTGCAGCCAAGCACCCATGTGATCGGCCTAAAACCATGTCTGATGGACTGAATTGCTCCCCTGTTGTTCCAGTGTGACCTTAGGATAAAAATTAAGCATAAGCCTAATCTGTCACACACACAGTTCAGACACAAAATAATTTTGGTCTGACACCTCCTGTCATGTCATGCTGTCAGTAAAGCTGAATGAATGATAACGGAAAAATACAAATCTATTTTTTGTTTTATCGACAAATGTTAATGTGCTTCTCTTCCTCTTTAGACAGGTTCGGAATAAACAGGTGTTTTCTATCTTAAATCTTCATCTTTAGCAAGTTTTGAGTGCAACATCAGAGACGTTTTTCCTTCATGCAACCACCCATAGGAGGCCATCAAAGTCTTCTCTGTCGAACATTGTGCAAGTGCAACAGCATCACCTAGTCTCCATGCAGTGTTCTTGCAACATTGTACCATTTTGTTCTTATTGGCTACGTCTGGACATTTATCAGATACAAATAAGCTAACTTACTGTATTTTTTGACTCAGAGAAAACATGGATTAATTTTATAGGGTTGTCAACACTATATAGACACAACCACCGTTTTTCTTTCTGACCATCACATTTTTTGTTTTTGTTTTGTGTGTCTTTTGTCTTGTTTGTTTCTTTTAATGTCTATGGTATATCTGTCTATGGGAGTGCTGATATAAAGTAAATCGCTCATGTTACATCAGCACAGAGACAAGCAATGTAAGCAAGTAAGAAAATCTATATTTAATAGAATTATTTACTCCTTTATTCAATTTAAGAAAGTGAGTGTGATGATGTTAAAAGCAATATTTATTACAATGCCAAAAGTCCAGATGTGCAATTCTGACAGCCATGATTTATGTACTATGTACGTTCAGCTGTGTACTATGTATATGGATGAATGACAATAAACAAACTTGAAATAATACAACTGGGAAAGAAAACCACCACGATATAACACATAATACAGAAATCAAAGAAATTCGATATTATATTAATATAGTATTATGTAATAATATACCATATAATGCAGTGAAATATAATAGACTCGTTACTTCTACTCTTTCTTGCATGCTGGGATGGCTTGTCAGTATTTTCGCGGCCGCTAGAGGTCGTAGTTCGACATTTTAATACCTTTGCAATGACTCTTAAACTTTCAAAATAAAAGATCCAGTTTAAAGCTCTGACTAATGGTGTCTTTTAGGATTAAATACATTAGTAAAACAGTGATGTGCAACTATTTGAAAATAATTTCCCCCTGTCATTGTGTCTGGTTGTTCACTTTCAGGCAGTAATTAGACCAACGATACTTTTCTTGCAGCAAATGGCAGTTTTTTGTTTCCGGGTGACGCCATTGTTAGCTGGAGCAATGACATTGTACCAAACACAGAAGTCAGACCACCGAGTGGCTTACAGTCTGTCATTTCACATGCTTTGAAAGCTTTAATTAGCGCCGACATTGCCGTCAACATGTCATCCACCACCACAGGTTTTCCGGAGGAGCGGCAGCCCAGAGGAGAACAGGTAAACACACCTGACACGCGCAATACCAAGCAGGATGCTAACGTGTTAGCTGGCTAGCGTTCACTTTGCATGAACTGTAAATTGGAAGTGTCTCGCCTGGTGTTGTCTGTGCGTGTTTTTTTTTCTTTCTTTCTGTCTTTTTTTTTTTTTTTTTTTTTTTTTTTAAACTCTCATTAGTTTGTCTGCACGGTGGGACTGTTTGTCTGTTGTTACCAACAAGTCATGTACCTGTGAACTTATGGAACAAAAGTTAACACAGGCTCTGGTGTGTGTATGTGTGTCTGTTTGTCTGTCTGCAGGCGCCAGTGGGCTTGCAGCAGTACATCCCCACAGAGGAAGAGAGGAAGGTTTTTGAAGAATGCAACCGCGAGAGCCTTTGGTACAGGTGTAAGTTTCTTTCACGTGCACGTCAGATCGATGGTGTAATGTTAACCAAAGGTGTCTGACATTAACACGCTTTCCTTCACAGCGGTGCCCTTTTCGGTGATCAGCATGGCGATCACTCAAGCCCTAGTTGCCAGAGGTAATGTTACGTAGAGGAATGTGCACCATAGCAGTAAAAATAAAGAGAAACACACCTTGAACTTTCATTTGACCGTGTTCTGTTTACATTTGCAGGGAGTCTATCTGCTTCTCCCAGGTTTGGATCTCTTCCAAAAGTGGCTTGTAAGTTCATGAATGTAAAGCTGGGATTAACACGTGCAGTTGCTACATTACAACAAGTACAGTAATTATCAGACACCTCCCACTATAAGGCAATAAAGTTCAACACCACCCAAAACTACAGCCTCTAAAAAGACCATAAAGTTTGAACAACACTGCTGAAAATCAGTCTCAACAACAGCTGATCATTGTGATCTTTATCTAGGCAGAGTTTACTGGTGTTACTGTTGTGTTAAACTGCATTCATTTTAATTAGGTGTACCTGATAAACAGGGAGCTGTACATGTTACCAGTAGTGTGATATGAGGCTTAACTAGACTTAGTGATGCAAATGTCTGAACTTGGGTTGTCACATAATCGGTGCGGGGATATTAACATCTAAAATACTGATATTCAAAATGTGCCACATGCATGGGTAATCATATCTTTGAGTATGTTTTTCTCTCCAGTCGCAGGCTTCTTTGGTTATTTGGCTGGAAAAATGTCGTACATGAAGACGTGCCAGGAGAAGTTCAAGAGGTTGGAGAACTCCCCTCTTGGAGAGGCCCTTAGACAGAGGACAGGGCAGCTTCCACAATAGTGAGCACCACACACGCCTGATTGTGACACTCAGTTTTCAGTTTTTATCCACCAGCTACCCCTTGACCGTTTTTCTGTTCTTCTCCCCAGTTCCAGGGGTGCTCAGTCAGAACTGAGTGACCCAGACACCCAGTCATTTGAAACCATGTTCCAGCCAGCAGAGGCCCCCAGCCAGAAGAGCTTCACTACAGAGTCACCCATGCAGATGGGCAAATCAGATGACTTCAGTGCTCCAGGTACCACAGAGAGCTACTGTATAAGCTTTTCAAATGCATTGTCATAATGAACATCGTTTGTGCAAAAAGATGTTAAGGCAAAAGTAACTCTCAGGGTGGGCCTGCCACTCACTGTAAACCAACAGTTGTTGCTCAAGGTTAATATTGTATATGGTCCCAGTTCAGTAGAATTAATAATGGACTGATGGAGCAATTTGCCAAAGTCAATACAATGGCAATGTGTAGGTACGTCTCTGTAATATTTTCAAAAAATAAAAAAGCATGAAAATTGCACTCGACCAAAGACAAAAAAGACAGCTGAGGTGTGAGCAGCTATGATGAAAGGTGCCTGGCAGTGCTCAACAGAGGCAATGAAACAATCAAATTAAAGAGCATTATAATCGATCTGGATATGCAAACTCTTCTTGTTTACTTCACAAAATCAGAAATGTAACAATTACGTTGCATCCAAAGACACTGAAATGAGCTTACGATGCTCACTCACAGGAGAAATACATACCTTTGTTGGAAGTTAAATTTGATCAAATCAAAAGATCAAAAGATGATTTGTGCTTCCTGGAGCTGCCAGAAGGAGCTCTTGCGAGAGCTTTCCCGTTTCACCAAATCTGTCCTGTTTTGAAATGTCCTTGCCACCAAGTAGTCTTTCTGTCCTGGATAACCCTCTCTGTCCCTCTCTTCGTCTCAATCACTCAGTTGAGTCATATGTGGATGAAGAGGAGCCCAGGAGGAAGGGCATTTTCTATGAGGATCTGAGGCTCAAGAACAGAGAGAACTACGAGGTCACCCTAACTCAGAAGGCTGAGACACTGCTCAGAACGTCACCTGAGAAGGAGCCAAAAAGACCCAAGAAAGAAAGTGAGTTGTTACAGGACTGCTTGCTGTGTTAGGAGCAGTGAGGGGTTGATATTCATGTACATCTGTTGTCTTTAAATGAACATGTGAAAGACTGCTTTAACTCCCCCTCCTTTATCTCTCTTGTGTTATAGTGAAGAACATCTATGGAGACACCTGGGAGGAATAAGTCCTAATGTGATGCAATCTGTGCTCGGCATCACTGACACTGCAGTACAGTGTGCGGCTCAGCTGCAATATTGCTCCAGTGGGGCTTCGCTCTTGTACAGGTTTCTGATCAATATGTCTTTTCAAGTGAGTCAATTAAACCAAACTATATGAGGATTGAAACTGCCTGTTTCTGCGCTTTGATCTTGATTTGAATTTAGACTACTTACTTCTCATCCTCACCAGCACAAAATGTGAACTACAATAGAAACATAATACTGAAGGTACATTTTGCTGCTATTAGATCACAACTTCAATGCATGGTAGTTTGCTCGTGCTTGTTTCAGAACATGGGTGTTCATTAAAAAAACACCATGATGTAACCACAACTAAATAACTGGTGTCTTAAAGATTGTTGGGCTTGAATTTTTTGTGGAAGAGTTTTTTTTTTTGCTGTCTCAAAAGCATTGGTTGGTTGGTTCTCAAAAGCAGGAGTATGTATACCAACTAGATTGATAGTTCAAAAACTAAAAAGAATGTGACAACAGTAAAGATTTTGAATGGCATAAAATGGATTAAAGCTCCCAAAACTTGCAAAGAAAAATCTATGGATATATGAATGAGGTGTAAGTAGTCAAAGTCAGTAGTCAAAATTTGCGGTGACTATTTGCATATCAATAAATTCTGGATTTTTCAGTGAGGGATGGGGAGTAGTCTTCATTCTTGTCTGGAGGGGTCTTTAAATATATTCAGATACTTTGTACATAGAATTTTTGTAGTTAAGCTTTTTGCACCCATGTCAATGTTTGTTCATCTGTCATTGAATATTTTGTGTTTGAATACTTGACCATGACAGGATGTCATTAGCCTAGTGCCCATGTACAGGTATACTTTGTCCACTGCGCTACGGCTGATGAAGACCTGACAAGGTCGTTGCCTTTTTCTAGTTCAATAAAGTTTTGGGAGCTTTAATCCAGTGTGCATATACTCTTTTTCTTGTGCTGAGGACGTGCTAATACAACTGGATGTACACAACTCGTGAAAATTTTTTCATGTGTAAGAGTTTTTTTTGTACACATTTGTTTATAGGAATGAGTGGAAATTGTACAAAATAAGTACACTTTTCACACAAATTACAAAAATTTATGTAAAAGAGTCCCCCATAACAAACATTCAGCAGCTGTCATGTAATCACACAGGCAGACAGACACTCTACAACTACTGTAGAGGCCTACTGAACAATCAGCTTAACAGTGTATAAAAGCATTTGACCTTGTAAACAACACAATCCAATAAGATGCCACAGGTGCCCACCAGTGTTAAACAGTGAAAAAGAGAGTAGCAACAATAGAATAAGGCTCGTCTGTATGGCTGGAAAGCAATGCTATTAATAACCATGACTATGGTTGTGGTTGCTGCTGTGTCCAAACTTCTGCTCTGAACTGTGTCCATGACTTTGTCCAAAGCTATGTGCTGAGCCATGTCCATGAGGAACGAGAGACGGAGTGGGACTGCTCAGAGCACTGCTTGAATTTGGCCAGCCTTCGTAAAACTTGCCCAATGTATAAGCAGTGTTAATACTGGACAGTGGAGCATAAGCCTGGACCGGGTAGGACCCAGGTGTTGGATTGATCTGTGGAAGGAGGGTCTTCCTTCGCTCCTCTGTGGAAGCAGGAACAAACATAACACCGCCAACATTCCTCAACAACCTGAAAGGCATCATCTTCTCCAGGACGCCAGCCCTGGACTCAGACAAGTCCACAAGAGAGAACCATCCTTTCCCAAATGTCCACCCAACAAGGACGGCGATGATGTTACATGGCAGCACACTGTGAGGAACGAGGGCAGTGGTGATTATGAGTAACACCCAGGGGAGAGCCATGGTGGGCAAACTGACTCCACACAGGAATCCTTTAGTCATTTTAGTGTGCATGGTAGTTAGAGCCACACATGCCAGGGCCACAGGAAGAAGGCCCTCAGTGTGACTCTGGCTGCTGTCACCCTGCAGGAGATCCAGGAAGCTGTAAAACAGGCCAGTGGTGGTCGACAGCAGAAGGAACAGGAACAGGAAACGGACAGTGCCAAACCCCTTCTCCAAACTGCCGCTGAGCAACGCCATGGCTGTGATGTTCAGGAGAAGCTGGGGGAGGTTTCTGTGGTAAAAAGGGTACGTCAAGAGTCTATGGAGGTGTCCATTTTGAAAAACAGAGGCACCGACGCTGAAGGCACCCAGGGTGAAGTTGAAATATGTCTGGATACCAAACAAAACACACGTTAAAAGCACCACTGACAGAACACCGCATGTGGGGACAGGAATCACTTCTTTGAAAACCTCAAAAACCATTTTAAAGTGCTCCGTTCGTGTCATGTTGGCGATAATTTCATCCACGGCTGAGAAGCTAAAGCAAAGGTTTACCACAATTTATCCAATCCGACTGTGGATCAACTCTGTCCACACTTCCGAAACAGGAAGTACTGTCTTCTCCAGACTGCTTTTAGACGATGTCAACTGAAAACCTCTCGGGTTGATCTGGACCTTGATGGATGAATAACAGGTTTACAGTTATCGAAAAATAAAAATGTAACAGCAACACGACTCTTGCTGTATCGCGACTCCCAGATGTTTTTAATGTACATGTAGGATAAGGCTCGTTTGAGCACTGAGAGGCAACTTCTGGTCAAACCTTTCAAAATAAAATATGTGTTGACTCACAGCGACATATGTTGCTCGACAGTTGAATTTAACTGCCCAGCAAACTAGAGATTGTACGCTGTATGTGAGTCAGGCCTAGGAACCCAAATATTCGTAGTCTTTAGGGTCAAAAGGAGGCTGAATGTAACTTCTGGCCAACGTCAATGTCATAATTTGAAGGGCAAGTTTCTCAACGTCCGGATTAGCCTTCTTCTCTTCACGTCGTACTCCTCATTCTTCTTCTTTGCGCAACATTAATTGTTTTATCATTATCGATGCTACTGCATGACAGTGCACTGCAGCCTTCAATCCAGCTACTTCAGGTCTGCGTGCATGCAGGAAGTAACAAGTATAATTACTCAAACACTGTATTTATATTTTTCTTGAATATTTCCAGTTGCTTATACTTTACACTCCTGTTCCATTGCAGTGCAAAGTGAAATATTTCATGCTTTGCTTCACCATATTTATTTAATTTGTAAATATTTTTCACGTAGAACACACAATGATCTTGTAGAAAGTAGTTAAAATTGCCCGCACAATGACAAACAACATTAAAATGTTGCCCTGCATCTTCAGCTCATATTTCATTGTCTTTGCATTCAATGTAATTGTTACATTGCTGATTATGTGAAGTAAACTTAGTTTGCATATCCAGATCTATCATAATGCTCTTTTATATTGATTATTTCATTGTCTCTGTTGGGGGTATTTCTAACCAAATATAACATTTATCTTGTCCTTGTCGCACTTGCTGTGCCCAAAGAACCCAAACAACACGTTTTCTCATACAAGTAAAAAAACATGACAAAGTCCGGATGTTATTAAAACGTCCTTCTGTAAATTGTCTCTTTGAAAAAAAACAAAAAAAACAAACAAAACAAAACTCAGACGTAAGCACGTCTGTCTCCCTTCCGGTGTCGTATGGTTACTGCGGCGGATGTTGATGTTTTGTTTTGTGGAGCTTGCTGAACGATGTGAACTGTATCGTCTCTGGGACGGGTTGATATTTTCTGTGGTTGTCTTCAGGCTCCTCTTTGTGCTCGTTTCTCGGCAAGGTTTCGCTGTTCATCGGCATCGTGTCTCTCCCGGTGTCTCTCCCGGGAAGCGCGAGGCCGAGTCCTGCGATGATGGAGGACTTTGACGAGATCTACGAAGAGGAGGAGGAGGAAGAGGAGGACGAGGACAGGGCCGCGGAGGAGCAGCTCCTCAAGTACGCTCCGGACCCGGTGGTGGTGCGAGGGTCCGGCCACGTCACTGTGTAAGCAACTGCCGACGCTTCAGGGCACCGAGAGAGGAGTTTACCGCCACTGTGAAATCATTAGCAACTGCGCTCTCCGTGGCTAACTGGCTACTAGCGAAGTTAGCCTCCGCTGGTGACTTAGCGTCGCCAGCTAGCTTCTAAATTAGCATCGAGCTAACTCAACGAGCAGGCGAGGAGTGGCTGCTTAGATTTAACTTTCGTTGTAGCTAAACGTCACGTGGCTTAATGAATATACACCTTTTTGTATCTACTACGTAACATTATATGCTGTCGTGTTATCTATTTTAAAGTCAACACGGTTTGTTCCCACTATTTCTTGACTAAGCCACGGGGTCAGACTCCTCTGATTAACCAGATCAGATTTTGCTAAATGATACACATACTCTGGAATTAATAACCCATGCGCATGACTAAATTGTTCCCTCAGTAATGTTTGTGACAGGCATCCATGTCCAGTAGAACATTAACACGAAGTTTTGGTGGCAGCGTGAACTGAAGTTACCTGATGTTGTGTGTAGTCAAGCAGTCTAGTCAGGTAGGAAGAGCAATTCCAGGGTTAGCTGCAGGAAAGTATCAGTGTGTCCCTGAAGTTTGGGCTTCAAACTTCTGACATCATTCACTCAAGTTAACAGTGTTGTTATCACACTGACTCCCGTCACCACGCTTTCTCATACTGCTTTGAAACTACATTAGATGTCAGTGCTCCTTTATCGCTACGTGTTGGCCAGCTTGGCTGGTATTGACACACTTGTGGTTGTGTAATGCAACCCAGGATGAACAGTGAATTGTGACAAGGCCTGTGCACATAGGCCGTTTCACTATATTACACTTATTATTTTGATTTAGGACTAAAGTACATGGATATACTTGGGGTTTGGGGTGTCTAAATTATGTATTATCTTTGAAATCCCATAAATGAAGTGTCAGTGTGGAAGCCATAAATATGTATTTGTGTTGTTGATTAATTGTATTAGCTACTCATACCTTTTTGGTCGCTGACACTTCCCGTAATTGGTACATGGGTGTGGTTTTACATTCCTTACCTGTTTTTAAGTATGGGCTCTGATACTTTCTGATGACTGTCATCCTCACGTCATGTCAAGCTCTATCATTGTATATAGCTTTAAAGTGCATCCTTGTCTTCCTTTTTCTGTTAAAATAACTGTTTACAACACATCCAGACTGAAGCATGGATTTGTATGAATGCGTCAGTACTCAGCCTATTACTCACCCACACAGCGACTTTCATTGTTAGTAGTTGCCATAAATTGGGATCAATAAAGAAACCGTCTAAGTCTATAATCGGATTGCTTGCCTTTCATTATGATAACGTGTCAGTGTTATAAGGCTCAAAAAACAAGATGGTACATCTCATGAGGTTTGTCCAGATGCATATTACATTTGAACACTCATAATTTACCCCTGATACCTGCTGGATTCAGTTTTACATTTTGTCAAGTGGTGTAAAATGTTACCCCATAGGAGGCCTGAAATGTAAAATTGATCATTACTTATCCAAATAAAGTGCATGTCTGCTTATGTGTAACAGTCTACTTTTCCCCCTCACCCCCCCAGGTTTGGGCTTAGTAACAAATTTGAGTCAGAATTTCCATCGGCACTTACGGGAAAGGTGAGTGTTTCCGTGTTATGCATTAATACATAGTGACTATGGCAAAATCACATTTCACATTTGTGCTACTACAAGATTTACATCATATTCTAGCCACCAGCCAACATGTGATACTTCATTTTATTAATATTCATATTAAAATTGCTAATAAATATTCTGCAGTACAGCATGTCTTGATGCTTTCACTTATCTGATCACCATAACAAAACACAGATTACATTAGTGTGAACAGTACATAACGCTCTCCAACCTGTCATCCTAGAACAATACATGTTACTTTATTAACTATGCCTGCGATGTGCTCCTCCTCAGGTGGCACCAGAGGAATTCAAAGCCAGTATCAACCGTGTGAACAGCTGCCTGAGAAAGACCCTGCCAGTGAACGTGCGGTGGCTCCTGTGCGGCTGCCTCTGCTGCTGTTGCACATTAGGCTTCAGTCTGTGGCCTGTCATCTGCCTCAGCAAGAGGGTGAGATGCTCATCCAGGTTGCCTTCACCAAAATACATCACAGTAAATTCAAATCAACTAGGGAGTCAGGAAAATGTGTTGAATGTTTTGGGGAGGTGAAAAGAATATCGTCTAATGTTCCTGCCCCCTTCCAGACTAGAAGATCCATAGAGAAACTTCTGGAGTGGGAGAACAGCAGACTTTACCACAAAGTGAGTAATGAAGGCATGAATAGATATGTGTGTGTATCAGTAGTGTTGTTGTAGGATGTGCTGTAAAAGCTGCCTGATATCTGTTGCGCTCTGTTTGCAGTTGTGTTTGCATTGGAGACTAAGCAAAAGAAAGTGTGAAACCAACAACATGATGGAATATGTAAGTATCTGTTGTGGTGAGATGATAATATGCAACACAGGAAGGCTGGTTTACTTGATCACATCAGTGCAAAATCTGTACCATCTCAGAATAATGGTGTCTTCTCTCATCGCCTGCAGGTAATCCTAATAGAGTTCTTACCTAAGATCCCCATCTTCAGACCGGACTAGCCCGACTGCAGCTGATTCTAAATCTCCTCTGCTGCACCACCATGGCTGTCAAGCCCCTGAATCTCCCCTCCCAAAATACTCCCAAGATTTTTGTTTACAGGGTAGCATTGATCCTCCCCCACTCTTCCACACGTACCTTTCTCTACACCCTTGTTTACAAATCCAGCATCCCAACACTCACATGTTTTTGGAATGAATTCACCATTGAACCATGACTTATTGGGCGAACTGGCGTACTGTTGAGCCACGCTTACCGGCACCAGCCTGTGGGATGTCGGGAGAACCAGCCATTGGCAGCGTTATGGATTTTGGACCTTGAGCTGGAGACTGGACTCTCTGAATACTGAGCTACAACTGGAATTTCGTCCCTTGTATGTTCCCTTACCCAAGCACATGGCACAGTCAGACCATGATGAAACAAACATATTCACGAGTTACCTACTGTCACCCCGTCAACTTCACCTGCAAAAAAAATACACCCCAGTGCTTTTGTGACAGTTGGTCCGGCACTCTAGGTCCTTACTAGAGGCTGTAGAGGCAACATAACATGGAACTCCAAAGGAACCTTCATCCAGATCAGCTCTGCAGTGGACAGACGAGCCGTACAGAAACAGTGGAACTCAATAATGTCACTCTTTTTTGATCAACTACCGGACATCGTTATCCTCTCTCCTTTCATATCTCTGCACATTTCACCGTGCATCACACTAACCCAGTGACAATCACACCCTCTAACTGTACTCTCCATATTGTGAATGGGTCTTTATGCCACACAGTTAACCTGGAAGAATTTGTTTTCAACATTATGTGTGTCCAGGGGATGGGCTGGCCGCCTAGCAACTGCTTCTGGGTCGCAATGGAGCAAGCAACTAGTTCACTCGTGATGAAGAGAAGAAACCATTTCGCTCTCTTTTTGGTGTCTCAAGTTTTGTTAATCGTTTTGGGGAAAGAGAGGCCGTCAGTGCTTTCAAAACTGCTCACAGTATTTGTGTGTGTGTGTGTGTGTGTGTGTGTGTGTGTGTGTGTCTGAGAGAGAAACAAGCAAAAAAAAAAAAGACAAATCAGACATTAAGAGATGCTCTTTGCTCTGTAAAGCAGGGTTCTGTCTTTGACTCATTTCTTTTTGCCATAACTGATCTTTGTTACTTTTGTTGTAGTTATTTATAAAGAGTGAGCATTATAATATGGGCATTTGTGATATAGGCCTCAGTTGTTGTTTTTTTTGTTTGTTTGTTTGTTTTTTGCAAAGGTATGCCATGGTTGTTTTCCTTTTTGTCTTTATGGTCATGTGTCAACACTAAAGCACACAATGGCTTTTTTTTTAACACCTTCACATGGCCTCTCTTCCTTATCTGCTGACCTTGGCTTATTTATTTGAGTGTTCAAGTTCCTCTGTTTCCGATATAATTTGACTCCTCACATTCAGAGTTCTGGGTTGACCGAGAGTGTTAGGTTCTCTTTGTCAGGTGTTCGGTAATACCAGGGTTCTCTCATGTGAAGCAGGATTACTGAAGTTAGCTAGGTAACAACACTGTGTAAAACTATGCCCAAATCAGGACTTAAAGCTGTACTAATTGGTATTTTTATTTTAACAGTGTAAAATGACTGTGTGAGGAGAAAGGGGTTATTCATAATGATGTACTGTACCCACAGAAAATTCTCCTCAGCTCTACAGAGCGTTAGCCGTAGTGTCTTTAAGCTAACATTTGGATTTCTGGCCTGCAGCCTTAATGTTTTGGTTCATTTAGAGCTAAAAGGAGAGCGAGTAGTGCACTTACATTCATCAGGTGGCCAGATACAAGACCCCAAATAAGTGCTAATGTTACTCTGTGTCCACTGGGTGTGAAAATGCACAACTGTTTGCTCGCAAGTTTGCCACATCTCCTTCAGGCGACAGCATGTCAGTTTGAGCAGGTCTAAGTAAAAAGACTTTTTCCAGGCTCAGTATAGATCAGTTATCTAGCTAACTGTCAATCCTGCTTCTTGATAAAAGTGTAAGATTATTTTTAAAACTGTCGACATGTTGTAAATCACATCACGAAGCACATCTCAGTTTTCTGAAACATACAACCGTTTTCTGGCAAGTGGGAGAAAAGACCGAAGGAGAGGCCAATTTGAATGTGCTATAGATTTAGTTTTCCAGTCTAAGGGCACCTCTTGATTTCTTTAAAAAAAAAAAAGAAAAACATCCAGATACTGAGACTGAAACTGAACAAAGCCACTTAGTTTTAGGCCTCTCAGCAGTGGTGACTGTATGGGTCACACTCAGGGGATTATAGTAGATAAACAACAAAATGTAGCATGGGAAAGTTACACCAGGGGATCAAGCATAGCAAACAGATCTCACATTTCTCGAATAATTGTAAAATGATGCATTTTGAACCAGTGTAATTGAACAATGCCCCTAAGGAAACCAGAACTAGCCCTCCTGTGGTCTTCCTGTTCAGATGGTAAAGGAAGCACATATCCCACAGACCCACAGAGCTCACACGCTAAATGTTAACAGACCCACAGTCACTTGATTACCACTGGGCTGCCTATTGGTTCATCAGTCACTTTTCTATATTATTGATTGTGGTCTGTTCTATGTAAATCAAGGCATAAGGCCATATGCAGATATTTGTGGAGTGTGTGCGTGTATGTGAACGTTGTATGCAGATGCAAATGTTCTTCGTAGATCTCAGACTGTGATTGAACCGTGCACACAAAGTGAGTCCTTTTATATAATCTGGAGTGTTGAGTGTGTGTGTGTGTGTGTTTGTGTGTATGAGGGAGAGAAAGATATATGTATATATGACTCATGAGCAGGTGTATGTACAGTAATAAACTACCAATAAACAAGGCTCTGGGCATTTTCCTCTGTAACTCTGATTTTTTTTTTTCCTTGCTTATTGACATGAAGTCTCTGTGAAGACTGGTGGTCATTCAGAGTCACAGGATATCTAGAAGCAAGTCAACATCAACCTTTCCTTCTTTTAAATTTTAGTTCAAGAAGTTGCAGAGTGGATGCTGAAAGTCCTGGTGAAGTTCAGGCAAATGTCCAGTAGGTGGTGCTGCCGCTGAAGCCAATCCAGCTGCTGTCGAAGCTGTGGCCTCCATTTAGGCTGAATGACTTTTCTCCATCTCTCTGACTCTGCTGCTACACAAATCCCCAAATTTTATGCACGTTCGACACAGAATCACCGGAGTGTCCCTTTAACTCATGTTTCTATTCAAATAAGCTGTAACACCTGATGAGGTGAACGTTGCAGTTTAACGGGAATCAAAACTATGAACTAAATCATGAGTGGAAACCTGCCAGCCAATCACAATCACATGTCTTCGGTGACCAATTTATGGGCTGGAATCGTTGACTTAACAGGTCACTGATGTTGTGACTGAGGTGAAGGAGGACATTTCTACAAACTGAAGCCACAGTCACATCAGCTTCACTGAACATCTTTATTGACAAAAGTCTCTCAGACACAGCCTCTGTACAGTTACTCCTGAGAGCATATTGGGGACGTTTTCTCGCCCACCTACACTGCTGGTAATATTCTCATGTAAGTTTTCAAAATCAGACATTTGTCCATTGACAAACAAACATAGCTCATATATATTCCCTGTTTCTGGAGAGGGAGGCTCCGGGCAAACACCTGTAAGACAGTAAGCGTGAATTCATTTCATCAGTCTCACAGAAGACGTTCCTGTAGATCTCACACGGTTCTTCTTAGTTACCGCTATTTTGAAAATGCTGCAGCTATTCTATTATTTCTGGTACAAAAACATAGCAGACATATTCGTACCTGCTGCTGGGTTCAGGCCTCTGAAACTCGTCCAGCTCAGCAGCACTCACACTCCTTCTCTTGCCTGAGAGCCATGAAAATAGAATATTCTGAAGAATGATTTGCACATGTGGACAAACAGTGAACAAGGAACGTTTTAGTGACACTAAAGCAGCTTTCAGGCTCTAAATACATTGCTGTGTTCTCTAGATTAAACTTTTAAAGTCAGAATTTCAAGTCAATATGTCAGCAGTGGAAAGTAATTACATTTACTCAAGTACTGCACTTAAGTACAAATTTGACGCACTTGTACTGTCCTTTAGTATTTCAATTTATGCCAGTTTTGCTGATTTATGCCAATTTTGCTGATACTACTTACACAATTTTACATAAGCAAGGTTTTCAATGCAGGACATTGTAATGAAGTATTTTCAAAGTGTAGTATGAATGGGGATTGGAGAGCTCATGAACAAACATGTGCCTTTGGGCATTGTACCTTCAGATGCCATTGACCAGGTTGGCATTTTCCTCCCTCTGTTTATCTACTGTTTGGTCCATAGCCTCCAGAAACTTCTCAAGAGTCGTTGTTGGCGTCTGCAGGCAAATAAATGACATTAAAAAAAAACAACAGGACTTTTTTCCCCTACACTCTCCAACAAAGAAAATCAAACACATACCCTTACAAACATTGCATGGGCTAGAAATGGTATCTTCCTCAGTGCTCTTCCACTCAAACCTTTGCTTTTTCTGGAAATGAAAAGGACAACAAATCATTAGCTGCCGGCTGTTTCAGTTCTCACTGGCACCCTTGCTATGATTAGAGACCTGTGGTTTGGGTGCTTTTGCATGATGGGACGCTGAACTCACATAGCAATGTTCCTCAGGTTCAGGCTGTGCTCAGAAACCTCACTCTCTGCAAAGCCCATCGTCTCGAGCTCAAATATGGTAAACAGCTGCTGCCGGGGGTAGATGATCTGGCACTGCACATCACACATCATGAAGGGCAGAAATATGCAAAATTCGAATCAATCCAAGCACCCAATCAATCTTGTTTACTTTTGCTGCTTATGACTTTTTTTGAGGCATGTTATAATCATGTTAAAGGACTCATTCATTGGTAGTTGAACGGTGGGCACTGACTTCCTCCTTGATGGAGGTCTGTGAGCATTTTTTAGTGACGTATGTAGTTTATCATTATGGATTTTCCATGTATTTAGGAGTCTGTTCTCAAAATAATACAGGCTCATAAAAACAAGAAAGTGAATATATTATATATCTTATATAATAGGCTAATTAAGCCTAAACAAATTATTCTTTTTCACTTGAAAGTCTGCCTTTCAGGGCTGGTTAATGAGTGGAAAAATGTTGCTAGCTTGTTCAATCACCTTCATCAGCTCCTCCAGGCAGGAGAGGTAGATGTTGTAGATGCCGTTCTCGGATGGAGGTCCGATGTACTGCTTGATGTCAGCTCGGTCCACAAACGCCAAGTCTATCTTTTCTGTCACATTGGACGTCGTCAGGATCACAACGTTGGGATGTCTGAAATACAATCCCAAAAGTCAGCACAAAACAAACTAGTGTAGACCAAACAAAATGAAAGTCTGATGGATTGATTTACTGGTGAAAACAGGAATTAAGAGTGACTGAAGGAACACGATTAAGGCTTCTGGCATCATATGCTGTAAGAGAGGTTTTAAAACAGTGCACTGGCTCCTTTGCTTACTGACCGCTTGATCTGGTCCAGTTGAGTGAGAACAGAGTTGACCACTCGAATGGCGTCAGAGGGCTCTGTTCCTGCTTGGCAGGCATTCCTAGCTGCTGTCAGACTCTCCACCTACTCTCCGTAAAACAGGCACATTAAGAGGAACAGAACTGCTGAACATGGAACAACTAAGGTACATCAAGTGCACGAGAGTCTTTGGATTTCAGTGAATTTGTAAGCAAATCAGTGAAGGAGTGCATTCAAAAGATATAACTAATAAACATCCATTTCCAATATCAATATTTTTACCTCATCGATCAGCACAAACACAAGAGCATCTTTGTCATCAATCAGTTGTTGGATCTTTTGAAACATCTTTGTGACAAGCTTACCGCTCTGTGAAAAAGAGGCATGATTAGCGACCAAAATAATATCAGCTCAATCTAGATCGACGTCCAGCTGAACAGTTTAACATAAAAAGGAGCCCTCTGTACCTCTGAGAACCACTTTGAGAACAAGCTGTGGCTGTTTATCTCGACAAACTGCCCATAAGAATACCTGCAGGGAGAGAAGTGTGCCAGAGTATCTTTTGAAAAGAAAAGAGTTGGTGTAGTTACTGCTGAAGTGCTTTCACTAAAATGAGGTTTGTCTTACCGGCTTGACAGTCTGATTGACAGCTTCTGGGCAAGAGCTTTGCAAAGCGATGTCTTCCCTGTGCCTGGTGGACCTGAGGGTGGGCATAACAGAGCCATACATCGCACATCATCTCTGACACAACCTCAGCCAATAAATGTTGATGCTATTGCTCATTTGTTATTTACCGTGAAGCAGCACAACACGATTCCACGAAATCAGGTTGCTGTCGACCTTCTTGTCGGAGAAGAAAATTGTTGTTGTGACATAATCCAGGAGCTGCAGGAGCATGAAGACAAAGTGAAGTTTAGCGATGTGGACAAGTTTAATCATTTTCTCTCATCTCTCAACTACTATTGTATATTTCACCTGCGTTTTGACTCCACTCTCATATACCAGACTCTCCCAGATCCCATGGAATTCAGCTGTTGAACACAAACAGAGGGGAATATTAAGCCATGATAAAATTTTAATGAGTCAAAGGGAAAAGACGGTCTTTGAAGTTGTGCGGGATTAAAGTGAAAATACAACAAATATACAGGATGTTCACCACACTGAGAGACAGCGCAGATTAAACTAATGACACTCAATTGTCATGATTACACTAACTGTGTCTTTACATTCAGGCCAGCCTTGATCTCTCTTTTGATTATGCAATACTATTCCATGTAACTTTCAAAGGTAGCTATAAAACAACTGTAGGAGGCTTTGGTCAGGTTGGAGTCACAGATGTTAGAATGGATTCCAATGAATTCAAGCAACAAAAAAAGTAACAAACATTCACAGAACTTCTCCAGTGTCCTTTCACATGAGAGCCGAGATTATCACATAAACTCATACTGAATAATATATTGTATGACTAAAGGATACACACTGTAGAATGATTGCCTCCTGTATTAAGTCCTGCCTGGCTGTCAGACTTCAACCAGAAGTCAATCAAACTAAGAAAGCAAGATTTTCTCAACATGACGTTCTATCCAGTGTGTTGAGCTCTCGTCCACTACATCCAGTGTCACCTGCTGGCAGCAACCAGTGATTGGCTGCTGAAAGGTCCTCCTCCTCCTCCAAACTGAGCGTGCTCGGTCCATCCTCATTCAGAGTGAAGATGTGAACGGAAACAGAGCAGCTCTTCAAATCAAGGAGCTGATTGAGGAAAGAGGGTTGATGAAAAAATGCATTATTTTAGCATTAAAAAATATATAGATGAAATATTCTATTAACATTAATATAAAATATTCACAAAGCACACCAAAATAACAGACCTGTGTTACCATTTCCTCCATATCAACCAGAGCCACAGATTCCACGTGCTTTTGCAGGAAGTCGTCATCAAAGTCTGTCCATCTGTAGTTACCGAAAACCATGCTGTGGCGATTCAGTAGAGCCATAACATGGATCTTCACATCAGACATTTCGGCTGTGCTGAAATATGAATGAGAATGGGAAAAAATAAAGTACACAGGAAATTACATAATTACATTATCACTTGCATAAAAACTGACTGTTTTCCCACCTGTGATGATTGACACTGTACCAATACCAGTGTGATTAATGGCATCTAATTAGAGTCTTACTAGACTCTTACAAAACACTAGAGTAGTACTAGACTCCAAAAAAAAAAAAGCACTTTCTTTACAATTGTTTTGTTTACTACATGAGTCCATAGGTTCTTTTAGTTTTGATGTCTTAAACGCTAATCTGCAATATGGAAACTAACAAGAATACAGACATTATCCGAGAAGGTGTGTCTATACTTTTGTCTGCTACTGTGAGTAAATGGTGAAAAACATGATTTTTATTCAACATTTTAGTCGTTGCATAATGCATTCAAGGTTGTGGTCAGTTAAACTATTTGAGCATGAGTAGGACTTTTCTCCATCAGTGGTGGGCTCTGCGGTTTGATCTGGACTCCATGCATGTTTTCACTGACATGTTTTGAAGTGCTCAGCGAACCCACCTGTGAGATTTAACATGGACCTCCACATGGATGTTTTGCTTCTGGTTTCCCACCTCTGTTCTGTCACCGTCCATTCCTGTAAAGCGCTGGACATCGAAAATCAGAGCTTTGAAAGCAGCATTCATCACATGAAGAAGTTCATTTAGCTAAAAGGTACTTTTCCATTTCGTTAGCTAGGCAAGTTGCCGATGTCGTCGTTAGCTAACACAGCTGGCTAACGTTAACGTCCCTCAATGAGTAAAGGAAAAGAGTTCGCTGCATCGACAAAACTGAACCATACCTAACACAATCGATATTGTCAATCCAATTCCTCGCAGTAACCGATGTTATGATACCTCCGAAACTGTCAGCGACTCGCTGCGCCGTTAGAAAGCCGACTGCCGTTCAAATTCCTCGCGCTGATTTGTTACACCGGAAATACATCATTTGTTTCTGGACGTCACATCCGCCTGCCGTGAGCTGTCTTGCTGCAAATAGAGTGACGTGAGCGACCAGTGGTCATATATTTTGAGTAAACGTCACACTGCGGATATAAATACGGAGATATGGGGAAAAATACAAGAAACACAAACAAACAGAAAGAGTCCAAAGCTGTTGCCTCCGTTTAGGCTGAATCACTTTCAGCAAACAAAACTATACATTTGTGAGTCTAACGTGAGGTCAAAGACGGCACTATGCCCCATCCTACACACATTTCTATCATTCTTGCTCTGCCCCACAGGTCATCGTCATTATCTCATTAACCATAAATACTGAAATGAAAGAATAAAAACAAAAGTTGCCCTGAGACTCTCCGTCTGATGTGTTTGCCACCTGTGTGACGTCATGTTGGAATGTTCGACCTTGGCGTGTGACGTTCTATGCTGAGGAGGCAAGCTTATGGGAGCGCAATAGCCTTCATGTAGGAATGTCCGACAGGACGTGTTCCCGACCTGACCATTACTGAAGGTGAAGGACAGCAAAGAAGCAGTTCCAACCAGGCCACTAATGGGAGGGTGATGAATGGTGAGTGGATGGATGAATGAATGGATGAATGGATAGGTAGGCAGGTATGAGGGCCAATAAATGACATAAAATGAATGATAATGGAGACACCCTTTTTCCTTAACTTTTTGACATTGCCACATAAGACTATTGCCATGCCCCAGTATTTTTCCATATGTTTCCCTTTCCCCTCCAGTGGCCAGGGGCTCCAAGCAACTGCCTGGCTTGCCTGTCCGCAAGCCCTGCCCCTGCTCCTGGGTTCCTGTCCAGCCTTCTGTTGCCTAGTGTACACATAAACAGGTACTTTTTGAAACCAGAGCTTTTGGAAAACTTTCGCATCCCATATGTCACTATAATCAAAGCTTTACATAATAAGAACAGTGCAAAATAAAAGCATTTCCAAACAGGATTTTATTTTCTTAAGTTTCATCATGTCTGACATCCGAACACTGTGGACTGTGTGACCAGCTCTTCCATGCCCAAACATGTATGTCTGTGCTCCTCAGTCTGACACTCATCTTCTGTGGGCCAGTACTCGATCCAGGTGCTCTCACCAAGTACATAATGATACCTAAGTGGAGATACATGGTGACAATATTACGAAGGGGATACACATATCGCATGCATACACACACACGCACATGCACATGCACACACACACACACACACACACACACACACACACACACACACACACACACACACACACACACACAAACACACAAAGAACAAACTCACAATAGGCCCTGCTCATCTTTGAGAGTTTCTTTGGATGAGCCCATGATCAGGTAGGTTTTGTCTGTCCTCAGATCTAAAGCTGTTCTGCAGTGTGAATAACTGAGGAATGTCCGCAGTGTTCCCTGAGCACCCACATCATAACTTCCTGGAATGAAAATATACAGTAAGAGAAGAGAATAGAGAAGAACATAATTAACTACACAACAGGTTTCATACAGGAGCATTACTGTCCATGTGCTGCATTACTCACAAACACCTTCTAAATCAAGTCACGCATGAATAAAAACAAACTTTTCTCCCTGTCTGTCTGAAATGATCACCGCCTCCTCTTTATCTAGTCATTTCACTTGTGGGGTTCTGCAAGGGTCTTTCTTTGGCCCTGTATTATTTTCAATCTATATGCTCCCCCTAGGTCATGTCAGTCATATGCAGAACATCCAATACCACTATTATGCTTTATGTTCCACTCAAAACATCCAACCCCAGTCTCTTCTTGCCTATTATGAGAATACTGCAACGCCCTGTACTCCTGTCAAAGCTCACTACGTCACCTGCAACTGGTGCAGAATGCAGCTGCTACACTTATTAGTGGTATGAGGAGATTTGAACACATCACTCTGGTTTTAGCTGCACTTCGCTGGCTACCAGTCATATTTAGAATTGATGTTAAGATTTTATTTTTAACTTTTAAAGCTCACAGTCTGGCACGTAACTATTGTAGCTCACTGAGTTCCTCGTACCCTGAGGTCCTCTGATATGGCTCCACTGGTCGTGCCTAAATCTAGGTGGTGACCAAGGATAACAGGGCCATTGCTCTCAATACTCCCAGACTCTTAAATAGCCTGCCTGAGGACCTCAAGCTCACTAGCTCAGTGGCTTCTTTAAAATCTCTTTTTAAAACAAATTTTTAGACAAAGGCAGTCCGTAATTATTTTCTCTCATTGTTTTGGTATCAGTGGTTATTGTTTTATTTATATTTGAATTAGAATTTGAATTGAATATTTCAATTCTATTTCTATTTGTATTTTTATTTTCTTTTACTTGCTTGTAACGGTTATTATTATTATTATTATTATTATTTATTTTTAAATTAGATTATTGTTATCATTGTTGTTGTTGTTGTTGTTGTTGTAACACAACTACATGTGCAGCATTAAATTGTCTCTGAAAGGATTTTTCTGCCTGTCTAGAAACACCACAGGGAAAAATGAATGGAAAATGGGCATAAAGAAAAGAGAAGATTATGACCCACCCTCTCTCATGACTTCCACTACCCGCGCTGTGTAAATGTCAGTGGACAAACCGCCTGTAAACTCTTCCACTTTGACTTTGTACACTGTGAAGAGACAAGTTGCAAATTGTTAGTTCACTTGCTTTCTCTCTCACCCATTCATTTATTCTCCCTTTCTCTGTCTCTCAAACACACATACACGCATGCATGCACATACACACTTACTCACTCATGAGCCACTGACTTACAAACACACACTCTTACCAAAATCTATTTGGCTGTGCGGTGTGCTCTCACAAGACATAGTAGTGCGCTCATCGTTGCTAATGTTGCCTTTTCTCTGCATAGTACAGATCTCTGGAATGACACAGCAGGCACAAAGTAAATACACAACTGATGACTCGAATGTACGCATGAATATGTCTGTACATATGTAGATGTAGCTGTTGTTATAACATGTTTATTGTACGTTTCTATCTTTTGTTGACTGTTTTTATGAAACTCCAATCAACAGCGCCTGACCCAAACACTCAAGGCCCTAACTGTGTCCTAAAGGACTGCCTCGATGACTTATTCACTGTTCCCTGTACAATAGAAACCACATGGTTATTCTCCAGGTATTCTCAAACTTATTACTCAAAGGTCTGCATTTAATTTTCTCAAATCTCAAACAAAAATATTGGTGTGGTTTTTCATTGTGTATTCCTTCAAGATTTTCAAATTTAACAAACATATGTTAAGACAGTTCAGGTCATCTTGTTCACCTCTAACACACGTGCAGCCATTATTCATACAGAGTGTATGTAGCCCTCTTCTCTGCTCTGGGACATAGAACTTCACACACTGTGTCTCTGCAACAGGAAAGAAAGGCATTTGAAAAATGTTTTGTATGCATTGATTACAATATGACCAAATCAGCATGGGCATTAACATGAGGAAATATACCATCAATCAATACGTTTTACGAAAAGCCACCCAGTTTGACTGAAACAAGGATAACATTACACTTCCAAAGCAACAGAAATACTGGGAGGACTCGCTCCAACTGGACGTTACATTTGCAGTGAAATAATGTGACAAAACACTGGTGAATCTGGTTCCTTCCAGTCATCAGATCAGGTGTTATCCATCTCTCAGATAAATGTCCATCTTTTGGAAAAGCTTGAAAATCCATGCTTAATTTACCAATGTGTAGAGCATATAGGGATGCTACACAGTACTTCTTCACTTTCCAAAACTGGAAACCTGAGTCTTACCTAGCATGCTGCAATAAATGCTGCAATAAATCGATCACAAAGTTTCATCCTGCAAACTACTCTGAAAAACAGTATGCAGTATCTAGTGCATACTACATACTCTGTTAGTCAGTAGGTGGTTCTGAATACAGCCAAAGTCTCGTGGAATCTCACTATATTTTATATTCATGGTTGCATTATGCCGACTGACCAATCAGTCTCCTGCATCTTGCAACAAGCAATGCATTTTGAAAGCAGAGGAAAGTGAGAAAAACTTGTTGACTGTGAACAGCCCTCTGATATGATTCAATTTTGGAACAGCCCTATGAGTTATTTTGAAAGACACTGACAAACAAAATGCTTTGTGGTTCAAGAGTCTCGGACACTCACGTTCATAGTATTCATAGACAGACACAGCAGCTGGTTGTAAGACACCCACTTTCAGCTGCTGATGGATCCTAAACGTGATCTCCTCTGGTTGTGTGTGAGAAACCTGTGGAGAGAGACCACATTGATGCTGAATTTTCTAAATGACATTTTTAAAGTTATGAGCACCATAGATGAAACTGTGTGCACTAAATACCAGGTTCTGTACATTTTGGGAGAGAGATCACTTTAAGTATCTACTGGCTCAATTATGGAACTGAGGAGCACTGCTGGAACTTCAACGTTCTTGTCAATGAAACTTATTTGGATTTGATATGTAACCAGAGAGAAAAGGGGACAGAGGGAAGAAAATCTCACCTTGTCCATGTAAATAATGAGCGAACTTCTTTCTGACAGGACTGTGTTCATCTCATATTTTGCAATGGTGCGGGCACGTCCTCTGGACTGCTACACACAGACACACACACAGTTTAAAAGTCAGTGCTATTGGTTAGAACAAACACAATTTAGAAGATTGTGTAGTTCTGTGTGTTTGTGTGTTTATGTGCTCTTACTAAGTCCAGGTCATTTGTGTTAACAGTGAAGCCAGTTAACAAGCCAATATCCAAGATTGACATGGTTGCATCGCGCTCCTTGTCCTTAAACCTGTACAAAGAATGGACAGAATGATTATTAATGAAACTTAGCAGAAGTTCAATTGGGAAGACTATATTCATCCTTACTTTATTTATTTACGTTCTCTCTCTCCAGCTCAGAGATTGCTGCATTACTCTAGCTCCAGGCCTCCCTGTCTCTCAGCTTTATGAACTGGCAGATCAAGCAGTTCTCTTCTGCTTCAAGTAGGCCCCTCTGTGTCTGCTTGTGGCCGCAAACAGGCCAAGAAATCAGGTGCTTCTCATGCTCCTCAGAGGAAAATGTTTCTTCTCTCACTGTCTCACCTGCTCATGAAGCCTCATGTGCTACTCTACTGAGCATCACCAGTAAAAGGCACTTTACTAGGTACCGTCTCCGATACCTAGTTCTGTCTGAAACTAATGCCTGGTGCCTAGATGGAGTCAGCTGGATACATGTAAGAAAGAGTTTAACATCTTCCACTCTAAAAATTGACTTCGCTAGGAGCACTTTTGCAATGTTCATTCAGAAATCGACACTGTCTTCACAAAACAAAGAACATTAAATCCCTAAATTCTGCATTTAACTGGTGATGTTGTTGTTTATTTATTTTTTTTTTGTCATAGTATCATTGCTGCTTACTGGCCCTTTCATTTTATATTTACTTCAGTTTATGACTATTATATTTACATTACAACACCTATAAAATCTGCTGCTTCCCATTGAAAATATTTTCTTTTAGGGGGATATTCCTGTACAGCTCAAAGCACTTCACTCTTGAAATAATGTGTTGCAATGGTGTCTAATCACCAAAGACAAAAACGAAAAATAAGCAAGGAGAAATTAAATAACGGCTCTAAAAAGCCACGTGACAGTTATCAGTATATGATTGTACTTACAAAACCTCTATTTTCAGCTTGTATATCTCCTTATCCTCTTCATCACCCAGTTTCTCTGCAAAACATATGATGACCATTTAATTTATATGTTTTTCATAAAGGAAAAAATATTTGTCAGACAAAAAGAAAAATAAGCAGATAACAAAACCAGACAAACACAGGTGAGAGAATGACCGCTGAAATAAAACCCACAGACAGACGGACGATTTCAAAATACCTGCTGGGAGGAGCTGCACTGACAAGTTAAACCTCTGGCAGTCGCTTTCCTTTTCTTTAGGCAGAGCGTAATACAGCGACACCATCTGTCACATAGATGAACATGCATCTTACATATATATAAAATGCTTCTGGACACCCTTAAAATTTTACACAATCTCAAATATTATCATAAAACATTTGTGGAAAAATCTTTTTTGTGTTTCAAAAGGTGTGGCTGCATAGACAGACACAAACAAATACTAATGATATTTTTTTTGTTTATTGTTTACAAGAAAAACTAACAAAACTAAATTCTTGACAGTTTCACTATGTCAGTTCTCAACATTGTCGGTATCAAAGTCAACAAATAACAGAGAATGTGTTCAAAACTGAACAAAAAATAAATAAACCATCACATCATCAAATTAATATTTAGTAGTCTTGCCATTAGCATGCAGTAGAGCTCTAATCCTGGCTGGCATGTTCCCCACCAGCCTTTCACACTGTTGAGGGGTAATCTTGTCCCATTCTTCTTGAATTACTGCTTTTAATTCTTCTAAATTCTTTGGTTTACGCTTTGAAACAGACCTTTTGATAATCCACCACAGATTTTCAATGGGGCTCATGTCCGGGGATTGAGCTGGCCACTCTAAGACCTGGATACTGTGCTCCTGCAGCCAAGTTCTACTGGCCCTGGATGTGTGGCAAGGGGCATTATCTTGTTGAAACATCCAGCTTTGACCTCAACGGAACAGTGCACGTGCAGAAGGGAGCATGTGGGTTTTGGGAATGGCACAATACTTGGCAGAGTTCAATGTGCCATCACAGACAGTGAGATGACCAACACCAGCGGCACTCATGCATCCCCAAACCATGATACTGCCTCCACCATGCTTGACAGTAGGTACTGTACATGCTGGAGATAATGCTTCGCCTGGCCTTCTGCGTATCCTCACATTAGCAGGAGGAAGATAAAGCTGGAAACTGGACTCATCTGACCACAGAATCTTCTTCCAGTTTCTGGCTGTCCACTTCTTGTGTGTTTGGGCCCAACAATGCCGGGCTAACCTCTGTCTCTCATTGATCAGGGGCTTCTTGATAACCTTGTAGGACCTTAAGCCATGACCTAAAAGTCGGCCATGTACAGTGTGGGTGGAACACTGGACACCAGTTTGGTTTGACCACTGCTGCTGAAGTTCCTGTGGTGGTTTTCCCTGCACATGCGGATGAGGATGTGGTCATTTCTTGCTGAAGAAACCCTTGGATGCCCAGATCTTGGTTTGTCTTCCAAGCTGTTGGTTTGTCTGTATTTCTGCAGAGTGTATCCAACTGCTGAAGGACTGCATCTGCACTTCCTGGCTATCTGGCGGGCAGCAGTACCCTTCCTGGCTGAGAATCTGTATCTTCAGGCGTGTTTCAGTGTTAATTTCGTTAACGAAATATGTGACGAAAAATGTTCGTCAACGACCTTTTTTCCATGACTAAGACGGGACGTTGACGAGCTAAAAATAGATCTTCAATAATAAAAACTATGACGAAATGTATGTTTCGTTTTCATTGGTGAGACTGAGACAGGACTAAAATGTTAGTGGTGTGCAATTGGACATTGAAAATGCATGATATTTTCCCCCAATTGTGCATCTAGTCTGTCTGTCAAAATGTATCCCTGTCATTGGTTGAATTGGCTGAGGGATGTGTGCAGCGGTGCTGCTGATCTCCCACGTTCAGAATAACAGCAAGTTAATGATGACACACATGATGGAAAGTTCAGCACAAAAAGAGTTTGGTCAGAAACAAAGATTGGATATATGGACGCACTTTAGTTATAACTCAGCAGATGTTTGTTTGTTTACATAGTGGAATGGTCTTTACTCCATGTCACCATGTGGAATGCACTTACTACCTTAATAGATCAGAAAGGACAGCACAGCAGCATCTCATACATGGGAGAGTCTAGTGTAGAGATATCCAACTAAGGTAAGGAGTCCGTATATTACAGCTAAAAGTTTTATGAGTGAAATGTTGCTTTACCAATTTCAACACTTGATAGGCCTACAACTTGTCACCTTCATTCCAATTTTCAATACCTGTATTAGCCTAATTTAATTAGTTTAAAAAGAGAAAACATTTTGACTAAAAGTTATGACTAAAGTTGACTAAAATATAATGACTTTTCATCTACTAAAACTAGACTAAAACTATGAAGGAAAACAATGACTAAAATGTAACTAAAATGAATACTCATTTTCATCTAAAGACTAAGACTAAGACTAAATCTAAAATAAATATATATATATATATATATATGTGCGTGTGTGTGTGTGTATATATACATTATATATATGTATGTATATGTATGTGTGTGTGTATATATATGTATATATGTACGTGTGTGTGTGTGTATATGTATATATATATATACACACACACACACACACATGTATATATAGATGTATATACAGCGGGGAAAATAAGTATTGAACACGTCAACATTTTTCTCAGAAAACATATTTCTAATCGGGCTATTGACATGAAATTTTCACCAGATGACGGCATCAACCCAAGTAATGCACACATACAAAGAAATCCAAACATTTATCTCCATAAATTAAGTTATGTGTAATAAAGTGAAATGACACAGGGAATAAGTTTTGAACACGCTTACTGAAATTTATTTAATACTTAGTGCAAAAACCTTTGTTGGTGATTACAGCCTCAAGACGCCTCCTGTATGGAGAAACCAGTCGAATACATTGCTCAGGTGTGATTTTGGCCCATTCTTCCACACAAACTGCCTTCAAATCTTCAAGGTTCCGGGGGTCTCTTCTGTGAGCCCGGATCTTCAGTTCTTTCCAAAGATTTTCAATTGGATTCAAGTGTGGCGATTGACTGGGCCATTCTAGCAGCTTTATTTTCTTTTTCTTCAACCAGTTGAGTGTTACCTTGGCTGTGTGCTTGGGATCGTTGTCTTGCTGAAAGATCCACCCTCTTTTCATCTTCAGCAGCCTGGCAGATGACAGCAGATTCTGATCAAGAATGTCTCGATACTTTTCTCCAGTCATTTTTCCATCAATGATATGAAGTCTACCAGTACCACATGCTGAAAAACAGCCCCACGCCATGATGCTCCCACCTCCAAACTTGACTGTTGGTATGGTGTTTTGGGGGTGATGTGCGGTGCCATTTTTCCTCTAAACATGTTGTGTCTTATGACATCCGAAGAGTTCAATTTTGGTCTCATCTGACCAGAGTATGTTCTCCCAGAATGTCATGGGTTTATCCAAATGTTGTGTCGCAAACTCCAAACGAGCTTCAACATGCTTCTTCTTCAAAAATGGAGTCTTGCGTGGTGTGCGTGCATGGAGGCCATGGCGGTTGAGTGCATTACTTATTGTTTTCTTTGAAACAACGGTACCTGCTGATTCCAGGTCTTTCTGAAGCTCTCTACGAGTGGTCCTGGGCTGTTGGAGAACCCTTCTGATGATTGTTTTGACTCCTCTGTCTGAAATCTTGCGAGGAGCACCTGCGAGGAGCCGTGGCTGGTTTATGGTAATGCCGTGTTCTTTCCACTTCCGGATGATGGCCCCAATGGTGCTCACTGGAACTTTCAGAAGTTTAGAAATGCGCCTGTAACCAATGCCTTCAGTGTGTTTTGCAACAATAAGGTTGCGTAGGTCTTTAGACAGCTCTTTGCTTTTACCCATCATGCAATGCTTCTTGTCTAACACCTTGCTGGTGAGAAACCTTTTTAAAAGGCATCAATCAGGACTAAACCAGCTGATATTACTTTGCACTAATAGGGGACAGGTTAACTTTCTAAATACTGACAAACTCCAGCTGCTTTCTTGGCTTTCCAGACCTTTTTACCCCTCCTTTTCTTCATGTGTTCAATACTTATTCCCTGTGCCATTTCACTTTATTACACATAACTTAATTTATGGACATAAATGTTTGGATTTCTTTGTATGTGTGCATTACTTGGGTTGATGCCGACATCTGGTGAAAATTTCATGTCAATAGCTCGATTAGAAATATGTTTTTTGAGAGAAATGTTGACGTGTTCAATACTTATTTTCCCCGCTGTATATATACACATGTGTATGTATATGTATATATATATGTGTGTGTGTGTGTGTGTGTGTGTGTGTGTGTGTGTGTATATATATATATATATATATATATATATATACTCAAAAACATTTATTCCAAAATCTAAATGTTAAAAAAGTACCCTCCCAGATTGGTAACACCCACTCTTGGATCCATTATTCAATAACCTGTAGAGCCTGTTCAATTAACTATCAAATTGATATTATACACCAATTCCTGGCAGATTATATATGTATTTGCTTCATGTTATTGTCCATTTTGACCCTGATGATGACACAGTAGTGTTGCATTGTTGGTCTGTTTGCATTATTAAAGGCAGCAAGTCACAGTCAGACTGGCCATCAACAGATAATAAAATGTTAAACGCAAAATATTTTGGACTTACTGTCAGCGTTGCTTCTCCACTTCCTGTGGCAGTCACGTTTACATCTTGGTTTATAGTACGGATCTGTTGAGATTTAAAATATGCACATGTGCAAACAAACACATACGAAGGTAAGACACTCAGTTGGAATCTTCACCAGGATTATGAGGATCATTTGGTACAAACATAAAGAAAAGTGAGGAATTCTGACTTTAGAGCCATTTTTATATTTTTAACATTGAAAGATATTAAAGGAGTCACTTGTACTGACGAATCCAGAGAGAAGGATGAGAACTCTGCAGCTCTATTTAATCTTATTAGCCCCTGCTCTTTCACTGGCCTCATAGAACATTTACAAACCGCTAAAAAATAACAAAGAAATAGAAGTGATCTGTAATTGCAGTCACAGGGTTCCTTATAAAACCACAGTGAGTTGCTGTTGTGACCACTACCAGCAACACTGGCTTTGTAGCACAGCTACACATGCAGAGGAAAGAAGGCGTACCTCAGGCCTCAGAGCTCTGCAGTGCCAAACAATGTGCTGTGTAAAGCAAAGCCTGTAGAAGAGCTGTGTCTTCCTGCTATAATCAGGATTTTGTTTTGCCAACACGTTCTTCTGCTCAGTATAATTAACACAACTTTAATGAGACACTCTGTGTTTTTGTTTGTGTTGAGAACAGTTTTGGAAAGCGAGATTTTGAAACTTGGCCGGTCCTCATGACTTGTTTGAAGGTTAAGACTTGGTTTTAAGGGTTAGGTTAGTCATAGGTTTAGGTTAGGGTCAGGGTTGGAGTTATACATTTAGTTGTGATGGTTAAGGTTACGGTGCATGTCAGTCGGTGTCTTCACCAGGACTGAAGTACAAGTATGTGTGTGTGTGTGTGTGTGTGTGTGTGTGTGCGTGTGTATGTGTGTGTGTGAGTGTGTGTGTGTGTTCTCACTTTAGTTGTTCTGGTGACATAGTGGTTGTCCCTGTTGAAATTGTACTTCTCAGGTTTTGACCTGCCTGGCAACAATATGTTCACATTCAGATTATACTCTGGTTCTTTACCGGCACTGGCCCAGTACTCAGCCACAGCTCGGTACACCATAAAGGTAGCCTGGAGAGAGAGAGAGAGACATAATCAACAGCCTGAACCCATATCACCCAACAAAAATCAAGCAAAACAGCACTAAAAAGCATTAATATAGTTGGACACATAAATGCATTTAGATAGAGAGAAGGAGCGAGTCCTGTGTTACCTGAAATGATCCATAGCCTGCGCCCACCTTCTGCTGTTGGTTGAACCATCTGACAACATGTCTGGCATCTTCAAAGGCCTTTATCAACAGAAGGCAAGAAAGGATCAAAATCTCTGCAGCTGATGGTTTGAATGTAGAAGTCCTGTTTCAAAATTGCCTGAAACTTTCCAAAGCACATAATAGATTTTTTTACTGCTGAAAAATAGCAAAAAAACAACAACAACAAAAAAAGCATAATATAGTATAATGTATAATCCCTGGCCTCATTCGGTCTCACAGGCTGTGTTCAGTCCTGATCCAAGCATGTTCATTGGGAGGCTGCTGATTAGTTTGAGCTTGAATGAACAATTATTTACATCTTCAAGAAGATTGGACCCATTTTAAGAAATTAGAATTCCTTTAAAATGATAAGCACATAAACCCACAGTAAAAAGACAAACCAGTCTTTTACTGTAGTTTAGAAAGATGAAACTTCTGTCTGGATGTTAATAAAGTCTGTAGCAGTTTTTTTTGTGATGATTGAAATATTAGATTAATATTAGATTAATTTCAACAAAAATTTGTACAATTGTGTAGCACCAAAATACGGCTGATTTATTTATTGTTCAGAGTGAATTCATTTTTTAATTAATAGATGGACTGCCATTAAATTTGCTAAAGATTTTTAAGGTCCCTTAGGGATGAATTCTAATGTCTGCTAATCCCATGATTTTTAATCCAGCGCCATCATCAGGTCAAAATGTTATATTGTGTTTATGTATGACAATAAACCTGCAAAATAATGACATTCCCATCAGCCTCAGCTGCACTTTGTGTTTACCTGCTAAACATCAGCATGTCAACATTTGCAAGTGTAAACATGTCAGCATGCTGGTGCTAGCATTTCAAAAAAAATTGCGTGCAGAGAGATGCGTGCAATTGTGTGTAATTTATAGTAATTGACCCAAAAAGCATGGTTAAACACACATTAGTGATACATGCTCACCTCGGCCTTGACCAGAGCAAGAAGAGCGTAAGCTGTGGCCTCCAGTGTGTAAACTTGTCCCTTGGGTACTGGCCAGTGGGACAACGCTAAGGAGGACACATGCACACATGCACACACATTGTGACAAGCAGACTATGACATCCCAAAACCCTCTTGTATGTTCATGTCTGTCTGTTTTTGTTAGGTAATTTGGACCTTAAAAGCACACATACACTGACACATCTACAGAGTAAACACACAGTAAATCTTGTTTCTGATCATTTTTAGGAATATTGTGTGAGGAAACCTGTGGAGGCAAATTTGTAGAGGATCTCCCGGTTCAGTCTGTTTTCATTGGCCAGGGCATATGATGTCATTGCAACAGCATATGGGTTGGTGAGGTGGGGCAGACGCATCTCAAGGTAGGCCACCGCTTTGTCTATGCTGCCTTGTAGATTCTGGACAAAAAGAAAAGACACCGAATGAGGAGAGATAACCATATCCAGACTACTGAGCACAAAAAACTGAATGGACTGTCCAGAGTAATAGGGACACTGTAAGAGTCACACAATTTAAATTCACTTTCAGAGTCACATGATGTTTGACTGAAGCGATGTTTCAACCTGCTTAATGGTGGACAATAGCTATTTTCCTTGCACACAACTGCTTATACTTAGTAGCTCTCCTGAGTCCTGATTGTTCCCTCTCTTACACTCTCCAGTGGTTTACTGTATCAGGAAAACTGACAAGTGCTGTTTTTTTCAAAAGCAAGAAGAAGAAACCAGTAATGGATGAAATAAAGAGAAAACAATGTATAGAGGTGAGATACTCACATTAATAGTGGCAGCACATTTCATTTGCGTCTCCTGCATAACTATGAGGCAGAAGGCCGTCATGGAGGCATCTGAATCTGTGCCTTGCACATCACCCTACACATGCACGCACACACGCACGCGCGCACACACACACACACACACACACACACACACACACACACACACACACACACACACACACACACATAGAAATGTGTCGTTTTTATTGTTTTTTTGTAGCTAACATGTTCTCAATACCAAGTCGTCACATATGGAAGCTTGGTCAGTGGCCCTTGCTTCAAACCATGACACTCTGAATACCTTTGCTTTTGCATGTGTATGGCTCAGCAGTCAAGTTAGCAGTAACAAATATGCAACATCTGGTACACTACTTCACTTCCAAAATAAGTCAGTTTTTACAGTTGGTTTCATGCGAGATACAAACCCTAGTCTCCTGGGTGAGAGTCGTGTGCATGACCCATGTATCCACCAAATCCTCCCGCATATGTGGACTTTTCTCACTCTTATACTATGTCAATTGATGGGTTGGGAATAAGAACAAGTTCTTGATATAAGTCTATTACCCTGCAGATTGAAAAATGACACTAAAGGGTTACCGAGTGCCTGACCAAGCATCTGTTTGTGATGAGTTGGGAATGAGAACATGTTGGTGGAGCACCAGATTTAAGAACTGCTGCTACTGATATCAATGCACACACCGTCATGTCTCCAAAGAATATTCTTCCAACTTCTCTAAACATGCCGTCAGATTGCTGTGTGTTGACAATCAGAAACCTGACAGCGTCACAGATGATGCTCTCTTGCACTGGCACCAGATTGCTGGCCATCGCAAACACCTTGGCAACACAGGCTGTCAGCCTTAGAGAGGAGAGATGATGTAACCGTTTCACATTTGCTTTATGTTATTCTTTTGTATATAAAATACATTGCAATGTTGTTAAGGAAGTTTAACACCATGTATGAGTTCATGGATGTGTGGGTGCCTCACCAGGTGCTACTCGGGCGACTGGACCACACAGAAAAAGACCCATCGCTTTTACGGTAGGCAAGCTCGTTCTGGTAGCCTGAACAAAAGAAAAACACACAAGCTCTTTAATGACTGTCATTCAATTCTGCTGAATCTTGTCCATTGCAAACCAGTTTGATGAGTCTCATTAAACTGGGCTAATCAATTAAACAAAAATTTCTGGTATCTGTATTAACAAATGCAGCCTACCTGTGTTGATGTATCTGAGAGCGTCATTACGTTTATGTAAGCCCACAGTTTCCCACTGGTTGGTTTTGTCCAAATATATGGTTGCAATGACAGGCATGCTCATTTGAATAATGTTTGACTCTCCAGAGCCTGCAGGCTGGAATATCAGAGAACCCATAGTGTTCGCACTAATGGCGTTCTCCACAAGTGCACTTAACTGCTCTTTTCCTGTGTGGACACATATAAAGGTATGCACTAGGTGGTCACTTGCAATTACAAAGCAACATCTTTGGCAACAATAACAGTTAACAGTGACAAATTAGAATTTACAGGCGCTATCACATTACATTCGCAAACACAACATGATGGGCCTCATCAACATGCCAACGCAAAGTCAGTGATAGCACGATTGCAGCTGTACTGCAGTTGTCCATTTCTTTGCATTTGCCACTGTTGGACTGATGTATGTGGAGATGAGGTTCTGTTTATGACTCTGGGGCTTAATTTGCCTTGTATTTAAAAGCTCAGACCAGTTTTTAAGGCTGAGTTATACTCCTCTTCACCAGCAGTGAACAGAAATATTGAATGAAACACAGTTTTCACAGTATGGGCTGATAACTATTGTTCATGATGTTTGTGAGCTGAACATGCTAATTAATGGTATCATATTGATAATAGATGAATCTATTTTTAAACTGCAACCTGTCCTGTTTAGCTACGTGACAGGATTATATCTCACCTGTCACAGAGATGTGTGTGCTCGTAGGTGTGTTGGGAGCCAAATCTGTCAGAGGAATTTCACTGTTGACAATTTCCTGTTGTTTACCATCTGAAGGACGAGACGGTTGGCAAGTTAACGGATTAACAAATAAGAAATCTGATTTTTTGCTTGTTGCAGCTGTTTCAGTGGGAAACTTACCTACACCTTTTATAGCAGGGTCTAATGCTATAATCCTTGAGGATTTTATCAGTACACCTTCAGGCTGAAAAACAGCAGTTAATAAACACATCAGGAATGACAACTATTTTTTTAAATAAACCTGTATGACAAAATACAACAGGGATGGAAGTTGAAGTGCTTTCAATACTCCAGAGTGTGTTTCTTGTTCTTATTTGTATTTTGTGTGAAAAATTGATATACACAAAAAATGGAGACGAGAATCTAATAATTATTATTTTCATCCTCGAGGTAGTGGCTACATACTTCTCAGCTGAACATCAGCCCAGTGTTATTGCAACTGGCTTATATGCAAATTAGACAGTTACAGGCCTGAAATGAAAATGTAAAAGTTTAAATCTTAAGTTCTATAATTTAAATTGAACATTTTACTGCAATAAGACAGCAATTCAGGGAGTACAGTGTGCTTCTCTTACTACCACCCGCAGCATCTTCATGATTCCATCACTGAGCGATGAGTCTTTAACAGCTGCTTTGACTTCAATGTGATGTTGTCCTGCCTTCGTGGGAGTAATGATGAAGGGTACAGATCGTGTAGTGTGGGGCCCAACTTTGACGTTCTGACGATACTTCCCAAGCTTAGAGGCTGCACTGCACATATGCTCCTCCTCAATCAGATCCAGGCGAACCTGAAACGAAATGAAAAAGAAAGTGACTGACATTTAGATGCTGACAAATTAAAGCAACAATCTGAATAAATGACAGGAGAAAAAATATGGAATGCAGGTGTTTCCAGGGTACATGGGGGGCCTCAACTCAATTTAACACCTATGGAGATTTTGGACCAATGTAGTAGACAGGATAACCACCATCATCAAAACACACAAACAACACATAGTTCAAGCATAAGGCTACCAAGTTCTGGGATTAACTGAAGAATGCAGTCAATACAACAAGTGTTCTTCTAGTTCTCATGTCTCTTGTCATGTCTCTTCAGGGACTTAACAACTTCTCTCATGTACAATATGGCATTTAATCACAAGTGATAACACAGCACCTTGTACTTTCTAGGTAGCGACTTGAGTCAACCTTGAACAGGCCTGTTGACAGCTGCTGAAGAATGGTCCTCCCCATCTCCATGTCTGAGTGGCTGAATGTACACTGCCTTCAGATGGGCTGGTCCATGATGCGGGGATGTTTTCTCCATCAGTACTGAAGGTGGCCCTGTCTTTCTGCTACCCTTTCTACAGTGAAAGACTCCTTGACTTGCACGGCTTGTATATCATTCTTGGTGGGGTGATCAGCTCATCCAGACCCTCCAAGGGCCTGGATGCGCATGGTGCTATTTGAAGTAAGCATGTGATGTCATCCATATTTCCCCTTAGTGGGGAGAGCCTCCTACCTACAGGCAGCCAGAGCACTGCTTGCCTTTGAATGTTGATACGTAGAGCATGGGGGAGATAGAACATCCCATTGCCATCCCAATTCCTTTGTCCAGCTCTTGCCAGTTTTACTGCACAACTGTGAGCAGTTCTTTTCAAAACAGACTCTTGCAAAAGCTCAGTTACCACTGACACAATCCTGGAAAACTACCACCTCATATCACTACCACCTGACATCAGACGCCTTGTCTCGCCTTGTCTGGGAAGTAGAAGCAGTCTAGGACAAAGGCAAGGAGCTGGTGTGGCACTGACCCATATGTGGTTGCTGGGTCTAGCCATACAATGTGTAGATTCTTCCTTCTTTTAGTGGCTGGATCTGTTCCCAAATCACGATGACATATTCCACGTAGCTCGGTAAAACTGGTATCAACGTCGCCATTTTCCATCAAGCAGATGGTCATCCTTCTCACCATCACTGAAAAGAAAATCTACCCCTAGACCTTCAGCAGGGCTGTGCTTCTGAACTGGCTGGTCTTAGAGGTTTGCACCTTGGGAATGATGACAGGCCATGCCCTTTGCCACTCTGATGGTATGACCAGTTTGGTTCTACTCGCTCTACTCATTTTTACACAGCTTGTGCAGTATTCCCTTTAGCCCCAGTGATGGCACTGCTTTTGTCCATTTTCTTCCACCGTGCTCTGCCTTCCACAGGTTGACAACCCTCCCTCTGATCTTGTTCCAGAGGGCCTTCCTTAGGACTCTTGCTCCTCTGCTAGCTCCTGGTGGTCTGGACAGTGAACAGGGACATCTTCCTGACACCTGCTTTAGGAGTTGCTAGCTCCCCATGTGTTGTCCTGCCTCCTCAGCCAGGGCCAAATGTTTGCCCTCTCAGCCTGCCTTCAGATATCACCCTGGTAGCTTTGTGAAATCCTCTCCCCTGTAGCCCAAGTTTTTTGAGTAGGTGTGTTGTTGAGTTTCACACAAAGCATCTAGTACTGACCTCCACTTGGCGGAGCCTTGTGCCATCTGCCTTCCCTACACTCCACAACCAAGTCTGCATATTTTGCAGTCTTCCTTGCAAAGATGCAAGTGAGGGAAACATGGATGCAGATTAAGAGACTTGGGATGTACCCTATGTCAGTTTGTGTTATGCTCTAATTACAGGTGTGGGGTCAGGTGTGCAGGGGCAGTCTCCAGTCTTCTCTGTCTTAAATACAGGGCTTCAACTACAACAGTCTCATTCCAGCCTTTTTTTTTTTAATCTTTTTTTTTTTTTGTCTCCTTCTGCCTGCAGCATTCCCCAGTCCGACTCCTGTCTCCCTGTCTGCAAACTGCACTGGATCAGCTCTTTTCTTCCTGGTTCTCTGGACTCTCCTCTGCCTGGCTTCCCTTGGTCCGTTCCCCTTCGCGTCCCTGCTGAGGTCCCTGGCTCATGCCTCAGCCTCTGCTATCCTCTGGCCAAACAGACTCTGCAGCCTCACTCTTTAACAGTTTTTATCAGGCTGTTAAACTCCTTTGCTCCAGTTCCTGGTCTCTGTGTTTGTGTCTCTGCTTAAGTTGTCTGCGTGACAGATAATATAATATACTAATGAGTACATGTGGAACCGTAATAAGAATAGGCATCATTTGAATAAAAACTGCACTGTGTATTTGTGAGGTGTAAATCTTGCCATCTGTCCTTAAACGCAAGAGCCAAGTAGCCTGGACTCACCGTGATAAGATCTGGACTGTAGTTACGGAGGATAGCCTTAATTTCTAGCTGCTCTCCAAGAACAGCAGAGTATGGCAGCCTGAGATCAATGTAGAACTCCTTCCGGACAATGATCTCTAATGGATCAGCCACACAGACACCTTAAATTCAAGAAAAATAAATAAATATGAAATAAAACAACAGGTAAAAATGAGGGCAGAAGGATAGCTAGGGAACAGGTGAAGTGATAAAACCAAATAAATCTCCATTAACCAACTAAATTCCCAAAGAGCAGAAAATTCTTGGAAATTTTACTCTTGTAGTCTACTGAAGTTTCATGCTGCCTGCCTGAGTAACCCCTGGCTGGGCTGTGGAAGATTATCTATGGACCACCCAACCATTCTGCCCTTGACTCAAGAAGCCATAATTGTATCCTGTGGTAGTAGACGTGATTATCAGTCACAATCCAATATTTCACACTGAATCATATTTTCCCTCTGTGTATATATTGTAAAAATCCATCTATATGACATGTTGTTACATCTCCTCAATAAGAGCAGAAAGATTCATCAAACAAACAAAGAAATGTTTGAGTGTTGATTTCGAGATTCAAATATTATAATGTAGTAAACGAGTATGGAACATTATAGACAGGTCTTGGCATTTTGATGTTACTTGACAGCTGACAGTTGAGGCAGACAGGGAATATGGTGACAGAGAGGGGGGACAAAGGACTGGGACAGAATCAAACCAAAAACATTGCAGTTATCTGCTCAAAGAATGCCTATTTAACCAAAATGAATTTAAAGACGAAGAAAAAGAAAAAGCCAAGACACACAGAGAAACAAAAAGCTCACCGTGAGTTCTTGACAGACTGATGGCAATGAACTGCCAGGTGGTGATTGAGTCTGGCATAGGAACATTTTTCACAGATGATGTGGAATCACTGAAACAAAGAAAAGAAGAGCTTCCACTAAAGATAAAGTTTTAGAGGTGATGATTGTGTGTATATTTCTGTCGTCTCACCAGTCTGGTGCGTTTCGAGGGCAAGAAGGCAGTTTGATATCTTGCCACAGCCAACTGTCACGGAACGTGATGCGAGAAATGATTTCAGTGCTGTCAAGGTATCTGTCATCCTCTGCAACTAAATTGTCATTAAAAACGTTACCATTTTGATTGATCTAATAATCAGTTTGACCATGGATAGTGACCACCCAGGGCTGCCCCAGTCCATTTCACTGATACAGGAAATTAAGAAAATGACAGTCGACACATATTTAAAAGTCAGACATCCACAAAACATTTTGGAGAGTCTGAACTGGCATGTAGAAGTTCAGTGAGGATGTGGTCATTGGGTAATTTGAGCTATGATTCTTACCCAACTCAGTTTGGACATCCATCGTAGTGCTGGCTCGTCTCCTCCTGCTGGGGCCTGGACACCTTAAATCTGTATAGTAACAACATTTAACAACAAATCCTTAAAGTGAACTGATTACACTGAATTGCTGAATGAATCAGTAGCTTCATCTTTAGTAGGAAAATAAACAAATTAGTATTTTTTTAAACCACAATTGCACAGTCTTATTGCAATAGTTTTCATTATGAAACTTTAAGAGAAGTATCTTTGGTGTTTGCTTGTTTGACTGAAGCACATTCCATCGTGTTTGCTATTTGCTTGCCCTTATATTGCTTAAAAGAGCTTGAGTGGAGAGTGACGGAGTATCACCTAGTCTGTAGGGAGTCCCGGAAGCTGTGGACTCGAACAGTAGCCCAGCATCATGGAACACACCCATGCTGTCCTTCCCTCCACCTGGTGTGCAGCCTGTGTCGTACTTCTCTACCATGTCCCACACCTGACCAGAGAAGAAGTTATCATCCAGAAATACAACCAGACAAGGCTTAGTTATGCAAATTGATGGTAAACTCAGTGGAAGCACAAGTTACGAATAACATTTACTCTCAATGTAACAAAGTCAGATCAGATCAGCTTTGGACAAACACATCTAGTGTACACGTATCAATGAACCTAACTTGCATGTCTTTGAAATGTGGGAGGAAACCAGAGCAGCTGGAAAACCTACACAGAAAGACAGAAAGAATAAAGAAATCACCTTTTTCTGGGTGAGGCGGTGCTTGTTGTTCAGGACATAGACGCCTTTGTCAACTGCCACCAGTCCCACTGTGGCCTCTGGATCTCCAGTGACCCTCAGGCCAAACATCCTGCGAGGCTCATACGAGGGAGCAGGTCTCGTGGATTCCAGCTTCAGCTAAATGTGAGGGGGAGGTCAATGAAAGGCATTCAGTTTTGTATTTCTGAAAGCAGTAAAAAAATAGGTCTTTTTTCCCACTTAAATTCTGCGACATCAGCGTTGTGTCTCACCGAGCCCATGCAGGAGTCCTTGACATCCACCCAAACAGAGTCTGATACCACTTCATTGCCATTTGTATGGTAGTAGGCGATGATGCGGAACGATGGCAGCATTTCTTTGGTAATGGGAACAACGAAGGAAATCAGTACTTGACGCCTTATTTGGTATCGGCCATATTTCACCAGCTGACCTCTGCTTAAAATCTGGGAACGCAGATTTACACATCAGTTGTTATGAAATGTGACTGTACACACTGCAAAAATGTATGCTTGGTTTTTGTGCAACAAAATATATCGATCCTCTTACCATGCAGTTTTTTAGTTAATGAATTTCACTTGTTTAAGCCTTGTTTCCTTAATTGTCTTAATAAGATATGACAACTTATTAAGATTTTATTACTCGGAATAAGTTTATGGTTGAAACTAGGATTTCCAACATTATAAAGCTATGTGATCAGCACTGACAAAGACAAAACAGATTTGCTGAAGACAGAATTTATTCGTATCCAGACAAATGTACCTGTTTTCAGTCTGGCCACACGACTAATGATAACTGTGGGTTTGTGAGACTTTTTAAATGTTTTTACTTGTTTTAAAAATCTTTGAAATTTTCTTGTTCTGTTGGTAGATAATGTTGCTTTTCATGTTGTTGCAGTCTTACAACACTGACTGCTGAAAGCAACACAAACACTCAATATGTTCACAAATGCACACATACACATGTGCAAAACATCTCTCACCAGGTATGTGATGTCATTTTGTTCGCTTTCCTGTCTGTTGAGGTTGAGCCTGACTTTCAGGTTTTCCCCTAATGTTACTTCACTTGTACCCAGACCTGTAATAACAATATTCCACAGTTAGTACTTCTTTGAGACTTGGGGATTTCTCGTTCATTGTAGAAAGGCAGCACTAGCACCACAATCGCCACTGACTTCAACATCTGATTTTATTTCAGGATGTTCCTCACCTATGTGGATATAATTGTTGCTTTTTGTGGTCTGTGGGAGAGCAACCATTGTGGCTGATGCCTGCCTTTCACTCGAAATATGAGGATCACTGGTCCTTGCCTGCAATTAAATTCACACAGTTCAGCATACACACATGTTATATAGAGTTATAAAGGATCTATGGTAGCCAAGCCTGACTGAGCTTTATGTTTCAAAATGAAATTGACTTAGAAATCTTATAAAATAAGTAACAAAACATAAACCCAAATAGGCCAACATCATTTGACTGAGTAGAACTGCTGCAATGTGCACACGCCCTGTCGCCCATTCTTTTATGCTGTTCTTGCAAAGGTATTCATCTGCCAAAAATTGCTGCAGAAATTGAAATGAAAATCAATCAATGCTAAAGACATACTGTAATTGTAAGTCCTTCACTGGTTTCTGTATTGACGGTAAGCCTTGCCATGCCATTGGCTGCGGTGAGGCCCTGCATCTCACCCGGATTCACCACCACTGCAACACCTTGTGCTGGAGTGCCGTCTCGATTCACAACTTCAACCTGCTTTCAGGGAAACAAATAGCTGAATGATTAGAAATCATTTAATTAAATCTGTTTTATTAAAATGTCTTTAAAAGCAATCTAATACTCTTACGGATGATAGAATATTGCAGTAAAGTTCAATATGTCATACTGATATACCATAAAAAATTTGAAGAGCAGTCATATTTGTGGGGTTTTTTTTAACCTTGCTATCATTTTACATAAATGTAAATTTAAATAACTACTTTACCGCAATGTCAAAGGGCATTCTTTGTTTGTAATATTTGGGCGTTTTCTTGAAGTAGATGGTGTAAGGTGATGTGACAATCTGGATACCTCTCAATTCTGCCTCCACCATTTCTCCACCTGTTGTGAAAAATCCAAAAAACTGTTACATTTTGTCCTCTCCTGAGCCCTACACATAATATCTCTGTACTAAAACACAACTCAAGACTTTTATGTTCATCCAACCAGAAAAAGTTATCAGAGATGGAGACATCTTATTATACAGTAAAGCCGACCTGAAGGAGGAGGACATTCATTATTGAAAATGTGTTTATTAGCCGATTCTAAGGAGTTACTGATACCAACAACTGTATTGACGTGAATAAAATTATTAATAAGAATTAATGATAACAGGGCACCATGCTGAGATCAGGGACCAATAACCATCTGTGGCATGCTCAGGCATTAGTGTCAATGTCACTGAAATAGTGTTGAAGGCACTAACTGTATTCATCACAATCTCAGCTGGTGTTTGCGCTCAGCTCTATGGTTTCAGCATGCCATTGACACAGTTTTGCACCAACCTTCTCCAGATCTCTGTTTTGCCGGAGAAGGCCTTGATTTTGTTGCTTGGATAGACATATTTGTGTTGAAGGGACAAATTGAGTTTGCTCAATATGCTACACACACAACACATATGCAAGACAGAGTTCATTCATTCATTCATCTTCTATACCCCGATTAGCCCTTTCGGGGTTGGTGGGGGCTGGAGCCTATCCCAGCTGTCAACGGGCGAGAGGCGGGGTACACCCTGAGCCGGTCGCCAGCCGACTGCAGGGCAACATACACACACAACATTCACTCTCACATTCACACCTAGGGACAATTTAGAGTCACCAATTAACCTAATGAGCATGTTTTTGGTCTGTGGGAGGAAGCCGGAGTCAAGACAGAGTTATCATCGTAAATTTAAACAGAAACAAAATGAAATTAATTATTATTAGGTGTAAATAACCCCGAGTGAATTTCTTAAGTTGCTAAAGATAACTGCAGTATTTTATTTTGGTACTTATTGCCTTGTTTACAATCAGTTAAGACTAACTTCCTGTTTGATAGTTTGGATGCTTTTATTTTGAAAGAACTTCTTGTTTTGAGTGTGCGTGAACTAGCTTAATGGCAAGAAAAAGACGATAAAGAAAAAGGTCGACAAGGAGCGAATAAAATGTACAGTGTTCTGTGCTAAGCAGCCCCCTTGATAGAGGCACAAGGTATGTTTATTGTGTAAATGAATCGCTATTTGAATATTTCGTGTTACCAGAATCTTACATTTATTGATTTGTTGATTTTCGTTGCTAAAGCTACAGACACTTGATTTTTTGTAAACGTTGTATTAAGATAGACGGTTGTAAGAGTATGGCTTTTAGTTTACACATTGTTTTTGTGTATTCCCAAGCTCTTACAGTGAAATTGAGGGTGTGCCACCATTAAACCTAACAATTCATCAGTGAAGTGCGATCCTTCATTTGGGGGTTATGCTACATTAGGATTATACAGTTAAAGAAAAACTAAGACTAAACTGAAATCATAACTTCGGATTACAAAAATAATAAAAATGAAAATGAATGTGAAAAACCAAGGGGCTTCAAAACTTCAAATTTTTGTTTAAGTTATACACAACATGACATTAGTGATGCAAACTGTTAGCTAGCTACTTTAACCCTAACCCTAACCCTGCCTGCATCTGACCTAAGTTAACCACCAGAGCCCAGACCTGACACTGTTACTTCACATCATAGACTACATTACCCTCCCGCCACCTCACTCAACAGAAGCCAACCCCCAGTCCCCCCAGCCTCTCTATAACAACAGATCAGGTGAGGACGGAGCTCAGGAGGATGAAGGCAAGGAAGGCTACAGGCCCGGATGGCATCAGCCAGAGTGCTCAGGGACTGTGCAGATCAGCTGTGTGGGGTCATTCAGCATTATCTTCAACATGAACCTCATTCTGGAGAAAGTTCCAGCCCTGTGGAAAACCTCCTGTGTGCATCCCAGAGAGCGCCATCACTTCCACCTCCATAACCTGGTGAACAGCAAGCTGGACCCCTGACAGTTTGCATATTGATCAGGATTGATCAGGCATTGGTGTGGAGGATGCAACCATCTACCTTCTCCATCAATCTCTTTCTCATCTGGAGAATACAGCAGAAGCACAGTGAGGGTCTTGTTTTTGACTTCTCCAATGCTTTCAACACAATCCAACCATCACTGCTCAGGGGGAAGCTGGAAGGAACTGGAGTAGACTCCCACCTGGCTGCGTGGACCATCAATTACATCACCAACAGACCACAGTACGTGAGGCTTCGTGATTGCACGTCTGACATGGTGGTTTGCAGCACGGGGGCTCTGCAGGGTACAATGCTTTCTCCTGTCCTCTTCATGCAAATAATTCTAAAATCCCTCTCTGGCTTTGTCATTGTGGGGTATGGAGAGTAGATACATGAGGGGAAAAAAATGATTCTAATCCCTTTTAGCACAAGACAACGACAAAAAAAATGTGAAAAACGAAATATGAATGCTTTCTGAATGCTTTTTACAGACAAACACTTTCTTTCTTACCACTCGCTGTCAGCACACTGACAGCTACAAATATGGAAGTCCCAACCAGGTCCAAGATGTTCGCGAAGGTCTCTGTGATGTGTTCTTTTGACAGCGTGACCACTCCACTACCACTCTCAATCTAAAGTCACATAGTGTAGAAATGCATGTTGAAATACAGTCAGTAAACAGTAAAAGGTTCTTTTTTCTGAAAGTGTAAACTCTTATGTCATTAATGTATTTGTCGAGGTGAATCCGTTTGGCTGGAATACTGTAATTGCTGAATGTGGAAAACAGTAAAATCCCAGAAAATATTATAAGTTTAGCAGATGTTTTTAACACTGTTGTGGCCAAACTGTCTTTGTTTTAGTTTGTGTTTGCAAGAGAAAGAGAGCATATAGGAAAACGTCAGACACATGCTATACAATACAGACTGACAAACCAATAAGCAGACTGACTGACAGAGATGCATCAAAACAATAAACATCTGCTCACCGGCACTTTCTGAACAGAACTTTGAAAACTCTTCTTTTGACCCTCTTGCATGACCCCAAATACCACATAAGCCGTCCCATCAACCTCTTCGCCAAACAGATATCTAGGAACACAAAAGAGTGGCAAGTTTAATAAAGTAAAACAGGACAATTAAAAATATGATGGTCAAAATGCAGCAACAATAAATGACTAACAGACAAGAGGAGCACCAACCCTGTCTGTCAACCACACCCTTTATTTTCTCTTCCAATCAATCGACCAATCAAACCTGATCTCATGAGCCACCAAACAAAAGCCTTCACATACGTAGCTTTGATGTTGACGGTGAGTTCTTGACTGTCCACATAGAAGAAGGAACTCACAGGCGTCAGTTTCACCTCAAAACTGGGCAGCACTAAAAAATTAAACAAGCTTTTTTTGTGTCCGATCAGTTAAAAAGTAAGTGAACGTTACATTAGTTTTGAATAACAGTGCAGCGAATGACAGACTCACCGTGTTCTTTGACCTCAAACTCTGCAGAGAAGCTCTCATGTGGGTTGCTGCCGAATCTGGCCACCACCTTCCACACACCGGGACTACACACAGACACACACAAGAACACGTTTCAATAATCAAGTAAACAATTTAAGTATTCACAACATTTAGAGAGCGCAGGTAACAGGAATTAGACCGATGAAGTCGTGTAAGTCTTGACCAACTGAAATACACGAGGTTGAGCTGTGTATATATATATATATAAAATGCCTACAATATAATGCATTGTTTGGAATAAAATATTGGAATGTGTCATTTGTCTAATTGTAAACCAGGCCAGCTTGGATGCAACCAGCAAGTGTTCCTCATCACTCTCCACCCGTTCTTTCCCAAGTTTTGAACGCTGCCCTGCTTCCAGTTACATTTCCCATTCTTCATGAGTACTTTATCTTCTGCATTAGACTTGCTTGGTTAATCTGCAAACAGCATAATTTTATAAAATAAACTTGTTTTTGAAAAATCCTGCAAGCCATTGTTTTACCTTTTTTAATGCGTAAGATTTCATTGAATATAAGAAAGTAGAGATAAGTAGCCAGCTAAATAAAAGTAATAAAATAACATAAAAGTAAAAGTAAAATAACATGATGTCGTGGGTTGTATTTCCTTCTATCCTTCCCCAAATTTATGACTCACCAGCTGCTACTGGTTGGAACCCTAATAAAATACTCACCTGGCAACTTCACTAATGTAGTACTCTCCACTGTGGATCCCCGATTTCAGAGAGCCTGGATAATGTGGTAAAATTATGCCATCAGGGGTCTAAAAATAAACAATATTGAACAACCATTAATAGTGAGCTATGTTGGTTTACAAATTAATGTGGTAAATCTATGCCATAATTTTGTCTACAATCCATGAACCTGGTCAAAGTCTAAAATGCCTGTCTTCCCCCAAAGGGAGAGGCCATGTTCAATATACAACTCAACTGTTTGTGGGAGGCGTGCATTTATTTTTAGAGTAAGTGGCAGGCTAGACTATAGACTGTATAAAACAATGGACCTAGGCTCTGTAACGTCAGCCACAGGTGTCTGAAGAACCACTGTGAAGCTCAGTGTCACTGATTCTGGCTGTCACCATCTAGGCAGTGTCTGACTCACGGCTCATACAAAAACAGGCAAAGAGGCTATTTGTGATATTTTCTCAAGAGGCTTCATGCTCCCAGTTGCAGCTGACTATATATTATATATTCTGTGCTTGTCAAAGATAAAATACAATACCACAAATTCAATGGCAATAAAGGCAGCAGTTTGGGTATCAGCATCCCTCTCTACAGGCTCCATACCGGGCGTCACTGCGAAGATCCTGTAATGAACTGACGTAGAGAGAGAAAGGGGTTCATTTTGTGTATCCCTGGCTAGACTTCTTTTAGAGATATGAGAAATATGCAAATAGTTTTAAAAGATTAAAAAAGTAAACATGGTTTAAATCGTTTAAATAGGGTTAAAAATGGTCAGTTACAAGTATATAAATATAACAAACATATATTAAATGTTTGATCATAGTTTGTTTGGTATGTACATGAGCCAGCACATGTAATTGGTCAAACAAGCTAACTCATTTAGCAGTCAGTCTTTGCTTTTCTTTACTTTCACTAGAAGGTTTTAAACCAGCAGCCAGTCTATTTACATTCCCAGAAAAAAGCCATGAGCTGCTGATGCTCCGTAGTCGGAAGGAGGCAGACTCAAGTAATCACCACTGAGTGAACAGGAATACTGTAAGACTGCATCACTGTCCATAACCATTGACTGATGACCAGTTATCCTTTGGGTTTGGACTTTTGTCATCTACAAGAGGAGACGGACATTGTAAGAAAGAGAGAGGACAGAGAAAGCTCCTTTGGACCACTGTGGAGAGTGGTTTTCTTCTTGCTGGTGTACTGTAGACTGTCACTCCTGTTTTATCTGCTGCTCTGCCTGCTGCTTTTTTCTTCGGCGTCCGTGATCCACCTGCTGCCAGTTGCCCAGTTTTCTCTTCATCTAACTCCTCTGATATCCAGCATTCATGAGTACTGATTACATTGCACGTGCATTTTTATTTTATGCCTGTGTAAACAAGTGAACCGGCCATGACAGTTTTTGGGCTCCAGGCTCCCAAGCCATGACTCAGGCGTGCAACAGGGTTTTTCTTTTTATTCTTGATTTTGTGTTGGTACTACTGGGTGGGGGTGTGTGTGAGAGTATGGGTCCACACTATACCAATGGGGTCTACATGTTACAAGCACTATACACTTATGAAATGAGACATTAATTAAAAGTAACATCTTAAGTTTAAAGGAGATTTAAAGTCTGAGCTGTATTAAGATTATTTTGTGTTTATAAAGAAATAGATTCTTTATTAACATTTATAACTGCCTCATTTCATTTTATTCTTTATTTTAAGTGACCTCAAATATATTATTTGTGTTCCTGGGTTAAATAAATACCTGATTTTTTTGCATTTTAAGTAAGGGTCATATTTAATTACATGGTAATTCATGTTGGTACTAGCGGATAAAAAGGGATAAATAGGGTTAAAATACAAGGATAAAACACTTAGTAAGATGTATTTTATTTATACTTTTTTAGATCTTATTTGGAGGCACCGCCAGTTATTTTAGTTTCAAAATAAGGGAACACAGATGGGAAATATTAAGTTAAAAGTACAGGTAACAGGACCATTAAATTTGAAAAGTACCCAGGGCCCCACCAGCACGACCACACGAGCAGACTGTCCACTTACATGGGATGGGTGTTACATTTGGTTGTTAAAGTCGAAGGAAGGTGTATACTTTTTGAGTGATGTGACTATTAAACAACGTTTTGACTTTGCTGCTGTGTCCTTATGTCAGCTGACCTCACAGAGGTAGGTGTGTCTCTCAGCACTGATGCAGTATTGAACTCACCTTTGCTGTCGGGGCTGTAGATGGTCTTGTCAGTCTGGATGAAGATGACCCCGGACTGAAAGGACAGCAAGACAACTTTCTCCAGCAGTCGGTCAGGGAACTGAGCTTGCAGGTACACGTACTGCTTAATGTTGGGATCATTACTGAAGTCACCAGCAGGGATCTGAAACCAGCATGTAAAGGCACAAGCAGTGCGTTACAAATAAGTCAGAGTCAAGGTGAAGTCAGAGTAAATACGTTTGAATAGTGACTCTAGTGAACACTGGAGTAGTTATTTAGATTTGTGGTTATTTGGAAATAGAGGTTTCCTCCATTTGACTGGAAACACAGCAGTGGACAAATGAATAGTTACACCCACATATATAGCTACAATTAGAGAGTTCCATGTTAACTGTGCTGAAAAGTTTGATAAATATCTTATTTTCATACATCTTGCTCACCTCATGGTTCATGCTAACAACCGACTAGCTAACATGTCTCTCACTCACGTCCCATGCTGTCAAAAATGACAGCATTTGTAGTCACTCTGAATTGTCTTTAAATTAGTGCTGTCAATCGATTAAAATATTTAATTGCAATTAATCTCATGAATGTCATAGTTAACTCGCAATTAATCGCAAATTAATTGCACATTTTTATCTATTCTAAATGTCCCATTAATTATCGTTTTAATACTCTTATCAACATGGAAAAGTGGATAGGCTTGCTTTGTGCAAATGTTTTTTATTGAAGACAACAATGTGTAGTGTTTTATTTCACACTAACATTCTCACTTTGAGCAGTCATTCACATTTGAAGCAAAATCTCACACAATTTAACACTGTCAATTAACAGATGACAAAAAATAAATAAATACTTGGTTACAAAAAAGCCCCTTCAACAACCCTTTCAAAGGGATCAAAACAGGGAGATCCAAGATAAAGTTACAAAGTGTTCATCATTGTAAACTAGGACTCAGCCTATAGTGCAGTTAAACCAGGCTTAAACTTTCCTTTCTTAAGTTTCCTTTGAACATACAAGCAGTCAGACTGTACTGCTCTTCTGTTTATTCACCAGAGGCTTATCAACCCAGCCTCTTATTTCCCTCCAGAAAGAATGAACATTACTGGGCTGCTATGACTGCAGTAAGCTTGTTCTTAGTTGTGGTATCCATATGCCTCTGTCGAAAGCCATCCATTGTCGCCTGGTTTTGACAAGGAGGCGGCGGAGGATTCGCATTAGCCGTGTGTTTGGCCATCAAGTGCTATTTCAGACTGGATGTGCTACGGTGATAACTCAGTTCACACCAACAATACACACAGAAAACTTTGGTCTTGTCAGTCGACCCATCTGGTAACTTTTTGAAACTAAACTTTCCATTCAGAATCTTGTTCGCATTCATTTCGGCGTTTCGCGCTTGACATCCACACAAACCGGTAGCCTGCTCTTTAACAGCTAGCGAGCAGGCGAGACCAAACACGCGCGTGGGGCGTGCCTATTGTTTTGTTTCCGGTTTATAATCGGATCCTGTAGTTTTCTAGCGTAATTGCAGTGGCCCCAGTTTATAAAAACTACAAGTTCACTAGGTCACAAAGAGCGTAAATCGCGCGATAAAAAAATGACGCCGTTAAAATTGATTTGCGTTAACGCGTTAATAACGCGATATTTTTGACAGCACTACTTTAAATATTTTCTTATCTGGGTTAATCGTCTTATGTGAACACTATATTATATAGCGTAGTCAAATCGCGTAGATTCCAAAATTCTTGGCTCCTGTCTCAAGTATTTTTATTGGATGAGTGTTTCGCCCATTGTCTATGTATAACACATGGTGAGGGCAGAAGATATATGATGCATATTTATAGATCATAGATGTCATTTGCTGCCAAGATAGAAAATGAGGCAAAGTAACAGTATATACATATATAGTAACATTACTTCTTTTACCGTTATCTGACCAAGCTGCTGGAAGTGGTTTGCACTGGTGAGGGTCACAGACGCAGATGCCAGGCTTTTGAATTTGGTTGGATGGCTCATCGCAGTGATTTCCACCCTAATATCCTCTCCTGTGCAGTCTTGACACTCTACAAAGATATTTTCTGCTGTTCCTACCCGCAACAAGTTGGGGGCAGACAACACCTGCCTGCAGAGCAGCATCCAGAGACAAAGACAGAGAATATTCTGTAGTCACCGTGCAGAAAGAACCACACGCTGTTTAGGATGTACTGTCCAACACATTGTTTTGTATTATAAGCATTTTAGGCAATATAAAGCAAACACATAATAATGGAGGGTTTTAAGGCTTAATCTAGGTTGAAAACTACTGCCTTAGAGCCTGTGTGCTAAAGTTTCAATTCACCACAAAAAAAAAACAAACAAACAAACACATTTGCTCAGAGATGAGGACCATGAGCATGGACTTCACACACAATGAGTGATCTAGTGATTATCTTGATTAAGATCCAGCACTGGATCAATTCAGCATTTCATCATTGCTCTGGATTCTGTTTGTTCACTTTATGTCACTGCACTAACAAAATTTAGGCCATCTTGCTGGAATCATTTGAAAGGCCACATTACCTTGACTCATGTAACACAAACTGCAATATGGACTGCAGCTCAGGTGGAATGGGTCTAAACAAATATTTGTATCCATACACTCTGTAAATTGCTAAATTTGATAATTTAAGTTGATTATAACTGAAGACAACTCAGACTATTGTTAATGCTCACATTACAGTTCAAGTAGTTGTGGCTCTGTTTTCTGTGTATCAATCCAAGCTCAGAGAGAATGTGTGGAAGCAACGCTGGCCTACTTACAATGGAGCTCCATTAGCCAGAGAAGTGAGAGAGGCAAAGACCAAAGAAGCCACCGGCCACAGCAGAGTCCTCCTCATTCTCCTACCTGATCCTGATCTGCTGATCCGCAATGTAGACTGTCACCCTATAGCGCTCACCTTCTTCCTCCTGCACCTCCACTTCACCTTGCTACTGTCTCACCCGTCCTCCTGCCAAAGTATTTCTATGCACATGTGTAAGCAAAAACACACCAGCGCATGATTTCCCAGCAGCAGTTGTTTGTTATCTCTGCTCTTAGGAAAAAAGATAAACAGTAGAAAATCAATGATGGTTTATATGTTTGACTAACTTTTAAGTGCACAGTTTACTTCAAAATAACAGAAAAACAGCTATTCTGCATCTATGAAGTATTCTAATATGATACCTTTGCTTTCTTTGTCTATTTCTTGTTTGGGAAATTTGAAATGTTATGCTTCAGAGACTCAAGCTGCCTGGAAAAAATAGATCTGTTGCATAGACATAGAGGAGTGAGGGAAAAGGGCCACACATGAGACGCTCTAAAGCACATTGCTTTATCTGAACCCTGAGCTCAAATGAAATAAGAGTTAAAATTCACTAACTTTAGGTAACAGCATGGACATTCATGAAAGAACATAATTCCTGTGACACTCGTGAGGTGCCCTAGTTGCCATGCAACGAGTAGTTGTCATTCTTAACCTGAAAGATGCTTGTTAAGGTGCAGCTTGACTCAGTGGGTGAGTAGTGTATTAAATGCAGGCTGTTGAAAGTGAAAGTATTGAAATGGGCCATGGATGATTAAAGTATAATGCATGCATTTCATGTAATGTTCAGTGAGCCACACAAAATGTTTCTAAGGGCCACCACTGGCATAACAATCCTAAACACTGATAGCAAGCCATGATTTTGTTGAGCTTCTTGCCAAATGAGAAGCCATAGATGGCTTCACACTGTGACTCAGGTAGTCACCAGGAGTGTGTAATAGGCTGGTTTAGGACCCAAGAGCTGCACTAGCTGAACCCAGCAGTCACTGAGATCTTATCTGAGACACATATTGTGCTCGGTTTGGAGCAAACAACTGATCCAGGAAATGTTTGGCGAACTGAAAAGCAAACAGTTCTACTGAATCTTGAATCCAACAGCAACAAGGCTAGAGACGTAGTCAGAGACACAAGGCGAGGGTAATTATCAGGGGAGCAGAGAACAGGCGAGGTCAGGGACAGGCGAGATGAGTCTGGCTGGTCACTCCAAATTCGATCTCCACATCTGTGCTTTGACACAATCTTGTCTACTAGGGCTAGGGACAACTCTCTTGACTTGATGGTTTGCTTTTCACTCAGACATCCACCATCAACTGTGAGACATTGCACAGACAGGTGTGTGCCTTTCCTAATTATGTCCAATGAATTGAATTAGGCAGAGGTGGACTCCAGTCAAGTTGAAGAACCATCTCAACAACCATTTGTAGAGGAAGGATGCACCAGAGCTCAATTGTGGGTGTCATAACAAAGGGTCTGAATACTTATGTAAATGGTTTATTTCAGTCTTATATTTTTAATAAATTCCCCAAACAAACCTGTGTATAGATTGATGAGGAAAAAAATGAATTCATTTTAAGATAAGTCAGAAAAATAACAAAATATTTAAAACTTGAAAGTGTCTGAAAACTTTCCATATGTACCGTATTCTGAATGACAGCAGATTTGACTTTTATTTTTCATTTTACACTGCTGAACTTGCTGTACATCACTCCACTGACTTCAGCTTTTTCGAACTATAAACTTCCACGTCTTGTTAAATTTATCAAATTATTTTGTGCAGTAATAAACATGACAGTAATCACTATTTGTGTAATTTTCGACATTAACAAAAAGTTAATTTGCAAATAAGACAAAGACAATGAGATTAAGACCATGACATTTTAATCAATGCAGTGTAACATAGTGACTTTTGCAGCCCTTGTATCTCATAGCAGTGAAAGTTTTACATTCTAAGAGCAATGCAAAAAAAGAAAAAAAAAAAGTTTTGCAAAGAACATTTAATTCCTTGAGTTTCACTACTGCTCACATCCAAAGAGTGCATACTGCTGGACCAGCTCCTCCATGCCCAAACAGGTAGGTCTGTATTCCTCAGCTTGACACTCCGCGTCTGAGGGCCAGTACTCGATCCAGGTTTTCTCCCCAAGTACATACTGATGCCTGAGAAGAGCAAAGTAAAAACACAGTGGGTCTTCATGTGGCCAGCCATCTGTAACATGCTGGAACATAACATGAAAAAGCACAACTCGCTCCTTCCCACATAACCCAGCCTGGACTCTATTTACTCTCTATTTGTATCTAAGTGACTAATTGGGGCAACAATTTTTGAAATTGGTCAAGTATTGAGTGAAAGCACAGCAACCATGAAAGGGGATGCAGTGTACAGAAATGACTCAAACCATGGAGGATATAGGCTGAAAAATACAGTATGGAAGTTAACCTTTAACATGTGAATGCAACATCATTGTCATTTAAGATTATTCCCTTCAACTGAAGGATATTGTTCATCTTTACTGTAAATTGTTTTTATGTCCAACACAAACCAGAATCGTTCTATTTATACAAATTTGATTTGTTTTATTAAAATTATTATTATTATTATTTTTTTTACATATATGTAGTTTCCGCAAAACAGAATCCTTCGATTTGTAAAACATTTCTTACAGTTTGTCATTGTTCAATGTCCCTCAGTTAAGAGATGTGGAAATATAGTTTAGAATTACTTATATGCCAATATTAAATCAGTTTGACAATTTGGAGACACAACAATAGCACTGTCAATGAATGTTAGGTTAGAAAATACATTTGCCTGTTTTAACATGACTCATTTTGTTGCCTGGTTCGTTAGTTGTAGACTACACCACTGTGGACATTCACTCAAAGAACAAACTTACAATTCGTTTTGGTCATCTCTGTGAATATCCTCAGATGTGCCCATGATCAGGTAGGTTTTGCCTGTTCTCAGATCTAAAGGCTCTCTGCAGTGCGGATAACTGAGGAATATGCGCACCTTACCCTGAGCACCCACATCGTAACTTCCTGAAATTAGAACATAGCATGAGAGAGAGAATATATTTAAGGATTAATGTATAGCCAGGGGTGCAGTACAAAACATCACTGATGTATTCTCACATATTCCCACTAGAATCCCACTAAAAAACAGACATTTTGGAAAATATACTTATTCGCTTTCTTGCTGAGAGTTAGATGAAAAGTTTGATATCACTCTCATGTCTGCATCATAAATATGAAGCTACAGCCAGCAGTTGGCTAATTTAGCTTTGCATAAAGACTGCGAGCAGTCATCCT